>JAESVK010000479.1:4207452-4238528 GCA_017140935.1 Hamamelis virginiana | reverse complement strand
TTGGATCACTGTGATTTTTGGCATACATGACATACATGATAGGAGTATCTAATCCAATGATCAATTTTTCAAAATTTTCGTCGCAAGTGGCTCTACAAGAGGGCACCTAATGCAATAAGCATTAGGTGCACCTGATGTTAGAAGTTATATATACACAGAGAGAGAGAGAACTGCTAATATAAGGTGCACCTGATGCAAGATGCATCAAGTGGCCTTTTCTAGAGCCACTTCTTGAGCATATTTTCTAAAACTGACCATCAGATTTGATGCTCCTTTCATGTATAATATGCTTGCAAAAAATTATAGTGATCCAACGGTTGGTTTCTGAAAAATGTAACTTTGAAAAACTGTGGCTTTTTTGTTCTTTAAAATGTCTCACTTTTTTTATAGTATGTTTTTTAAGAAACCAATTGTTGAATCATTGTGATTTTTGGCGAACATGATATACATAAAAGGAATATCAAATCCAACGATCAGTTTCTGAAAATATGCTCAACAAATGACTCTAGAAGAGGTCACCTGATGCATCTTGCATCAGGTGCACCTTATATTAGAAAAGCGCACTCTCTCTCTCTCGTTGATGTTTATAGATTTCATTAAAAAAAAAGTAATTTATCAACTTCTCCATTTTTATCTATTTCAATAAACTATTTAATTGTTATTTTTAACTCTCTTTCATTCCTTGCAATTAATCATAAATTTTAACATTTAATATGCCTGAAAAAAAATGATTAGAGGTAAAAATTAAATCTAATTTAACCAAACGTACAGCTATAGTTAATTTTTAATGAGAAAATACATGAGCCATCGAAGATAGTTTTTTCAATCATTAGCCAAAAAAAGGGCTTTGAAGGGAGAAATGCCTAATTCTTACCATGCTATAAGCATTCAGGTAAAATTACATTTTTAATTCCCATTGTCCTGTTTTCATATTAAAATTTAATATATAATATGTATGCTACTGTATATTTATCGGTACACTAATATAGCATTTTTTTTTTTCATTCCTCCACAATTCTCACTTCCCTCAATCATTCACTTATTTAAATTTAGAATTTCAATATTCTTTATTCATTACACGTGAACCCATCTATTTTTTATTTATCTTTTTGCAATTACTTTTCTTAATTAAATTGTAATCTCGCCTAATTTTTTTTATCTCTCACTAACTTCTCTCATCTCTTTCATTTTTGTCTATTTTTTACTCAAAATAAATAGTTCCACTTAACTTTCTATTTTCTATGAGAATTTATTTTTTTTGTCATTTTTTAAAACTTGACTTTCACTTATCTCACCAATATTTTTAATAATTCTCATATATCGAGATACATACTTTAACTTAATAAATTTAATTAAGATCAAATAGTAAAAAATTATTCAATAAAAATTTATTTTTGTACAATTATAAAAATTCTCGTATATCGAAACACATACTCAAAAGCAGACGCATGTAGCAAATAAAAAAGTAAAGTATATTTTACAAAAATTATAAGTAAAATATTTAAAATGTTTACTAGTAAGAGCTTAAAAAATAAGTAGAATGGAGTAATTGAAAAAATAAGGAGTCATGGGTAGAGTTAAAATTACATATTTATACTATCATATATTTACTGGTATATTAATATGGTATTTATTTATTTTTAGCTTTTCTCATTGATTATCTTCTCTCATTTATTATTTTTTCTTATTTATTCTATAAATTCACTTTTAAAAAAATGCTAATTCCCATCCCCACATGAGCCCACCACTCCATGGGATGGTATAACAATCAAACTACTAGCCCTTATTGGTGGCTGACCAGGAGAGTTTGGTTGGTTTCGAACCCGAGATGTCTAAATTTACAGCTTATCCCTTTACCATAATGCAAACTCTAGTTGGTCAAACTCAAATTAATATTTAAACATGAACAGGATCATTCGCAAATCGTATCAACAACGTGACATTAAATGACTCATTAATGAGACAATGTGGTGTGAATTGTCATATTAAATGAAAAAAAAAAAACTATTCTTATCTATCTATTATATAAAGAGTATTAGGTTAATGTGGCGACCTATAATTATCTTCTCTCCTTAATTCACTCTCTTTCTTTATACCTATTGGTTTTGGCCATATTTCAAAATATATGTAATTTTATCATTGGTCCAATTAATTAATTGAAGTTTAGATTTTCAAGATTCTTTATTGATGTGGTTTTATTTCTCATTCAATAATTAATTATTTTTATTTTTATTTATTGTGGATCTCATATACTTCTTTCATCTATTTTTTTAATTATTTTTTATTTAAAAAATTGATTCCAGTTAACTTTTTACTTTTTTATGTTATTTTTAATTTTTACTTTTTTAATAATACATCCAAATCAATTTTTTTTAACATTTTTAATCATTATTATGTATTAAGATATCTAATATTATCTTATAAATTTAATTACGATCAAATTCATATGATCAAAATATATTTTATATAATTATAATTAATTAGATAAAATTTTATTAATAATTCGCAATGGTTTGCGTTAGTTTATGGTTGATTATATTTAAAAGTTAAAAAGAAAAAAGAAAAAAAACGATTGGAAAATCCGGGCTCACCCCACCCGGAGTGCAGAGCCGCTGGCCTGCAGCGCTCTACAGACCTGGCCGCGCAGGTTGATGAAAACCCCAACGCAACGTATATAAAGCAAGCCCGCCATAGTTAACGTTCTCGCCATTCTTCTCAAATGGGTCATAACAAACACAAGCAATTCAGAAACCATCGTTCCCATCGAGGACAATCCAGCAGTACCCACCAATTTCCTCGGTAAATCCCATTAAAATGCTCCTTTTAAGCCCTTACAGTCCACTTTCGTGGTCTTTACTTATGCTCTGTTTGGTTATTAAGAAACCGTAGCAAACACATTTCGTTTACTTATGCTGATTCCTGCGGTTTTCTCGGCAACTAGACCGAGGGCTAGGGTTTGGCTTTTCAATACTTCTAACCTTTTTAAGAACCCTCACTTGTTACTGTTCTTATGCAGGGAAGATGAGTCTCTACCGACTGGTGAAGGTATTATGTTCGTCGCATTTTAGGTGCTTGATTCATTACCTCAATGACAACAAGTTTTTGTTTCAGGCACCTAACAAGTTCTCCTATTGTTGCAGCAACTGAAGAGGAGCCAAAGGTTCCAAAAATTCAGCTTGCAATGTGGGTATGGATTAATTATTTTTCAGTCTGGTGTTCTATTTTGGCGGGCGAGAAGTAAAAATTGATGTTATGTTGTAGATGGTGCATGATTGTGTATTATTGACCCTCTATAGATGTACTACCTCTTGCATTTGGCTTGAATTTGTTTTGGGCAATAATTCGATGCATCCAAGCAGCTACTTTCTTCGCGAACTGTTGTTTGGGTTTAGAAATGTTATTCCAAAAGTGTATTGTTTGATAAATACCAAGCAATATCTAATTAATAGTTTGTAGACTTAAAACAATGGAATGAGAAGCATATCATTTTTTAATTTTTTATCAAGTGTGTGTGTGTGTGTGTGTGTGTATAATTAAAGTAATGAATTAGCATCTCCATACTTCAAAGATTCAAGAGCATTCTCCGAGTTTTCAAAAATCCAATGATTCCTTTTGTTCCAAACCTTCCAAAAAATAAATAGGGCACCAATGCCCAAGCCTCGGAAGAAGGTTAGCCCCTATTTTCATACCACCAGCTGCCCATCAACCGTCTAGCCGACCACGGAATCACCCATCTAATCTCAAAGATGTTGAAACAAAAAACTCAAAGCTCCCTTGCCACATTAATTATAGTTATTGTCGTTGTTCTCATATTGTTGTTGTTCTCTTACTTCCCTTTGCCTTCAATATTGGCTAGTATGCATACAACATACCCAATGTAGGATGAAGACACAAGCTTCAAATGCTCTCATTATTGACAGCATTTGAAAATTTTCACCATTAAGCTTTCAGAAGCCCTTCCCCTATAAAGAATTATGCTGTACGTTTTGTTTGAATTTCAAGTAGGTTTGAAAATAAAGTAGAAGGTATGATCTAAAATTTTACTTTCATTAAAATCTGTTTGATTTGCAACTATGTATCTAACTGGTTCTATGTTGTTGATTTAGGACTTTGGACAATGTGACGCAAAAAGGTGCACAGGCCGCAAACTTTCAAGATTTGGCTTGTTGAAAGAAAGTATCTGTTTGACTTGGAGTTGTTAAAATTTAATTGTATTTTGTTTATGCATGTCTACATTAGTCCTGATTAGTCTGTTGTATTTTAGGTTGAATATTAATACAAGAATTGCCTGATATTCTTTTGCTCATGGGCAATCATTCATATATATGAATAATGAATTTTGAATGAAGTTATTGCATATCGTGGGATAAGCTAGGTTATATAATGAAACAAACTATATTGTACATTAGATTGCAGTGACTGATTAGCAGTAAAAACTACTCGGAAGCATTCGATGACAATGTTGTTATATAACAACTCACGAGTTGTTTAAGGCAGAGCCAACATGGAGGTAGAATAGAAACTTTTTAAAATTTGTTTTTCCAATAAGAGGTGAAAATTCCTTGGTATAGGAAGGAGGAGATTAAATTAAAAACAAAAGAATTAGATTTCCTTTAAGAAAGTTGTAAAAAGAAAAACAACAAAGCCAAGAAGGACCAACAAATCAACTTAGAAGAATTAGGTGGGAATGTGGGATTGTATCCTTGAAGGACTCATTTAAGGATAATGCATCCTGTTTAGGCTTTTGAATTTGTTAATCTTGGAATCCAATTTGATTTACAGTCATTTCTCTAGAAAGATGTTAGGCCTCTTTCAGATTGTTGGAGGTCTATAATGGCCTTCGTCACTGCATAGAGTCAATCTGATGACATAAAATAATCATTTCCCACATCAATTTTGAAGATACCCAGCTCCGTACCAATAGATTCTCTATAAGTAAATGTCATTGAATGTGTGAATATCACCCTGCCTTTGTAGTCCCTCGAGATATCTTACTGTAATATTCATATAAAAGCGGTGGCAACCTTCATGACTGTAGTTACACATCCAAACAACTCAAATTTTTATAGTACTGGGTAATGATTTAGAAACCTAAATTATGAATCGATGGCTGTGCTCGGTTTAGCTATTTCCTAACTTATCAACAACTAAATGTTGTTAATACTTAATAGTGCATAAAGCAGTTATCAGATTTAAGTTGAATAGACCATTCATGTTTTGAAAGTCATGATGGTTCATTTACACTATGTTGTCTTGGCTCCAGAAAATTATTGAACTGAACTTGCTGTTTTTCAGCAGCTGTACCATTAAGTTAGTGCAACTTAATACTTTCTACACGTTGCTAGTCTTGATGACTGAACAATTTAATGCAGGAGTTGCGCGTGAATAATGGATTCGGGGGCATTGTTTTGAGGTATTTACAACAAAAATTTTCACTTTACAATGTTATGTTTGTGGTGAAACTTATTCCTCATGAACAATGTTATTTGGGTTGCTTTTGGTTTGGATTATTTTAATTACTTATGATTATTTGTAAATTGATTTCATAAACTAATTTGTTTGATTAATCATAGTGATTTCAAGTGGGTCCCATCTTTTTTATCTACTAAAATTCATTCCAGGACTACAAAAAGAAGAATTACCAGCACACAATTTTCCTCTCTGGCCTACTTCAAATGAACATCTCCTCCCTCAGTCCCTTTTTAGCACTTGTCAAAACCAATGTTTCGGTTGCATAGAGATTTACATGAATCATGACCCGACCCAAAAACTTCCACAAAAAGCTAGTGATTATTTTTCCACGAAAACCCAGAAGGCTAGAACCTAAAACTTATACACTCTTCCACCATGAAAAGTTGAAAACCCAAACTGTAACCAGATCAAAGGGGAAAAAACATATCAAAGACGAAAAACAAAAGTGTTGCCTGTTGTAATGATGCCCACTGTGTGATCGCTTGTTCTTGATTGCAAAGGTATGATGGTGATATCCTGAGAATAATGTGAATAACTGTTGTGATGCAGTAGAAGTACAGAGAATAGAGGGAAAAAAAAGGGGCCATAAACTTGTGACGTATGCTTTAATGGTTGTCGTAAAACACTACCACTGATTGGAATAATAGAATCGCCCTTGGAGCTGCTTATGATTTCATTGTTTTCATTTCTTTTCTTCTTTTTTTTTACTCACTATAATGATTTATAAAAAGACACTTTACAAAGACCAACCAAACATGCTTCTTAAATTCAAAGTTGATTTAATCAGCTAAAATAAACGAAACCAAACATAGCCTTAATCTTGTAATGTTTATATGGAGATCTATATACCATGTTTAAACATCAATTGGGTGTTCTGGTGTATAATAAGGAAAAGATAAATATCTTCTCTTCCATCTGTTGGATAGTTGCTAAGCTCTATATTCATGTAATGGGTCAATCACTGAATTATTGTTGCTCCCAATCCACTGCCTGGGGAATTGAACCCTATTGATCTGCCTATGTTCTCCACATATTTTGTGCTCAAAACAGTGCAACTGATCAATGATTGAAAGCATCCATTTGGTGCAATCTTATGGCTAGGGTGTGAGTAGATTGATCAATTGTGCATTGGGCATATATCTCCAACATGAACATAAATGGATTGCAGCACTCTTTATAACTCATGTTGAATCAATGCGTGTATGTGTGTGTGTGTATTTTTGTAATTTCAATGTTCATTTTTTATTTTGTTGTACATCCATGTTGGCAGTCCCGTTGGAAAGCAGTGTGTCTCAAAAGAAGATTATGATTTAATAAAAAGGAAAGGGTTAGCTGTTGTGGATTGCTCATGGGCGCGCTTGAGCGATGTGCCTTTTGTGAAGCTTCGTTGTGCTGCTCCTCGCCTCTGTATGCACTTTAGACAATATACTCAGGGGAGCATCTTATTTTACATGTGCACACACACATTCACTTTTAAATGCATTTTTCTTGAATAAAATATGTTTATATTTGTGCATCACTTGCTGTTTTAGTTTTATAGTATCCATGTATACACACTCCTGCTTTGCCCTTGTTAAGGAATTATAGCACATATGATATCCTCCTACCTTTGTGTGTTACATGGTATTAGAGCATCATAGAACTGTCACTGTTGTATTCGATCCTAGGGTTCCTAAGCCAAGCTTTTAGAAGCATGGAAGAGAAACTAAGTCATGAAGCAGAGGCTGCCTAGGGTTCCCAAGCCAAGGCTCCTATAAGCATGGAAGAAAAATTAAGTCATGAGGCCTCCTTGGCCAGGGCTCCTACAAGCATGGAAGAAAAACTAAGTCATGAAGTAGAGGTAGCCTAGGGCTCCTTCAAGCATGAAAGGAAATTTAAGTCATAAAGTAGAGGCAGCCTAAGGTTCTATAGACATGGAAGAAAAACTAAGTCATGAAGTAGAGGTAGCCTAAGGCTCCCAGCCCAAGGCTCCTACAAGCATGGAAGAAAAAATAAGTCATGGAGTAGGAGGAGCATAGGCTCCTAACCTTGGGCACATGCCCTTCTATGCTTTGTCACATTCCCTTTTGAAGCTACATTTTAGGGCTAAGTCATTATTTTGTTCCTCCCATGTCCAATGAAGAAATATCACCTCTTCACAATATACAAGTTATTTCAATTATCCAATCTTCTTTCACCCTGTATAGAAGTTGCAATGCAATATAAAGAAGAAAATGTTGAGAAAGCCTTCATGATACCTACAAGAAAAAAAAAATCCAATGTTTGAGTGTTGCATTCTAGCGGTTGAGGGTATCTCCCATCATAATAATACTTATTCCAATATTTGAGATTCCTTCCATTGAGGACAACTTACTTGAGATGTAGATAAGCCTAGGTTTGCTTATAGCATTGCTAAATTGCAAGGTACATAGTATGCATTAAGGAGGCCCCGCCTGAGGGAGATTCTTTAAGCCCTTTAGGTTGGTGTGCGCCCCTTTGTCCATAATTGGCAAACACCCTGGCGCTTGATGCTTGCTTGGATTTGTGATAGGGTTAAAAAGTCCTAAGTACCCTAGTGCTTGGTGTTAGTTCATACTATCAAGAAACCATATTGTGTTGTCTTGATTGTGCTTTGAGGATGGTTTGAGAGGTCTTGCCATGGTTGCTAAAGCAATGGTTAAACAAGGTAGTTATTTAACTTACCCCTCATAACATTTATATTCCTCTTTAATAATAAAAAAGAAAAAGAAAAAAAAGAATAGAAAATAGTAAGTATTTATTCAGAAAGAACGACATTGGTATCACCACATCACGTTACCTCCTATCAAGTACACCTTAGCATTGATGATCCACATCAGCATCATCGGTAGCTGTTGATATAAGTCTACACACACACACGGACAAGAACCCCATCAATAGTTATGTAATGGCCCAATTTATGATACTGAGGGAGCATGATATGTAAGGACATGCAATAGACTCATAGTAGTTGGTCGCTCACTTAGAATGATGTTTGAGTACCCTTAGGAAGTCTATGATAGATAAAATGGTTTTGTTCCTATAAAAATTGTTAATTCTCTTGTTTCAATAATTCAAAATGCCTCAAACCCGAGAGTTACCCATTTAAGGCATTGGCATGCTTTTTAATTCTCATAGGTGATGACCAAATATTATTCTTTCCCCAAAGGATTGCAGTGTTGGATCATTTTTCTGTCAATATCTGACCAAGAAGATGCACTCGGTCGGAGCTGTTATCCGTTGGTTTCCCGTATAATGTCCAATATTGTTGCCAAATGTCCTTATATTTTCATTTAGATTGCCACATGTAAATGAATGTAAATTGCTTCTTATGTGCATCAATTTTGATGACAACTTTTGCTTTTTATCTTCCTTTTTTAACATTGAAGTGCCAGTTTCTATTCTCATCTTTAAATCTTGTTATACTATATTGTTTGCTGTTCACATTTGGTTGATTTTGTAATATTAGATGGCATGAAAATTATTTAATACATTTATGGATTGTCATTGGTGCTTTTCTTTCCCTGGGTTTATTCTTGACTCGGATCGGTATGCTAGTACATAATCTGGCATGGAATTGTTATTCTAATCTTTTCCCCCCTTTGGCCCATCTCTTTAAAATTGATGAGTCTCCTCAAATTTCAGTACCATGGCTGGTGGCAGCAAATCCAGTAAATTATGGTCGGCCGTGCCAGTTATCTTGTGTGGAGGCATTATCTGCAGCTTTACTTATATGGTACCAAAATTTCTTCCTGTTCTTCTCTAAGACAGTTATCTTTTTCTTTGGGTACTAATCCATGCTGTGTGTACTTGTTTGTAATGTAAGTGGAATTCAATGTTCTTTTGAGATCATTTTCAGAGAGAGAGAGTTATAAGTTGATTAATAGCAATTAGTATTTACAATTTATAATATTGAATATTATAGAAGATAACTATTAATAAACTATAGCGATATATAATTTCAATCTATTTATCAATTATCAGTATCTTAATTAAATATTAAGATTTACATTTTAGATAGTTTCTTTTTCATATTTAAATTCAAATGACATTTGAAATTTTATTATTATTATTATTTATCTAATTTTGTTACTATTATTTTCTATATTTTATATTATTTTACTACATAGCATATTTTTATCTTATATTTACATATCATATGTATTTCTATATATTCCTGATTCTAATTTACATTTATTAAATTTTCCCTTTTTTAAAAAAAATAACTATTTTGAATAATATTGTTAGCTTCCAGATTAGGATTTTCTTCTTCTTCTTCTTCTTCTTCTTCTTCTTTTTGTTTGTTTGTTTGTTTGTGGGGGGAGGGGAGGGGGATGAGGAAAATTACATTATAGTTGTTTTGATGTTTGGATAAATGTTGAAAGATTTCGTGGTACTGAGGAGTTCTTTAGGAGTGAAGAAATGATGACACTAGATCATTGTCGGATTAATTTTAATCTTTTTTAGTTTATGGGAATTTCCTATAGCATCCCTGAACCTGCGAGATCATTAACATTTCTTGCTGTTTCAAATGTGTTAGAAGAATCTCATGCAAGAATAAGGTTTTATCCTTTTTACGTTAACATTTCTAATTGTCATTTTTCTACAGTCACTCATTTCAATTTTTTTAAAAGCTTTTCCTTTAACCTCTAGCCAGGATGCACAATATAGATTATGTACTTGAGCGATTATTTATTTTTTTATTTTTTTTAAGGATATACTTGAGCGAATTTAACTCAAGTGGGTGATTGTTGAAGTATGCTTGATCTGACTCTATTGTGAACTAATCTAGTAATTTGTAAGATTGTTGGCTAAGAATTGTGTATGTAATCCAATAATGCAATTTGTCTGTATTATCACATTTCTATCATGTGTTTTTACAGTGGTGAAGAGGAAACTGCAAATTTGTTGCTAAGCAAGTTCAAGTGGGGTCATGCTTTCTTGTCCGTCAACAGGTATTTTGTACTCTTTTTATTTTAAAAAAGAAAATTGTGTGTGTAGTGCACGCATGCTAGCTCACACACAATTCTTTTAAATATTTCTCAAACATCTAGTTTCGTGGAAAGTAGGATGGATGTCCTCTTGTCTGGTTTGAGTTTAGAATTTTCAGATAGGTTTTCTTTTTATTTGAATCTGTTTGTTAGGTCTCAAACCCTGTTTCTTGCTTGTTCGATTAATTGGTATTATGTTATAAAAGGTTGTACTTAATTTCTGTATAAGGGCAAGAAGTGAGAGAAAAGATGGCTTTGATCACCCCATAGAAAAGATACAATTCCATGTATTCTTCATAAAAGGAACAAATCTATCCTTTTGTATGTAACTATCACAGAAGTAAAATGAAGTTAATGCTAAAACATGGGTCATCACCAAAACGACATTTTAAATTGAAAATGATATCTCATATATTCTACTAATGATCTTAAAATAATATGGAATATACTCATCTTAAATGATCTGAAATACAAAATGCACTTGTTTCAAATGATATCTAATGCTCAATGGAATGATGTCATTTCCATGGTTGGTAACTTGGTATTGCCACTTAATATAATTTATAGATGTATGTGGCTTTGTTAACTCTTAGATTGTTTCAGCTGTTGGCATATTGAATCAATGCAGGGAACTTCTGAAGGCATACTCTGAATGCGAAAATAGTGCTGATATCATTTCGGTCCAAAATGCTTGGCTTTCCCAACCAAGTGCACGGGTTCCTGAGGTTCTCCAAGACACAGAAGGTGCATTTCTATTGTTGTCCAGAAAATGTCTCCCTTTCACAGAATAGAAGTCCACCTTTTGAGCATGTTGCTTGAGTTTTGGTGTGAAAATCATTATTTTCTATGCTTTTTAATACTATTGGTAAAAGCTGAGCATTTGGGTTTGGCTACACAAGCCCTATTTTGCCATTTTACTTTGCCAAAGGCTGTTTTTTCTGTTTAATTATAGGCCACCATATCTTCTCTCCTTGCTTCTACCCATGCTCTCTTTGGTCTTTCTCATCTTTGCAACATGAAGAGTATTGTTCCTCCTTGTTAATGCTGTCATTTCATCTTCAATGCCTGTTGCTAAACCACTTGAACCTACATTTTTCTTTTGTCCCCAATTGGTGCTACATCGACCTTCTTACAAATGCAAATCCTTTCTTGTTTTGCCAATCTTGCATTTTTACATTCTCATTAGCTGTGCTCATCATTTCATGAGCACTTTATTTCTTGACAGTTTCAACATGTTGTGTTGCAAAGCACAACTAGTTTTATAGCTGTTTTTTAAATTTAAAATTTCCTATCTATTTGATAGGCATGCTCTCATGGCTCTGGAAACACTGTGCGGGCAGCATTTGCTTTAATATCTCCTTCCTTGTGGATATTGAATATCTATATATATCTATATTTATATATATAACTCCTAATCTCCTATGTAACTGTCATTGTTGGGCATCTCTCGGTAGTCAGTCCTAGTCTCATTGCCACTTTTAGTTTTACTAAAATTTCATTCAATATATATAAAGATAAATGATCCTGTCTGCATATGCTGCTGACTTTCACAAAAGTCAAATACGTAATTATCGGATACATATTTTGAAAAACTGGCCATTGGATTAGATACTATGCATATGTATGTCACACATGCCAAAAAGCACAGTGATCCAATGGTCAGTTTCTCAGATATGTCACTAGGAAAAACTGTGATAGTTTCCATAGACTGTATTTTGAGATGTTGACATTGGATCACTGTGATTTTTGGCATACGTAACATCCATAAAGAGAGCATCTAATCTAACGGTTGGTTTTTCAAGATACATATCCTCCAATTAATTGAAGGCATTATGTTGATTGTCATGAAAGTCAACATATGTGCACAGGATCGGGACTGTATGTATAAATTTACACTCCCGATCTTGTTAGCATACGCTTGCTTTAGCTAAAGAAAGCATGAATCTAATGGATAGTTGTGGGATACATATTTGAAAAACTGACATTGTTGGATTAGATATTCCTCTATGGATGTCATGCATGCTAAAAATCACAGTGATCTGATCCGATGTCAACATCTCAAAATATAGAGTGTGAAAAACTGTGACAACTTTTCTCCATGACATTTTTGAGAAACCCTCCGTTACATTTATGAGAAATTGACCGTTGGATCACTGTGATTTTTGGCATGCATAAATATAGTATCTAATCCAATGGTCAATTTTTCAAAATATGTATCCCACAATTATCTATTAGCTTCATGCTTACTTTAGCTAAAGTAAAGCATGTGTTAACAGGATCATTTCTATATAAATATATATTAATAAGATACAAATATATATTAATAAGAATTTTGTTGAAAAGAAAGGAGGGCCTAAGCCCAGTAAACGCAAAGTATACAACTGCTCTCAATCATCTCAAAGGACAACAATCTATAAAAGATACAAAAAAGAATGGAAGTTCCCATTAAGAACAATGATTAAGCGAAATTAGCGAATGCGAAACAAATATTCAACTTTCTGCAGTCACCTCAGATAGATAGATAACGATCACATAAAATCTCATCAAATAGAGGAAAATATTCTGTTTCATCAAAACTATGACTTAAAGCAATACGAATGATGTTTAAGATCTCATACTAACCTAAAAATTTTGTTCACTTGCTGCAACTACAGGAGCGGACATCTCATCTCGCAATGAAAACAATGGATCTTGTTCTGATTCAGAAGATGGACTTCCCCCCCTCGAAAAGAATTTGAATCATTTGAACTTGGAGGAAAGCGATGAAGAAAGCGAGTAAATAGGATTCTATCACATTTTCAGTTACATGGTGAAAACAACAAAAGGATTGCATATGGCTTCTGGCTATTATAGAGCAGTGTGTGGGAATGGGCAATTCACATGTGAAGTGATCTGGGATTACACCTTGTTAGCATCTATTGTTATATTTGTTAGCATCTATTGTTATATTTGTTTGGCCTGTGTTTTTGGGTATGACCTTTTTTCTTAGGAAAAAATATATATTTTTCTCGGGAAAATTCATATCAAGAGAAGCAAATGCAGGATTGAAGAAGAGAAATGCAAGGGAGAGAACCCTGAAAATTCTACTGAGATGCAGGAGAAAGGGTAATTAGTACAATGCCACTCCAATTGCTGCCCCTTATTAGGTTCTAATCATCATTTTTTTTTTTTGCATATGATGTAAGTCTCAAAAGGGTGATGTTATTTTCACTCATGTTGGCTTTCATGGAAGTGCCAACATAACAGTTGATATTAGCTATAACGTGTTAGATGATAAAGAAAATGTGGTAAAATTGGCAGCAATACTGACATTTTCATCGTCAAAAGTTGTTCATCCTAGAAATATTTCTTATGCATTTTCTTGGATTTGGATGGAATACATTTCCCGGAAAATGAATACTGTCATGGAAGGGAGTTTTCATGATAACTAGTCACTGTGAGTTGGAATGTGAAAAGTTTTGATTGGGCAGCGTCGGTTGATTGAGATTCTCCACCCTCACCGTTTCAGATCGATTTTTCGGTTGCTTGGCTTCTTCATGGGGAACTCTTTACGGAATCTCTGGCATTTTTCAAATCCCATCATTTACAAATTCTAAAATTTGAAATTGACACAAATGAGAGCTCCCATTGGTGTGGATTTAAGGGAGAAAACTCCAAATCTCTCTCCACTGTAAAAATTTAGATTGACTAAACTTTTATAGTTCCAGAGCTGCCAATCTTTCGATTAAATTAAAATTTAAAACAATATTCTTTTAATAAAAAAAATATATACTAACTATAATTATATTCTTTATTCTTAATTCAGTTATGGCCAATCTTGTTGCAAAATAAATGTAAAATAAAAAAAATTAATAAATTACTCTTCTAAACTTAGTTATTAGCGATAGTACTATATAAATATTTTAATAAAATACAATAAAAATAGTGATCAATAGTCATGGATTAAAAGAAACAACACCAGCCAAGAAACAAAGAAACAACACACTATAATTTTTTAGAGTCGGTATTTCAAGATACCTACATCGAATCACTATGATTTTTGGCAGATGTGATATCTATAACAAAAGTATTTAATCCAAAAGTCAATTTTTCAAAATAAGAATCCCACGATTCCCAATGAGCTTCGTGCTGACTTCCGTGAAAGTTAGCATATGCTTATTAGATTGAGACTCTATATATATATATATATATATATATATAGGGAGGGGCTATTTGCAGCACAACCTTTACTAAAGGCATTCCATTTAAAATATTAAATGGGTCTATTTTACTCTTTTCTAAATTAAGTCCACTTATAATTTAGGCAACCCAATACTAAACAAAAACAAAAGTTTTTAAATGCCGTAAATGCCCCTATTCTAAATACAAGACACAATTCTATTTGCGACCCAATTAACCCATTAATTGAATTTTTTTTTTTTAAATATGTTTGATGGTGCATGAACACCATATTGCACGAAAAACCCCTATTCATCTTCTCTAGTCTTCCACAAACAGCATCGTTTCTTCATCTTCCATTATCATCTCTTCAACTTCTATTCATCTACCATTTTCATCTCTTTATCTTCTCTTCATCATCTTCCATTTTCATTTGTTAATATTCTCTTTCCACCACCTTCACGAGGCACTCCACCACCACCACTTCGCACGAGCAACAGCTTGCACGAGACTCACCTCCTCTTCGCATGAGCAACATCTTGCACCAAGCAAAACATCTTCTTCATCTTCGTCTTCGCACTCGGTATGTATTATTTAGTAATGTGATTGATATAGTTTAGTTTTGTGATTGTGATTAGGGTTCGGACTTAAAATGCCAAGTTTAATAGCTTGATGTTCGAATTTTAGTGTTCGAATGTGTTATGTGTTGTATGAAACTTATGTTTGAGGGCTTTTCGGTTCGGATTCGGACTGTAAACGCCGAATAATAAAATACATATTCGTATATCAGATTAGGAATACTTCATATGCCATTCGAACATTGATAGCCGAATATATAATTTCATATTCGAATTTTAGTTGCCGAATATATACGTTATCTTCGATTGTTTCACTTCGAATATAAATGATCCTTAACACACCCACCCATATCTATTTTCTCAAAGAAAAGTATCAGTTATGGCGGCCAATGATAAGGGGAAGAGAATCATGCGAGAAGAGGATGAGAAACCAAAGCGGATAACCACGGCACCCATCATTAGGTTGGGTGAAATGGGTGGAAGCAGCAGAACTTTGGAATCCAGTAACCCGGAAGTAAAGAAGGAAAATAATAAAGGAATGGAAGAGGAAAAAAAGCTGCTATATGACTTCCCAAAAGGTATGAACATTTCAGCAGTGCAACAGTTAGTAGCAGTTAATTTTAATATAAAAAAATTTATTAATATTTTTTGCATATAAATAGATGAAGAAGTGAATGATGATGAAGAAATTACGGCGGAAGAACTCCGTCAAATGTTGGAGTTAAAAACAAAAATGAGAAGGTTAAGAAGAACGACGAGGGCCCAATTGTCTATGCCTGACAACTTCCATGTGGATGCACCAGTCCAACAGTTAGTAGCAGCATATGCATCCTTCCCGTTAACTCTGCGAATGATGCCACATAGAATAGCGGATATGGATCGGGAAAGGTTTGAAGGTATGGCGCATGCCAATAAAAAGACACTAAAAATGGTGTCATTTTTGGTGAGTATGATTCTATGATTTTATGAGTTTACTAAATGAAAGTTTGAGTATTTTGAAGGAACGAAGTCAGAAGTGGAAGATGCAAAGACTTTCAGCTTTGATTGTCAAATCATAAAACAAATAATGGAGATTATTGAAGATTATAAAATTGCGGAGGAAGAAATAAAGATGTATGAAGAAGAACTAGCAAGAAAAAGAAGCTACTTCGAACAACAACAACATCAACAATGGTTTGTTTTTTTTTAGAGGCACAAAGCAGCTAAAGATCGGGAACAATCGATAGTATCACTGCCTGAATATAGAGGAGATGAAACTTTGACGAAGTTGCCAGACGAAGGAAAAATTTTAGTGAAACTTTTAAGAAAGCTGAAGAGGAGAATGAATAAAAGAAAATCATTGTTAAGAATATTAGGATACGAGGATGTATAAAGAAAACCTTGTTTTTGTAATTGAACTTTTATTTTGTTTCTTGATCACTGTCTAATGGAAACTATAATTTAGTTTCTGTTTTGTATATGAAGGTTTAGTATTCGGTTGATGAACTTAAAGTTTAGTTTCTGTTTTATACCTTTTTTTTATAGAAATGATTTGTGAATTGTCAGTTGTGTATTTAGGAATGAAGGGAAAAATTAAAAATGAACCCAACACAAATTGAATCCCATATTCGTAACCCAAGTTCGAATATTGATATATACATTTGAACACCTCTAGCCGAATATATTTGACAATATTCCACCCCACATAACCGAATATAGCCCCGACAATATATTCGGACTGTTTCAACCAAATGTATATACTCATATTCGACATTGGCATGCCTAACATTTAAAATTATATTTTACCTATATTCGATTATGTACATTCGAATATATGCAATTATATTCGGTTATGTATTTTCGAGTACTTCATTGCATATGCAGTTAAAGATTTACGAAGATTAAATTGTTTATTCAGTGTTGGGTTACTGAATATGGATTTTTGCTTTTTTTTTTTTACGTTTTTATTCTTAAACAAATCGGACCGTGGAACCTATTAAACCCGGAAAAAGAAAAGAAAACAAAACAAAACCAAAAAAAAAAAACAAAAAACAAAGCACGTACAACCAAGCACATTGCAGATATCCTATTCGACATCTTCTCCTCATATTCTCTTCTTCCATTCTTCGACATCTTCCTCATCAACATCATCTTTTTCATTCGACCATCATCATCAACATCATCATCCTCTTCTTCAGCCACTGTTGCACGGGCATTCACTTCTCATTCTACTATCACCATCAACATCATCCTCTTCATCACCAGCAACATCATCATCTGCTTCTTCTTCGTCATCTGACATATTGGTATGTTGAATTTAGTAATGTGATTGTTAATGTTTAAATGTGATTGTGATTGTGATTGTGCTTATGGCTCGGACTGAAAATGCCGAGTTTAGTCTCTTGATGTTCATTTTAAGTGTTCGAATGTGTTTTGCTGCTGTATGTAATATGTATTTTAGGGCTTCATAGATAGGATTCGGCCTATAATTGCCAAATGGTAATAAATATATTCGGTATTAGGATTAGCAATACTGCATAAGACACTCAGCTCCTACACTTCAAATGTAATTTACAGAATTCCTTCTCCTAATACCGAATGTATATTCAACCAACCTAATTCTAAAAGCAGAATGTAATATTTCTACAAAATAATATTAAAATAATGTTAAACTATAAATGGCTAATTTTACATTTCAATGAAGATGCCTTGGTTTCTCCAATTTATTGCTCTTAGGCTTAATGTGGTCCTTTGCAAATATACCTTTATTTTTTAGCAATTTTAAATTTTTTTCAGTCTTTCTAATATTCTATTGTGTACCCTAATTTTCTTTCAATCATTATATGTTGTAGGAAAAATGCTAGAAATAGGCGGTACTAAATGGCCAATTGAGGACACTACTGAGGAGGAAAATGTACAGCGAAAGCGTCCGACTGTTTCGGAGCGTAAGAAAGAAATGTTATAGTAAAGTAGGCATTAGAGACTGAAGTAGAGCCTACTGTAGATCGGCCATTGGATCATACATTAGAGACTGTTGTAGAGCCTGCTGGAGATCCTGCATTAGAGACTGCAGTAGAGCCTGTAATACATACTGTAGTAGAGCCTACTGTAGATCCAGTTAAGCCTGCATTAGATAATGCAATTACCTCAGTAGCGACAGAGGTAAGGGAAGACCCCAATTCGACAGTGCAGGGTAATGTGGAAGGATTAATTGAACTTACAAATGCCCACTATTTAGGGGAAGATAGTGAGGAAGTAACTATATCAGGGGATGATATAGTCAGAGCGACATCTAACGTGAGGAGCGCTCGAAAAAATCACATGATATTAGACTTGAATCGGATGATTCAAGTACTGAAAGTGGAAGTGAGAGTATGAGTGGAAGTGGGAGTTATGATGATAGTGAGACCGATGGAGAGGGAGTGGATAGTGAGAGTGATAGAGAGGCGGAGGAGAGTAGGAGTGAGAGTAAGAGTGAGAGTGAGGAAGAGGAAATTGTAGCTCCCCGGACTATGAAGGGGAAGGAGAAAGTAATGGCGAATGAGAAGCCGAAAGCGAAGTCGAAAACTAAGGGTATATCACAGCCTTCAGGTTTTGCGTCTACTGGATTCTTCAGAGGCCCGGAGAATCCAAAAATTTTGAAGGGTTATGAAACCCATGTTGCGAGATACATTTGGGACGGACAGGTACGTTATCATTTTATATCATTCATAAATAAGTTATAATGTAGTTTTGTGTATTATCATTAATCAATTTCCATAACAAATATTTTTTCATTGTGTAGGATTGAGAACCTCTGAAATGCATACAACATGTCCCTAAAATTTTTGTTTGGCACTGGAAGACCGAGTGCAAGAAGTTCAAGACAATGGTGAATAATAACCCTTTGAGCCTACTGAAGCAGGTGTCATACACCAACATAAACCGTGTATTGGTTTCGGCATTCGTGGAGGGATGGCATCCCAAGACTAACACTTTCCATCTACCATTCGGTGAGATGACCATTACGCTCGATGATGTCAAACAAATAACTGGTTTGCTTGTTGTTGGAAAGTGTGTGGGGGCGAACACGAGTATTCGAAAGGAGGATGCCATTGGACTGCTGCAACGATACTTGGGAGTGAGTCGAGAAGCAACATTGGACGAAATAAAGATTAATAAATGCAATTATGTGAGGATGGAGTGGCTGAGGAAAAATTTCGAGAATAAGGTGAAGGATAGTGATTCAATTGCAGACATTGACAGTGCTGTGAGGGCCTATCTTCTTTACCTCATTGGATGTTCACTTTTCTCCAACAAGACGGGAACGAAGGTGCCAGTGACATACTTGAACCTCTTGTTGGATGTTGGAGATGTAGCCAACTATGCCTGGGGCGCTGCTGGGCTAGCATATTTGTATAGGCAGTTTGGGGTTGCTACACGGGTAGAAGTTAAGCAGATATCTGGCTATCTCACACTGTTGGAGGTACATTCATGAATGAAAAACACAGTCTTTTTAATTTTTATATCAATGATTATCATATACTAACATTTTTTTTTTTTTATTATATACAGGCCTGGATATACAAGCACTTCACTGTGGATCGGCCTACACCAGACCTAGAATACGTCAACGGCAACCATCGAGCAAAGAAGTGGAAGCCTCGATCCTCAGTGGGTGCCTCGGAAGCCCCCAATAGACTTAAATTCCTGAGGCAGCTACTAGATAATATTTTAAAGGAAAATGTAAGTTTTGATATAAAATTGTTGTATGTTTGATTATATTTGCTATAGTTCACTTAATTTACATGTTATAATTTATGTATATACAGGTCATTTGGGATCCCTACCGTGGCTCGAGAGATGATCATCAATTATAGGAGATTGCTTTCTACTGTGGATGTATCGCTTTCAACGATGTGGTTGAGCCGTACCATCCTGCCCGCGTTCTAAAGCAGTTTGGGTACGTGTAAACCAGTCCATGGAATCACTCATCTATCCCTCCGACGAAAGCAAAGAGAGGAGCCAAAAAAAATCTGTATTCTGTAGAACACGTATAAGTAGAATAAAATTGGACAACTTGGAGCCACCACTATCTTTTAGTGAGTAGCCGTGGAGAGCCGTGCGATGCAGATAGCCCATGGAAGTGTGAGGACGGGTATGATGAGTGGTATTCAGAGAGAAATCATGTTAGGATCCATTTTATAGACTCTACCTCTACCTCAGAGTATCCTATTCAGCGATCGTTTGGGAATGCGTACATTGATTTGGAGAGTACTAAGAGATATTTCTTTATTTGTACTTAATTTTAACTCAGTTATAAATTAAATTTCTCACTAATTATTTTCTACAGAATAACCGGCGGAAGAAAGCCCTGACTCTTTTACAAGAGTCTTTACAACTGGGCGAAAGACAAACTATGAATGACATTCTAAAACGGGTAAGGTTGGCAGCATCCATCCTCAGTGATGACACGATTGCGGACACGGTACAGACATCTGCGGTAGAAGTTCAAGAAAAGGAAACAGAAACAGGTTTGCTAGGATGAGGGACGAGTAGGAGGGTAAGAGACATCCGCAGGCGAGGACGAGCATCGACTGAGGGGCGAGGGCGAGCATCTACTTTTACTGAGGGGCGAGGGCGACTACAAAAGCAACGTGCCGGGCGAGGGTGAGAGAACCCATGGAGGATTTACAATATAGCACTTTCAGAAATGATGATAATTGATAATATTTTTGTACTTGACTTATATTTGTATAGTTGACAATATGGATGTAATGTTTAATGTATAATTGATAGACTATCTGAATTTTTAATGTAAAGTTCAACTATTTGATTGTGTGTTTAATTGAAGATGGAGCAATATGAGGGTGTATTGATTGTGTGTTGAATTGTGTGTATTAGGGAATGAGGGTGAAAATGAAAAGAATATAAACTGATGGAAGGTTTATATTCGGTATTCCATAACCGAATGTAAACAGATCACATTCATATTTAGAAGTTTGAATGTAGCCTCGGCCCTATATTCGGCTCTAACAGACTGAATATATTTGACAATGTTCGGTTTACCCAAACCGAATATAAAAAATGTATAATTTGACATTTGACTAATTATAGTCGAATGTGTTTAATTATATTCGGCACCTATATGTCGAATGTAGCTTTGGCCTCATATTCGGCCATAACAAACCGAATATAATATACCTATTCGGTTTTACCATTTCGAATAAAAACTAATAATTTTGTATGTTCGGTTTACCCAGTCCGAATATAAAAATGTATAATTTGACATTCGACTATAAAGTCGAATGTGTTTAACTATATTCGGCACCTATATGTCGAATGTAGCCTTAGCCTCATATTCGGCCATAACATACCGAATATATTATAACCTATTCAATTTTACCATTCCTAATAAAAACTAATAATTTTGTATGTTTGAATATATTCGTCTACTCATTTTCGAATGTATACTCTTATATTCATCCATGAGGCACCGCATATAATACATAGTATTCGGCAATAAGAATCCGAATATAAAAAATTATATTTATAAGTTGAATTTGGAAAACATAAACTCAAGCCTAATAGTGTGAGGTGCATGCATTATGCACAAAATACACAAAATTCAAAAAAATTCCACATGATTCGATAATTAATGAAGTTTGAACACTTTACATGTATCCATTTGACAACCAAAATTAGCCCATTTACATATTTCCAAAGGACAAAAGTATGGAGTTACATTGTATGTCTAATCAACACTTAAATTAATAAACTCCTCCATGACGGCTAAGTTATGCGGTAGGTCAAGCTCAAGAAACCGTGCAATTTGTGATGAGTGACTATCGGCCCATCATTTTGCATTGTCGAGCGCACATCTCTTCCAAGCAATTGAAATAGGGGGAATTGGAGCATTCAGGTTCAATACTATATGTGCAAAGTGGTTTCCATTAATCAAAGCCAATGCGACATATTTTCTATTTGCAACCGGTATAGGGTCCGATCTCAAAATAAAAAAATGTCAAACACTATTTGTTCGAAATAAGGATACAAACCACATTGTAACTAGAAGCTATGAGGTGTCCCATGTCAGGAAAGCTCATCCATTTATCTCTCAGAGCATTATCCGCACTGTCCCATATCAAACGATTTCTTACCTCATCAAAATCTTATACGCTTCTAGAAAAAATCTCCTCGTAAAGAGTCCTGTTATTTTCTAGCTCGTGTAGCAAATCTTTCTGTACAATGGCCCAATCGTCTTCAAACATACCCATCTGTCCCGCAACAGCTCAAAATCCACAGTTTCTATCGGCCTTGACCCCTACCATGAAAGCAACGTAAGCAAAAATTGCCTTAGGAATAAGTTTTCCATATTTCTTTGTATCATCACTCTATCGACAAATTGAGAACATTAGCTTCCTCACAATTGGTAGTTTATTCCTCTTATTGGAAAATGCAACATCCATAAGCTTTTGTTTAGATTCAATCGATTCGTACTCAAACCCGGATGGATCCTGATTGGTCATTACGTCTTCACGGACCCTCTTTTGACTACTACCCTTCGGTCTACCTCTATTGGATTTCTTCACTTTTGGCTCGATTAGAATAGTAGCGGATGAATTCACAATTTCCTTCAGTTTTAGGTACAAATCTTGTTGGCCTTGGGGAGTCGAATCATTAAACTTTTGTATGTAGAGATCAATTAGGGGCCGATAATCGAACATGTCGTATCGGATATTCTCAATCACTGAAGTATAGGAAAATGACCTCCAATATATATGAATCGAATCAATGGGAATATGCCTTCGCTCAATCTTCCACGTTGCCAACTGGTGGGCACAAGAAAGCCAGTGTGTGAGAGTCAGTACACAACGGCAAACCTTTTCATCGACTCCCACAACATCAGTACGCTCCAATTCGTCTACAATTAACTCCAACACCCTATGAGATACAATGCCAACAAGCAATTTGCACTGTGAAATCCCCTGGACCTTATAATGAACCTTAAACATGCTCACTTCAAAAGATGCCTTGATTTGATTATGTTGTATAAGCATCTTGCCATGTACAAGTTTAAAAACTTTTAGGATGTTATTCATCGATGTCCCCAAGCGCCTCTTCAATGCCGCATAGGCGTTCTCTATTCTATTGGTTGTCGTACAACCGAAGTGCATGTAGCGATCGATCCACGCAGCCACAAAATTATCTTTGAAGTCGTTCAACCAAGAAGACTTCAAGTACTCTAACGCCTTTGGAAATTCAGAGAACGTCTCCGTGAGATCTTTTCTCTTCAACAACAGAAGAATTTCAACCGCTTTCACCCCCGGACTTCAATTCATGAATATAATCCCACTCTGACGGGGTCAATCTACCAACATATGAGTGGCCATCAAAATTTTCTCCCATCTTATGGTTGTGCTTGCCATCCAAAACGATCAAACCCCAAGAATCTGTGCTTAACATGATGCCCTTTAACTTGAAAGGACAGTTGCACTTTTTTCTTGCCGCTTCACGCACATCTTTCTTTCTATTCTTGACAACCTTGATTTTCGATACATCTTTCTTCAACTCTGGCAAGTGCGATCGAAACTTACTGCTCCGCTCACACCCATAATACACAACCGGTGTTCTATTACTCGTATTCACTTCGGACTTCAGAGTAATAACCATCATTCCATGTTCTTTACCGATACTTCTTACATATATATCAAGCTCTTCACGAGTAGCAAATACCTACAATTGTATTCAACATGATTTAGCATAGCACAATATAATATATAATTCAAAATATTAGGTGTCACGATTTACCCGTTTTGTAATAAAAAACTCGGTAAGATCAACGATAGTAGGCTCTTCGTAGGGGACTATCTGTAACTGTGACTGCATGATATGGATTTCAGTTAGACAAATTAATTATAGGAGCTAACACATGAAAAAATAAAAAAATAGACCACATTCGGTTCCCTAAATCCGAATAGGTGTGATTGATATTCGGTTTAATATGTTCGAATATATGATACTATATTCGGTTGTAGATTATTAGTCATATTCGGTACCATAATTTCGAATACACTTTTTCCATATTCAGTATTAATTGACCGATTACTAGACCATATTATTCGGCTATACCAGACTGAATGCGAACACGAACACATTTTTTTTTTTTCAATTTTCTGATCGAAATATGGGTTTTTTTCGTAACCCCATCATACCATAATGGATATAGGGTGCTACTTTGTATGTTTTGAAGCAGGTTTAATCCAAATATAATGTTTACCAATAATATACAAACAAACATGAAAATAAAGTATTTAGGGTGAGTGCAAACATAAAACTAACCTATTTAAGATGCTCTTCCATGCTGGACGAGAAGATGAATATCAAGAGATCGTGTAGTAGAAGAACTAAGATCGAAGCTATATGTGTCTTCTTCGGCGAGAGGTTGACGAATGCAAACGAACACAAACGTAAGTGGGAAAGAAACGGTTGTATGTTTTGTTTTGGTGTTGGGGGTAATATGGTCATTTTAAAAATGTTGAAATATTATGGGTTGCTTATAGTAATTGTGTTATTGATGGGTTGTATTCAGTAAAGGAGTAATATGGTCATGTTTATTAAATTTGTATTGTGCTGCTTTTAGTAAAAAATAAAATGGGTGAGTTGTGCTTAGAAAATGGGTTGCTTTTAGTAAAATCAGTGCTGCAAATAGCCCCTCCCATATGCGTGTGGTAATTTACAGTACACGATCTCAACCGTCCATGGTATGCACGTGCACGTCATGTGATGCGCATGCATGCCACGTACGATTAAGATCATGTACTGCATTTGTGGTACACAATCTCAACCGTCCATGGTGTGGTCGTGCACGTCACGAGTTGCGCGTGCATGCCACGTACGGTTGAGATCATGTACTGCATTTGTGGTAATTTGAGGCACACAATCTCAACCGTCCATGGTATGCATGTTCATGCCATGTAAGATTGAGATCATGTTCATGCCATGTAATATAAGGTGCACCTGATGCATCTTGCATCAAGTGCCCTCCTCTACAGCCACCTGTGATGAAAATTTTTAAAAATTGACCGTTGGATTAGATACTCTTATAATGTAGGTCAGGTTTGCCAAAAATTACATTGATCCAACGGTTGGTTTATGAGAAAATCGACTGCTAAAAAACTATGACTTTTTTGTTCTTTAAAATGTTATCATTTCTTAGCGGTCAGTTTTCTAAGAAACCAACCGTTGGATCACTATGATTTTTGGCAGACATGACATACAATATAGGGGTATCTAATCCAACGGTCAGTTTTTAAAAACTTTCATTATAGGTGGCTGTAGAGGAGATGCATCGGGTGCACCTTATAACAGCACCTATATATATATATATATAATTCTGTCAGGACGTCTTTATACTTTTTATCGTAAGGACGTCCCTTATGGAAGCCATATGAATGATATTTTAAAAAACCAATTGTTGGATTAGATAATCTTCTTATGAATATCATGTCTGCCAAAAATCACAGTGATCCGATAATTGGTTTTCAAAATATAGTTCGTGAAACGCTTTGACAGTATTTACCATTGGATATTGTTAAATTTTTTAAATGTATGTATTTTAAAAACCTTCTGTTGGATCAATGTGATTTTTGGCAGACATGACATACATATAAATATTATTTAATCCAACGGTCGATTTTTCAAAATCTCTTTCCTAACGAAAGTGTCTTTATAATAAAAGTGTAAGGACGTCCTCACAGGATCATTTCTTATATATATATATATATATATATATATATATATATATATATATATATATATATATATATATATATAACTGGTATGATCCATTAAAGACTCGTCCGGTCCTTATGATAAAGTCCCACGATTTTTACCGTCCAAGCCAATTAAGATCTAACGGAGGTTTAAAAAAAAAATCAAAAAATCAGAAAAAGCTGATATAGGACTAAACTCTGCCCAACGAAAATATTTTGTTTCCCCCTTTTTATTCTCTCTCCCCCACATTATCTCTCTCTCTCTCTAACCCAATCAGCCCCCCTCACCGGACTGGTCCTCCATTTCCCGCATCTCTATCACCGGCCTCCCCTTCACCTAACATTCCCCTCTTTCTCTCTCCCCTAATCTCTCTCCAACGGCCTCTATCTCCGGCGACATTGAAGCAAACTCCGGCGACGGCGACTGGTATCTTCATATCTTGGACGATGAGTTGAATTTTTTTTCCCCCACTCTCTCTTTCTATTTCTCACTCACTCTTTCTTTCTATCTCTCTCTCTCAAACTCTCAATCTTTGTTTCAATGCTTCCTAGGTGCCGTGCTTTCATCGGCATTAACCTTCTCTTCGCCGGCGACGACAGTGTACTCTAGCAGCTCTCAGTTTTCATTTCAGTTTTTCAGGTTAGTTTTTGCATTCTCTTTTTCTCCTTTTTGAAAACCAAAAAAGAACTTAAGTTGTTTCTATAATAAATTTCGGATTTTTTAGGTTCCAATCTAGTAACAGATTCAATCTTCGTATCTTTACTGACGACTATATTTTGAGTTGACATGGTCTAGTATAAGTTGACTCTAAATCTTCCTCCATCACAATATATTTTACATAGGATTTTGTACTATCTCATAAATCCCATCACACAGACAACATCATGATATAAGGGTATGTTTGATTGTTTCATATAGTTTGTACTATTTCATTATATTTTGCATAGGATTTTGTAGACAATTCCCTCACCATAAATGAGTAAATTAATCGAGAAAAGGATAATTATCATCATAAATGATTGTAAGATAAATTAATTTGAAATAGGGGAATTTATATGTGATGCTACGTAACATAAGATAAGTATATATACCCTAAGGTCTGTCACTATGATCACAACTTGGTCTGAATGTGACCCAACAGGGACTAACCTTAGAGCCTGAGAACGATCATTACCCAAAAACTTTATAGTTAATAGACTAATTTTTAGATTGATTTTCATTTAATTCATTAATGATCTTGATTAAAAGTCATATAATATTATATTTAGGTATAATATAAGATGTGTATTTAATTCAAATTCAAACTTTCTTTATCACATAAACAACTGGATTGAACTTGATTATGGTCCAAATATCCACTAAAAATGAATTTGGTTTTGGACCTACATGTATATTGGTTTGTGTTATTTAAAACAAATTATGGACCAGATATCCATACAATTTTTTTTGTTCATTATTTTAATAATAAAATCCAAATCTAGTCTTGTACATGACTATTTGTAAGTGTAATTATCCTAATCAAGTCTTTTTGAGGACTCTAATTCATGAGATTAACTTAAAACATTTTTTTTCCTCTTGGCACAGTCAGTAATTACAATTGTACATACAATATGCTAATAAGGAGTCTCGAAACGGAGACTAGTTACCCGAAAGTCCATCCCAATTGGTCCTCTATTCCATGAGATTTAATTTCATATAGAATGCCATCTGAACTTAGTGTCAATTTGAATTCATAGGATGGAAGGTGACAATAGCAATGGGAGTCATATCCCAGAAGTTGAGAGTTGCATCCCACTATCTGCAATTTCCAACCCAGAAGTGGCAATTGTCATCCCAGAAGGTGCGTCTAGTGGTCAAAATATTGTGAATTACGTCCCTGAAGTTGCAGACATAAATAAACCTAAGTTGGGGCAGGAATTTGGTAGTCTAGATGAAGCATATGATTTTTACAATGTGTATGCGAAAGAAGCTGGATTCAGTACACGACTTGAATATTCAGTACACGACTTGAATCATCTAAGAAAAGAAATGAGAATAATGACATTTGGTGGAAACAAATTGTTTGTAACAAAGACTGCCACAACATTGTGAAAGGGACAATAAAGAATATATGTATATGTACGATGGGTTGTAAAACTAGAATAAGTTTTTCTAAGCGGGTATCTTCCACAAAATGGGTAGTATGTGCCTTTATAGAGAAATACAATCATGAGTTAACATCACCTAGAAAGGTCCACCTATTGCCATCACACCATAAGGTCACTGCTGCAAAGAGGAACTTAGTCAGAAAATTATCAGAGGCAAATGTCCCTACCCATCAACAACTAAGAATAATGGAGATTCAATATGGTAGGATTGAAAATATAGGTTTCACTGAGAGAGATTTGAGAAATGTTGAAAGAGATTTAAGAGAATAAAAAAAGGTATTGATGCAGAAACTTTGTTTGAATATTTTAGTTCAGACCAAGACAGGGACCCGGGGTTCTACTTTCATTTTGAGAAAAATGATGATGATAGGTTGATCCGTTGTTTTTGGGCTGACTCAATTTCACGAAGAGCATATACTTATTTTGGTGACATAGCTGCATTTGGTACTAGGTACCAAACCAATAAGTATGGTATGATTTTTGCTCAAATCATTATCACTGACCAAGACCCTGCCATGACAAGTGCAATTGCTTAAAGAATGCCTCAAACTTTTCACCGCTATTGCATTTGGCATATAATGAACAAGTTTTCTGAAAAATTAGGCCCTGCTAATCATCTTGCTTACTATAAGCATTTCCAGACAAATGTGTATGGCTCTGAAACACCTGAAGAGTTTGAAAGTAGTTGGAATGCTGCATTAGATGTGAGTAACTTGGGGAATGATAAATGGTTGAACACTATGTTCAATTTGCATCATAAATGGGTTCTTGCCTATATTAATCACATCTTTTCAGTTGGGATGTCGAGTGTACAAAGGGCTGAAAGTGCACACAATTTCTTAAAGAAGTTTGTGTTTAGAAAAAATACCCCTATGGACTTTGTAATACGATTCAATAGATGCCTCATGCACCAACGACATAATGAGTTTCAAGCTGACCATGGTGATATAAATGAGAAAACACCAATGAGAGCACGAATGATGATGGAGGAACAAATGGTTGATGTGTACACCAAAAAAATCCTTTTGCCTTTCTAGGAAGAGCTGATAAAAAGTAATTGGTACATTGTCACTGCCATTGGAGGAGTTGGGGATGGCAACCATTGTGAGTACACTGTTAAGCATGGCTTGGGGGCTAATTTTTGTAGAGTGTGTCAGATTGTGTATGATGAGTCTTCTGACTTTGCAAGATGTAGTTGTCGATTTTTTGAGTTCGAGGGCATTCCATGTAGACACATCCTAGTCTTTTTGAGATTTAAATAGAAGTTGTTGCTGCTAAATCAGTACATTATACCGTGATGGACTACATGTTTGAAAGCTGGAAGGAAATTACGCTTTGGTTGTTCAATTGTGGGTGGAGGCAGTAGTAATTCAACGATGATGATGTATGCTAAACTATTTGGGGCATATGTAGAGTTAGTTGACAGAGCATCTATTTCGGATGAGGGGGTTTCCATTGCTTTGGAATCTTTCGAAGCGGCTACTCAAAAAATCAATGCGCTTAGACAATTGTCAAGTAACGCTCCATATGACACATCAAGTACAGTGAATTTAGAGAATCGACACATCAATGACCCACCACTAGTGCGGGCAAAAAGGTGTGGACGCCGATTAAAGTCGTTAAAGGAGAAGACAATGGGTAAAGGTAAAGGTATACTGTGTCGTTACTGTAACAAACGTGGAGAGTCGCATGATTCGATGAATTATCCTATGAAAAATCAGCTTTTGTAAGTTCGCTTTAAATTTATGTATATGTAATTTTGCTTTGTAAATGATGATTTTTCTTCAACATCATTATGAACTGAAATAAAGGTTATAATTAGAGGGTTTTTTTTTTTCTTTTTCCTGACAGTGAAAAGGCTAATGAGAATCATGAGTATTATAGTGACGAATATAGTTCAAATAACACACCACTAATAGGTATGTTTATGTGCAATGCTTTACTAATGGAAAAAAAATAAAGTCATAATGTTAATTTCATGTGTTTTTTTTTCTTTTTTCATTTTTTCAATTTTTTGGTTTATAGGTATTGATGTGAACTCCCATTTTGATGAAGAGTTATGAATAATCATCATTACAAATGAAGTAACAAATGTGCCCCTATGGACTTGATGGAGTGAATTTTTTTTTTGTTTGTTTGTTTTCATTTAGACAGTTAAATGTGCCATATAGAATAAGGCAACTACTATGGTTTGGCATTGCATGTTTAAAATTATTATGTGCCTGAACATGTTTAATTTGATGTTCGTTGCCAAACTTTGGGGAAGTGCGAACAATTTTTTATGTTAAATTTGATGTTGGTTTCCTTGGTTGAACTTTCGCATTTTTGTTCAACAGATTGATGATTTGGCAATTTTTCTTTAACTGGTTGATGGTTTGATAATTTTTTTTTTTTTTTTTTTTTGTAAAAGGTTGATGGGTTGGCATTTTTTTTTCAACAGGATGATGGTTTGACATTTATTTAGGCCATGGTTGAACTTTGGCATTTTTGTTCAACATGTTGATGGTTTGGCCTTTTTGTTCAACAGTTTGATGGTTTGGTAAATTTTTTTTTTTTTGTAAATGGTTAATGGGTTGCCATTTTTCTTCAACAGGATGATGGCTTGACATTTATTTAGGCCATGGTTGAACTTTGGCATTTTTGTTCAATAGGTTGATGGTTTGGCAATTTTTTTTTTAAATGGTTGATGGGTTGGCATTTTTTTGTTAATGGTTGAACTTTGGCATTTTTCTTCAACATGATGATGGTTTGGCATTTATTTAGGCCATGGTTCAACTTTGGCATTTTTGTTCAATAAGTTGATGGTTTGGTAATTTTTTTTCTTGTAAATGGTTGATGGGTTGCTATTTTTCTTCAACAGGATGATGGTTTGGCATTTATTTAGGCCATGGTTGAATTTTGACATTTTCGTTCAACAGGTTGATGGTTTGGCAATAACAAGATGATGGTTTGGCATTTATTTAGGCCATGGTTGAACTTTGACATTTTTGTTCAACAGG
>JAESVK010000479.1:4190705-4207442 GCA_017140935.1 Hamamelis virginiana | reverse complement strand
GCATTTATTTAGGCCATGGTTGAACTTTGACATTTTTGTTCAACAGGTTGATGGTTTGGTATTTTTTTTTTCTTTTTGTAAATGGTTGATGGGTTGCCATTTTTCTTCAACAGGATGATGATTTGACATTTATTTAGGCCATGGTTGAACTTTGGCATTTTTTAATAACAGGTTGATGGTTTGGTATTTTTGTTCAACAGGTTGATGGTTTGGCAATTTTCTTCAACGGGTTGATGGTTTGGCAATTTTTTTTTTTTTTTGTAAATGGTTGATGGGTTGACATTTTTTTGTGAATGGTTGAACTTTGACATTCTTCTTTAACAGGTTGGTTTGGCACTTATTTAGACCATGGTTAAACTTTGACATTTTTTTTCAATAGGTTGATGGTTTGACATTTTAGTTCAACAGTTCAGTTTGGCATTTTTTTTTTTTTTGTAAATGGTTGATGGGTTGACATTTTTTTGTGAATGGTTGAACTTTGGCATTTTTCTTCAACAGGTTGATGGTTTGTCATTTTTTTTTTGTAAATGGTTGTTCAACAGGTACATGTGTTGGCATTTTTGTAATTGGTTGAATTTGTGTATTGTGCAACAAGTGGATGGGTTGCACACTATAGAGCCACCTTGTGAACTAGGAATGAAACCAACTCAAATTCACCTTGAAAATAAATATGGAGCCAAGAATGAATATGGACCATCAATTGATGTTTTAGACCATCAAATGATGTAAAATGAAAAAGATTGATTTGTTACCGCTTGTGAATGAACACTAACCTAATGCCATTAGTTGATAATGTGGATACAAAAAAGACCCCAATCACAAAATATATCGTACAAGACAATAGGCACACTAAGCTAATGTCATTACTATTAACATTCTTCATTTCAAATACAAGTACTGACTCCTTCCAAGTGAATTGGAAAAAAAAAAAATAATGCAATCATTACAATTGAAATTGATACAACATTACAAATAGTTTTATGTTTTCAACTCTTCTCTATAAGTTGGAATTTCAACAATTGCTTTTGCAATTCCACGTTCTTTTGTTGTAACTGTAACGCCCCAAACTGACGCTACTGAAGACCCTCTCGGGTATGTCAACAGTGTCAAGATGGAGATACAATCTGATATACTCATTCACATTTCCATACGAGAGCATAATGAAAGATACATATAACGAGCATGAAATGCAATAAAGTGTAGCATACATATGTCCCAAATTCGTCAAGTGCAATAAGTAAATATATCCAAGTATAATATAGAGTGCCAACATCCTTGGCACATAGGTAAATATTATATATTACTACAAATCTAAAGCTTGAAAGTCTAAGTAAATATCACCAATGCCCAAAATACCACCCAGCCTAACACCAACGGAAAAATATTCTGTCTCGACGATCCTGCCACTCTATCATGAGAATTTGCTGCATAAATGGCAGCGGTGAGCGTTTGAATGCTCAATAGAAATATCATTCTTAGCTAACAATGATAAGAATGATGCATGAGTCATTTATAATTTAGATTCAAGATAAAAGATGTGGTTCAAGATGTATACAAGTATCCACAAGTGTTATGCTAACATTTCATAACATATATAACAGGTGTGCTCATGATTCATCCAATGCACATACATATATAGATTCATCATATTGGCATGAGAGTATTCTCAAGACCAGTGCCATTTCATACATTTCATATCCAAGAAAGAGGAGTATTCTCATGACTCTTTTCATTCATTATATACCCATTTCATAATCATTCAGCAATATATGATCATAAACAAATCATGGCACAATATCATTTCAATACAACATAACATAGCAAACTCGCATAATCTAACCACATTACATTCAAGTATAAACAAGTTGATATATGCATCAAAGGTTTACAAACAAAGTTCTCAGTTTCAATTGTACGGACATCAGCCCAAAATATCTATCATCAATATTAGTAAGAATATAAATATTCCTACCTCGAGGTTTAAGTCTCTAACAGTCCTACATGCAAAGATATAAGCTAGGATGCATAATGATCCTCTCATGGACTGCCCGTATTTGAAATAAAGGTATATAAAAATATATCAAATCACCACTATTAAACCAAACTCAATATTAAATCCTTATGAGTCCCTTCTTACTTCGATTATTGGAAATAATACATTAAGCAAGAAGGAACAGTAGAGGCGCCTATCGATGGGGTGAAACTCCTATCGATAGGTAACCACATCCTATCGATAGGGTACACTGCCTATCGATAGGTGAATCTCATCCTATCGATAAACACACCTCTCAGCCACAATTTCTGCAAACCGAGGCTGGCACCTATCGATAGGTAGTACCACCCTATCGATAGGGTCAACCCAGAAAACACTGGCTCGAGCCGCAGTAGGGTCGATTTGCACAAAAACACCTATCCTTTCATCCAAACTCAAATCCCAACCATGAAAGCTTAGAACCAACCCAAACGAGTCTAAAACAACAAAAATCCCCAAAAATAACGAAGATCCAACGATACGATTTGAAGATCCACAAAGTTTTAGGCATAAAACCCACACAAACCCAAAATATGGTATATACTCAAAATAACTTAGATTTTGTCAACCAAAACTTCAAATATTACAAAACTAAAGTTGAGTCATCCCTAAAAAAACGTTTAGAACCAACAAATCCCACGGATTCATAGATTTGAAACTCAAACCCACAAAATAGGTTTGGGAAAACAAGAAGAAAAGGGAAGAAGAGGAAGATAATAACTAAAAGGGTTTAACCTTACCTTTTTCCGGCGTGACCACGACCTCCAGCCCTCATGGTAAGTCTTCCTTCTCTCTTCTCTCATTCTCTCCCGATTTGGTCTCCCTCTCTCCCTTTCTCTAAGTCACCGAAAATGAAAAAGAAAATGGGAGGTGGGTTTGTTTTAAAAAAATCTAGGGACATGGAAGAAATTTTCATAAAAGATTTTTTTTATTATTAAATCAATAAAATAATTAAAAGTTTTGGGTTTTCACAGTAACATTTTATTTTCTCGTTTCGATGCAAGATTTTTTTCTAGTAGCTCCATGCCAAACTGTCTCCCACGAGCACAAGGCAATGGGTCATACCAATCGAAGTACCCACATGAATTATTTGACTGTAATGGAATAAGTCAATTACGGTAATATACACCACATGGTATTATGTCAGTATATTATACATTAAAAAATAATTACTTTATAATTCATGCATCCAAAAAATCGTCTTCCAGGATTTGAGACCGTCAGCGATGTTCTAAGTGGTGCTCGTATGCCACAATGGCAATAACAAATCCCGTATTCTAATGGTGATGAATTTTGGGTGGTTTGACTTTATGGCATTTTTTGTTTGGCTTTCAACACCCAAACCCACTGCAGAGAAAACTGTTGCACATCAGCAATTTTGTTGAAAGGAAACTACTTTATACTTTATCAAAAAAGCAACAGTCGCACAACACCCTAAATGCAACAGAAATGAATTCACGATTCGATCACCTTATATATGAACAAAAAAAATTGTATGGATAACTGGTCCATAATTTGTTTTAAATAACACAAACCAATATACGTGTAGGTCCAAAACCAAATTCATTTTTAGTGGATATCTGGACCATAATCAAGTTCAATCCAGTTGTTTATGTGCTAAAGAAAGTTTGAATTTGAATTAAATATACATCTTATATTATACTCAAATATATTATTATATGACTTTTAATCAAGATCATTAATGAATTAAATGAAAATCAGTCTAAAAATTAGTCTATTCACTATAAAGTTTTTGGGTAATGATCGTTCTTAAGCTCTAAGGTTAGTTCCTGTTGGGTCACATTCAGACCAAGTTGTGATCATAGTGACAGACTTTAGGGCATATATACTTCTCCTATGTTACATAGCATCACATATAAATGCCTCTATTTCAAATTAATTTATCTTACAATCATTTATGATGATAATTATCATTTTCTCGATTAATTTACTCATTTATGGTAAGAGATTTGTCTACAAAATCATATGCAAAATATAATGAAATGGTACAAACTATATGAAACAGTCAAACATACCTTTAGATCATGACGTTGTCTTTGTGATGGGATTTATGAGATAGTACAAAATCCTATGTAAAATATATTGTGATAGAGGAAGATTTAGAGTCAACTTATACTGGACCATGGCAACTCAAAATATAGTCGTCAGTAAAGAGATGAAGATTGAATCTGTTACTAGATTGGAACCCAAAAAATCCGGAATTTAGCATAAAAACAACTTAAGTCCTTTTTTTGGTTTTCAAAAAGGAGAAAAAGAAAATGAAAAAACTGACCTGAAAAACTGAAATGAAAACTGAGAGCCGCCGGAGTACACCATCGTCATCGGCGAAGAGAAGGTGAATGCCGATGAAAGCACAGCACCTAGGATGCATTGAAAAAGAGATTGAGAGCTTAAGAGATAGAGAGATAAAAAGAGAGAGAGTGAGAGATAGAAAGAGAGTGGGGAAAAAAAAAAAAAACTCAACTCACCGTCCAAGATATGAAGATATCAGTCGCCGTCGTCGGAGTTTGCTTCAGTGTCGCCTGAGATGGGGGCGGTGGGAGTGAGATAGAAGGGGAATGTTCGGTGAGGGGAAGGCCGGTGATGGAGATGCCGGAAATGGAGGTGGAGGCTGATGATGGAGGTTACGGAAATGGAGGACCATTCCGGTGTGGGGGGGCTAGTTGGATTTGATTGGGTTAGAGAGAGAGAGATAATGTGGGGGAGAGAGAGAAGAAAAATGGGGAAACCAAATATTTTCGTTGGGCAGAGTGTTGGTTATTTATCAGTTTTTTCTAATTTTTTTTTAAACCACCCTTAGTTCTTGATTGGATTGGACGGTGAAAATTGGGGGACTTTATCATAAGGACCGGACCAATCCTTAATGGATGATTGTTGTGTATATATATATATATATACAAAGCTGATCGTATGGGGTCCAGACCGCAAGTGGATTGCACGGCCATTTGGCCGTGCTCCGGTGGTCGGTTCCAAATTCCGACTGTTGGATATGATGCTCACCCCCTACATGCCACGCCCGCAAAAAATCAAGCAGATCTGACGGTTGCAAATTTTGTAAAACCAGCCTTAAACACAAATGAAATTTATATGTAGTCTTTGGTAATTTCAGTCTGCTTAAGGCTGGTTTTACAAAATTTCAAACGTCGGATTGACATGATTTTTTGCAGATGTGGTATGCACGGGATGAGCATCATATCCAGCGGTCGGAATTTGAAACCGACTACCGGAGCATGGCCAAATGGCCGTGCAGTCTACTTGTAGGACCCATATGATCAGCTTTGATATTATGAGTGCATAAATATATTTCGTACAGATCCCACATTTTTTTGGGTACCGTACTTTTACCTGGCGCTTTCTTAATGCCTTGTTATTCGTATCCAATCAGATTTCCAAACAGTGAAAGGGTATTTTCGGTAGTTCAGTAATTATCAGTATTTCTGAGTGAACCCTTTTCCTTCTCGTCACACATTCTTCGAAAACACACACAACTCAGAAGCAAAACCCTAAGAACCATTTTTTCTCATTTCCTCAAAATCCAAACACAGCCATAATCCATTTGGTTGTGTTTTCTCTTGGCATACTCCCTGAAAAATCCTTTTTCGGTCTTCTCTTTTAGTCTGTGTTTTCATATTTTCTTTGTTTTAAATATTATTATTATTATTTTTATCTTTTGGTTTTGGTTTTGGTTTTGGTTTGGTTTGTTTTCAGGCAACAGAAAAGATTCGAAGCAGATTTTGGGTGTTTCTTGTTTTGAGGAGTTCTCTATAGTTTCTGTATAGCGAGTCTTTATGTGGGTTTCATGTTGTTTTCTGTAATGGTGAGTTTTCTGTTCTGAAGTTAGGGTTTCCAGGTCCTCCATAAGGAAGTGTGGACCTCTGGTTGTTTGCGGGCTGTTACGAAGCCATTTTCTTGGTGAGTTCTCGCTCAATCTTTACATGGTTATTGCTATGCTTCTTATTCCTTCATGTCATGTACTAGTGTGATTTTCATCCTGTATTCATGTTATTATTTGTGGAATTCGTTATATGAATAGATTAATGGGATTTTATTTCGTGAAACAAATAGAGTTTCGATGGAAATTATTTCCCGGAAGCATTTTATTGGATTTCTTTTGATGGGTTCATTTATCTTGATAATTATTTTACTGTGATTTTTGGGGTAAGTCTGTCATATTTTATAGTAAGCTTTGGGGAAAATATCTATTTACACCTGCAGTTTATTTACTTATATTTTCTCTTGTTTTGTTTGTTTCGATGGAAAATAATTTCTGGAAAAAGTTTGTGAGAAAAATGTTCTTGCTACCTCGTTCTCTCAATAGATGATTTACGGTGGATCTTGGGGAAAATGTATCAAGTCTAACAAGTTAGGTTCAAGAAATAGAGTTTTTATTTTTATTTTTATTTATTTTTTCCCTTGTAATATATATTTTTTCAATTCTTAATGGAAATAATTTTTAGTCAGTGCTAAATATGTTTGTGGGTAGTGGTTGAGTTTTGGAAAATGTTACCCTGTTTGTGTAGTTAGTTTCCAGAAAATTTATCTCTTGACACCTGATATTTCTTTTCTGTTACTTGATAAATTTTCAGTAGAAATTGTTTTTGCCTGAAGTGGTTTCTGTTAAAACATTGAAGACTTAAATTGAATTGATATAAGAGTCTTTTATTGTTTATTTGTTTTGCTTCAGTAAGCAAGCTTATTCGGTTCTTGGATATAATGTGAGAAGATCAATGAAAATGAATTGGAAATGCTCAAGAGAGGAAGCCATTTATATATATTTTTTTATAATTTTCCTTTATTTTTCATCACTCTTTTTTACCTATGAAATGAACTCAAATTAATTAAGTTTCATGTCTTTTCTCTTATGGTGTTATGGCATCTTTTCTATTCAATGCATGGTAGTCTCTTTTCTGTTCATTCCTGTTTTACTACATGTTTTGTTGGTTGTGGCTTCGTCATCAAGTGACAGTCTGTGTATTGATTTTAATGTTTTGAAGGTGAGTTTCTGTTAAAAAGGGAATTGGAACACTGAAAAGATGTCATCACCATATCCAGTTCTTGACAACCGTCCAATTGATCAATGGAAGGTTACAGAGTTAAAGGAAGAACTTCGGAGAAGAAAATTGACAATAAAGGGGTTAAAGGAGGATTTGATAAAACGGTTGGATGAAGCGATCCGCAATGAGAGGGAATATGCTAAGGAAGATGTTGATAATGGTTTTAATTGTGAACCCCAACATGAAGTTCAGGCCAGAAATGCAGAGACAGTACCAGCTGTTGCCGAAACAGTTAAAGACGTTATAGATCATGTTGACAACTGTAATGAGAAGGTGGATGATGATAATGTTCGGGTTGATGCAGACGACAGTGCAACGGCATTTGTTCAAGGGTATATTCAAGAAGTGAAAATAACGGGTGGTAATGATTCTGCTAGTGAAGAAGAGGTGCCAGTTGTTCAAACTACTTTGGAAACCAGTATAACGGTCACTGAGAGTGCAGTATCTGAGATAGCATTGAGTGGGCAAGATTCACGGAACAATGAAATCCAGGAGGACAATGGGAACTCGAAGCCCCAGCTGGAGAATGAGGATTCAAAGCCTCCACACGAGGATGTCATACTCGACTCGTCTATTCCAACCAACCAGGTATCTGAGGTCAGCCCTGTTTTAGGGTTTCAAGTAAAATCTGATTCTATTTCTACTGATTCTGTGTCAATTAATGAAAAGAATGAACTAAAGGATAATATAATTGCTGAAAATGTCAAATTAGAACTAGATGTTGTTAAGCTGGAGATGGTGGAACCATTATCCAGCGATGTTGTCCCAGATGGTGGCGAATCACATCCAATGGATGATGAAGGGCCACTTGAGAACAAGGTATCTGTTGAAGAGTTAGAAGACAGCAATGCTAAAAATTCAGATATGAGCAAGAAAAATGATAATGCAGATGTGGGGTACTCAGAGAAGTTAAATTTAGACAGAAGTTCTGGTGATGATTCAATGGAAGAAGATGCTTTGGAGAGTAAGCAAATCGATTCTAAGTATAATTCTGATGAAGTGGGAGATAGGATTGAGCAAACTGAAGTTCCTGTTGTGAATGAGGAAGTTGCTGTTGATGTCGTGGGTGATGATTTATCTGCTGACAATAAAGATATTCATATTGAAAATAAGAAGAGTGCTGCATCCACTGAGAAGAGAAAGCTTAATGGTAAGCTTTGCATGTGAAACTTTTTCCCCAGCTCCTGCATTTATTGACTGTTGTATTGTCTGCATGGTTTTTAGGCTTTTCTAAAATTTACTGATGTTCTCTCTATTTAGCTCTTTGTGAGCAAAAAATTGTTGCTTGTGGTATGTGAAATGTGTTATTATTGTTATAATTTTATGCCATAAATTTCTCTGATTGTGGAAACATTATAGCTGCTCTAACTTAGCCTGGACTACAAGTGATGCTATCAATCAGTGGGCTTGTATTACATTTTCTAGATATGCACATATCAAATTGAGATGTAGATTATGGGAGCTCGATGGACAGGATTGCGTTAGACTGAACCCCTGGATCTAGCTGTGGAAGCCTGAGCCTATGAAATCAAAGAAAGTGCATAGACAGAGCAGGATATGTGTGGTTTGGCACTGTGCCTATGCCTGTGATAGAGATATGGTTATGTCTTACCTCTCCCAGTCCTGAAATTCTGTGCTTCTCCTAATCTAAACAATGCACTTCAGAAAATTAAAATAAACCTATTATAAAAAGTGGTAAATATTTTACAAATATGCAAGTCTAGTGTTAGTGCTGCCCCAGACCCCTATCAGGTGTAAGTATTAAGGTAGAAGTATCGGGTTCAACCTCACTGAGTAGTGATTGACTGAATACGATACATCTGTTACAAAAAATTAGGAAAAAGACAAATCTTTATTTTAAAAGATTTTGAATATTTAACATGAAAGTAAGTCCCCACCCCTGCTTTTGTTTTGTTCTCTCATGTTATTTGTCAACATGTGAGTGTGCAGCGCAAAATTTTGTCTGTGTGAGCTGCTTTCATATATGTGTTATTGGAGCTTTTATTTTTAACATTGGATATTTCCCCTACTTTTTATTTGTATGAGTGTTATTGCTTGTGTGGGGCCTTCAAAAGGGGCACAAGAAGATTGAAGGGACATGTGTGCTTGGTTTTAGATAATTTAATAATGTGCTTTCAAAGAAGTGGGAAAATATGGCTTATGGAACATTGGAATGGTGAAACAGGGCCAGTGATGCTGTCCCTAGATAGTTTGGCGCTTTAAGGTTCTTTTTGGCTTGTAATTTTTATCTGTGCATAATTCATACACATATAGTTTCCATGATAAACCCTGCCGTACATTGGTAAATAGGGTTTTGTTGCTAATTCGGTTAGACAACGAAGTAAAGAAAAACAGATTTTATGGACTTCAACAGGATAGTGATGTAGATTTTATAGCTTCATTCACATTGGAGATGCCATACATACTATATGAAGTTGTGTATTTAAACTAAAATGAGGACCATTGGATGCATACTGTAGTTGTTGTGCATGAAGTTTCTGTTCAGCATAGGCCATAGTAAATCTATTTTTTTCTCCTTTTGTCTGTTTTCCATTTTGTGGTTCAGTCGCCATTTTTACGTGATATTCTGCTTGAAAAAAAGCGTTGTGATGGCATTGGGCACAAAAGTAAACTGCATATAAATGCACCTATGCATGAGTTTGTACTTTGTCGTGTCAGGAGAATGATGCAGTACCGAAATTACTTTGCTAAATGAATTTGTACATCCCCTACTTGTAGTGGCTGTCAGGATGCATTACTTTGCTAAATGAATTCAGCTAGGCTTGGGGAAAGTCTAGTTGATAGCCTTGCTAGTTCATGGGCACATGCATGAATCAAGATGTATGTTTCATTTCAATATGTCATTCATAGTATGCTATTTTTCATTTTTATGGCTAAATTTGCAACTAGTTCTACACTTACTACTATCTTTTTCTGCATGAATATGTTGCACACTGTATTTTGTTGAATTATCATGACTAAATCAGTCACTGCCCACTGGTTAGATACTGAGTAATTTGTTGTGCATTATGAAATACCCAGAGAGAATTCTATAATGGGAAAATTATTTTATTTTTTATATAAATCTTAGTTTCTTTTTGTCAATTTTCATATAATAAGCTGTCTCAACAGATCAAGAAGCAGTTGGGAACAATGAGCCTTTAAAGAGGCAACGCAGATGGAACTCAGAAAGTCTTAAAGTTCCTGAACCACAAAGTTCTAATATTAAACTTTCAACAACACCTAAAGACACTTTTCAGTCTGCTATGAAACGCAATTTGTCAAGGTCTGACTCTACAATTAGTGAGGATACACATACACCCAAGGAACGTGTAGGTGAGTTGTTATGGTTCTTATAGTCCTATACGAAAACATCCATCAGCCATTGTTTTAGGCAATTAAGCATTTAGCATCTGAACAGTATTTTCTTTTATTGTTTTTATCTTCTTTTTTATTTAAAGATTTATTTTTATTATTTTTCCTTCTCTTTTCTGCAGTTCCACAATCTCCAAAATCTCCAACCAATTCTCTCAGAATTGATCGTTTTCTCCGTCCTTTTACTTTGAAAGCTGTGCAAGAGCTTCTAAGCAAAACTGGGAATGTTGCCAGCTTCTGGATGGACCACATCAAAACACACTGCTATGTCACTGTAAGCCCTGCTATTCCTCTGTGGTTGTGCAAACTAGTGACTAATGATACCTACGAATGTGGAAGATTCTCTTTCCGGGGACCACATAGGACACATGGATTTCTTTGTTTCTGTGCAGTCAATTCCTTGGTCTTTGGACCAATAGAACTAACTATTCCGCTGTTTTGGCAATATCTTTGGGGATGCAGTATTCATCAGTGGAAGAAGCCATAGAGACTCGAAATGCTGTGTATAACCTTCAATGGCCTCCAAATGGTGGGCGCCTACTTGTGGCTGAGTTTGTTGACCCCCAAGAAGTAAAAGTTAGGGCTGAGGCTCCTCAGTCTCCAGCTACTCCTGTCAGCACTGGTCCTACTGTCTCTCTGGCCCCACCGACCTTGCAGCCGCAGCCCTCACCCCGTCAGCAGGTTCTCAGGCAGCAGCTTCCACTTCCACCTCCTGTTCTCCCACCTCCGCCACCTTTGTCTAACCCACCCCCAGTGAGGGAACGACTTCATCTTCCACCTCCACCTCCTCTTCCTGAGAAGCTCGACCCTCCTATAGTCACTTTGGATGATCTCTTCCGGAAAACTAAAGCAACTCCTCGGATCTACTACTTACCTTTGTCCGAAGAACAAGTTGTGACAAAACAAGCAGCAAGGGCCAAAAATACCAAGCAGTAGGGATTCCGGCTGTAATTTACCTGAGGCTGCTCTTCCAATTTCCTAATGGGTTTGTTCAGTATGGCAGACAATGGTAAGAAAGTATCATATAATTGCATCTTTGCAGGTCTGCAGGTGTTGCTTTGCTTGTAAGGATGGAATTGTACGGGTCGTGATTGTGCGGATCGATCTGGTTCATAGATGGAATTTGGGTTTTTCAGACTGCTTTGGGATTTGAGGCAATTAGTTTTTATTTAGGGTTAGAACACTCCTCAAACTGAGAGCTTTCTTTGTGAATGGATCGACTAAAAGTTTGGTGGCACCTTCTTTCCTATTGAGCCAGAATTCCAACTTTTCGTAAACTTTAAATTGTTAGAATCTAATACTTCCTTCTGAATCCTCACAGATTCAAACTTAAATATGTTTCAAATATGTAGTATTTGCAAATTGGTGGTACCCAGTTGAGTTGGGCCATTATGTTGCTTTAATTATCATCTACAATTTGGTAATCTTTATCCTTTGCTGGTTTACAAAACCATTTATTCTTGTTCCTGAAGTTTTTAAATCATTTTGGTTCAAATTATGCTATTATGATGTTGAGCTTTATCAGGTGGGGAGAAGATAGCATTGGCAGCATTTTGAACTAGGACTGAGTATTTTGAATGTTCTTCCTGTAGCTTTAAATTTGATTCTGTAAGATGTAATTGGGTTTTTAGACCCAGACTAGTTAATGAATAGCTGTGCTATTGCTCGTTTTGCCCAAAATAATAGGAGAAGATAGCTCCATTTACACTTGTAATTATTTTTCCTTCTCAGAAACCTCCCCATTCCAAGGTTGGAAAATTTGAATTCAATAGAAGAGAGATTATTAGGTCCCCAAGGGCCGGTAAATGCAATAAACTTTATGCAAATGTTGATGGGAATTGAAAAGTTTGGTTTGCTTGAATCAAATGGAAATGGAATAAAAAATTACAGTTTCAGATACTCTTATATAGGTCTGACAGTAAGCAATATCAGGAAAGAATAGATTTTATATGAGCAATAACTTTATATTATTAAATTTTATTTTCTTTTAGAAACCTTTGCAACCAGGCATGGCATTAGTGAGATTCAAATCATGTGCTTGGAGATTACTGCAGTAGTCATTCAAATAATAATGCCGTCTGGTTGCAGATAACTCCAAAAAGGCCTTTGTCGAGGTCGAACAAATGGTACTTATTAGAAGTTACACACTCCAAGGTTGTGTTTTCACAACCATGCCATTTCTAGTTTCTTGTGTATATGATAGTTTCAATTATCTATTCAATTGTTGCACTTGCGACACCATTTGATCTTATACTACTAGACACTAATGCATTTTTCCTTACACTAACGCATTTTTTATTTCGGAGTTCGGTGTTTAAGGAGTTTAGAGGTATTCCTACCTCCTCTGTTATCATGGGAATTGTTATTTTGGGAATTGGCCTCTGGTGCGTGATTAGAGAGTTAGTTGTCCCTGTATTATTATTATTATTATATCTTCTTTGTACCGTAGAACATCTTGTCGTCTTTATTTTTTCTAGTAGCCTATAAAAAAAAGATTTTACTTGAAATATCTTAAATGGGTTGTGAATTGTGATTGGTTGCAAGAGTTAGTTTTGAATCATCTAATTGTAATTGACAATGAGTTTTCATCATGCTTTTAATGGGTTTTTAGATTCTTGTGCATTTGTAGGGATCCCTTATTTATTTATTTTTGTATGCTTCTTCTGTGTTTGACTTTTGACATATTTTGCTTTCATTACGATTAAAGAATCTCCAATGTATCCATGCCATTTGGAGTGTCAAATTTTAAAGTAACACACCAAATGGCATCAATGCCAAATTTTAGAAGCTTGGATTTGTTGTTGATCTGACAGATCTGTTGATTACTGTTGGATGACCGACACGTATGCAAGAAAGAGAATTCAATGGCTCACATAAGAAACGCTCAAATTTGGAGTCATTTTGGATCACCTGTCAGATCCATGAGCGTTTCTTATATGAGCCATTAGATCCCCTTTTTTGCATACGTATTGAGCATGTAACAGTGATCAACATGTGTTGATCACTTGTTAGATTAACAGCAAATCCAAAATTAAATTTTAGCACTTATGTGCTCTAATGTATTATCGTTATATTTTGATATTTTTTAACATTTAAAAAAAAATGATATGACATAAATGGTAAATACCATTAAAAGTGCCAATTTTATCGGCAAGAACAATTTAGCACTCCAAATGATGTCCTTTGGAACAAACTATTTGAATGCTAATATTAAATTTTGATAATCAAAGTTGATATGCAATCCATATGTTCTTTACCTTTCTTACAAAAGAAATTGAAGAAATTTCATTTTGGAAGGATTGAACGAACTGCACGTTAGTTACTGCCCGCCTTGTTTTCCCAAAACCCTTCATCAAAACTCACTCTACCGCCTGCCTTGTTTTCCCAAAACCCTTCATCAAAATTCCCCACCCCCCCTCTCAATGGAAGGTTCTGCTGAAGAAACGGCAAAGGCAGTCTCCAAATTATCTATGGACACTTCGTCTCCATCTGAACCTTCAGTTGCTGAAGAAACTCTTAGCAAAAAGTATGTTTCCATTTTTTTGCCCTTTTTGTATCCCTCCGTTTGGGTGACGAGAAAATGAAGGAAAAAAACCAAAGAAAATAAAGGAAAATGAGATTTTGAGTTATTGTTTTTTGGGTTCTAAATAATGAAAACAAAAATTGCTATTCAACCACTCGTTTTAAACACCCTCCATTTTCTTCCTTGACTAGTACTCCCATGATTGGAGCAAGACGTGTGGATGGTTGAATAGCATTTTTGTAGTGAAAATTTGAGACTTACAATTTTAGTTTGTTTATTTTTTCCTACATTTTCTTAGCAAGCAATCGGAGTGCAAGTGTTTTAATCAAGTTGGTTTTATTTACTTATTGCTTTAATTTTATGAAGTGCTCGCAAGAGAGAAGCAAAGATTAAGCAGAAAGAAGAGGAAAGGCGACACAAAGAGGAGGAAAAAGCGAGACAGGTACTCAGCTTTTGTAAATCATAAATATTTGAATTTATCTTCTTTTTTTTCGTTTAATTTGTTTTAGGTTCAGCTGCATGGTGCTTTTTGTTTGCTGACAATGGTATAGAACAAAAAATGGAAAAAAGAATTTGAATTCTTAAAGAAAATCCAATTTAGCCTTACAATTGTACAATGCTTGCTTATTTATTTATTTTTACTTAAAAATGGAGAACCAAATAGAGGATTAAGATCCATAAAATTTGTTTCTTTTTAATCAGTTTCATGTTTTTGTTCTTTTTTCCATCTTTGTAAGGAAGGACATCCTATACTCTTTTCTTTTAATAAATTTTTTTGTTGCTTTAAAAAAATATATTTTCAATTAGTTTCTCAACAACCACACTGAGCATTAAGAATCAAAATTTGAATATCTTTTCTATCAATTTCTCAGCAACCAACCAGATCATTAATGAAATTAGTTTCAACTCATGTTTTTATTTCTAGCAAGCATGCTTAATTTTATACTATAATACTGAGTGGTGTTAAATTTTGAGTATATTCCTAAATAGATCATCATGGCTGGGAGTTTGGACATAACTAACTAGATGTATTGTCGCTCGTGATCTGTGATTACATTACCGATTCATTTTGACTGCTTATAGTCACTTAAATTGCATTCCTTTCCAGGCTGCTGCCAAGATGAACTCCCAGGTTCAGAAACCTCAAGCAGCTGATGATGAAGATATGGATCCAACGGTGAAACCTTGTTAACTTTGCCTAAATGATTGTTTTGCACTATATGCTTACTGAGTGGACTTTTTTGTAAAGCTCTAGGATGTAACAATGACCTTCTACGTATGCTGTTCTTTCTGTTTTTTTTTTTTTTTTTGGTCCTGCAGCAATACTTCGAAAATAGGCTAAAAGCTCTTTCAGCTCAGAAAGCAGCTGGGAAAAATCCATATCCTCACAAGTTTTTTGTTTCGATGTCAATTCTCGAGTATGTAGAGAAGTATGGAAGCTTAAACAACGGAGATCATCAGGAGGATATCACAGTATCTTTGGCTGGTATTCAAAATTAGGGACCTTGATATAAGTAGGGTAGATTTGGTCATTATCTTGTTTCTTTGTTTTAATCTCTTATTCTCGTTAATGATTTCTTATGCAAGGGAGAATTATGAGCAAACGATCTTCCTCTTCAAAGCTTTTCTTTTATGATTTGCACGGCGGTGGTGTTAAAGTCCAAGTAATGGCTGATGCAAGGTATCTAATCATTCTTAGTTTTTTACTTTCTTTACACTATGCAATTTTTTCTTATTTGTATTCATTTTGGCATGCAAGGTCATTGAAGCAAAATAATGTTCTCTTAATGCAAATGTGATTTTGCAAGTATTTGGAACCCATCATTGAAAGGAGAAAAGCTATGCTTTGTATTATGTTGCCTAATTAGTTAATTATTGTACCCCATTTTTTTATTTTATAAAGCGTTATTATGTTAAAATGATTTTTTTGTGAGAACATTTTTCTTTTATTTTGCTTTTTTTTTTTTAAATAACTCCTTAGTGGTCTTGACATAATTGTGTGTGCATCTATGCTTTTTTCTTGTGGGCATATTTATACGTTGCATCTATAACTGCATATACATATTATTTTGAAGCTTTTGATGATTTCTCTAGAGCTCAACAGGGCCTAGATTCATTCTGTGTTTGCTGTTCACTATTTATATATGATTAATTCAACCATTGTTCCCTGCTCATTATGCTTGTCTGAAATAAAGTATTGTGAAAAATAAGTTGGAGCTTTGTACTTAGTTTAACTTTTGAGTGCCCCAAGACTAAGATAATATCATTTGCTAAAATGTTAGAACCATATTATGTACATTCTTGTAAACAACCCCAAGTTACCAAGTAGTTAGGATTTAGTTGAGTCGTGCACACGTGCGTGGGAGGGAGGGGAAGAGAGTACTGTTTCATCAATTTTATTTATATGAAATGGCTTATATCTTAACCAATTACGAAATACTATATGTCTTGTCACTTCCAAGTGTTTATGGTGGAAAGTGGGGAAGTCTGTTGACTTTGAGGTTGGTCACGCAATGATGATGGGATGGCGAGAGAGTGACCCATGGAGGGGGGGCCGCCCCGGCGCGGCCAAGAGACAAACGAGGGAACCAAAACAGTGGAGGGGACCGGGGTCGACCCTGCCCTTGCCCTTGTATCCAAAAAGGAGATATGAATGCAACAACAACCGTTGACCTTGGCTAGTAGGGTGTTGATGGGTCCTTTATCCAAAACCCCTCTGGAGAGAGAGTTAA
>JAESVK010000479.1:4158205-4185705 GCA_017140935.1 Hamamelis virginiana | reverse complement strand
GCGAGACTTGTTGCAAAAGGTTTTACACAAACCTATGGAATCGACTACCAAGAGACATTCGCCCCAGTAGCCAAAATAAACTCAATTCGAGTATTATTGTCTCTTGCCATGAATTCTAATTGGCCTTTACACCAATTGGATGTAAAAAATGCGTTCCTCAACGGAGACTTAGAAGAGGAAGTTTTTATTAGTCTTCCACCAGGGTTCGAAGAAAGACTTGGTGTGGATAAAGTCTGCAGATTAAGAAAGTCATTATACGGCCTCAAACAGTCCCCAAGGGCTTGGTTTGAACGCTTTGACAGAGCAGTAAGACGTCACGGATACTGTCAAAGTCAAGCAGATCATACCATGTTTTATAAACACTCAAAAGAAGGTAAAATTGCTATTTTGATTGTTTATGTGGATGATATTATCTTGACAGGAGATGATAGTGCCGAACTCAAAAGACTAAAAGAAAGGCTTGCTGAGGAATTTGAGATCAAAGACTTGGGTGCGTTGAAGTATTTCCTCGGAATGGAGTTTGCTAGGTCTAAGGAAGGTATATTTGTCAATCAACGCAAATATGTACTGGACTTGCTTCGAGAAACGGGTATGCTTGGCTGTAGAATAGCTGAAACACCAATGGAACCCAACACAAAATTACAACCAGCCAAAACCGAAAGTGTAGTGAACAAAGAACAATATCAACGACTTGTTGGAAGGTTGATTTATCTATCTCATACACGACCGGATATAGCTTTTTCTGTAAGTTTGGTTAGTCAATTCATGCATTCGCCTGGACCAGAGCATTTTGAAGCAGTCTACAGAATTCTGAGATATTTGAAGGGGACTCCAGGAAAAGGTCTACTTTTTAAAAAACGTGGACATCTACAAATTGAAGCTTACACTGATGCAGACTGGGCTGGTAGTATAACAGATAGAAGATCAACATCCGGATATTGTTCCTTTGTTGGAGGAAACCTTGTTACTTGGCGAAGTAAAAAACAAAATGTGGTGGCTAGAAGCAGTGCAGAGGCTGAATTTAGAGCAGTGACTCATGGTATTTGTGAAGTTATGTGGATTAAAAGAATGTTAGAAGAGTTGAAGGCTTCAGATTCGCTACCCATGAAGTTATACTGCGATAACAAGGCAGCAATTTCAATCGCCCATAATCCAGTTCTACATGACAGAACAAAACATGTAGAAGTGGATAAACACTTTATCAAGGAAAAACTTGACAGTGGGTTGATATGTATGCCATACATCCTAACTACCGAACATATTGCTGATATATTTACTAAAGGGCTGCACAAGAAGCAATTTGAGGTTTTAATGGGCAAGCTGACTATGGAAGATATTTTCAAGCCAGCTTGAGGGGGAGTGTTGGAAAATCAGAAAGATATTCTGCATATTGTATAGCTATAAATTAGGCAGCTGTAAATTAGGTAGTAAATTAGTCAATGATTATAAATTAGGAATGTATCTTTATTAGGTAAACTAATATTCTGCAGTTATTCTTTTCCTAGTTTAGATATCTTGTAATTCCTATAAAGTAGGAATTAATGTAAGTCAAAAAATATATTCAATGAATGTGAACATCATTCCCAAAACTATTCTCTCCATTTTCACTACGATTCTCTTCATTTTCACTTTTACTTTGTGATGCCTTCTTTAAAATGCATCTTTACTCTCGTACAAGTATGGTTTTTTATTTGCCACTATGTAGGTGTTTCTGAGAAAGGCTGTCAACTTATCCTGATACAACTAACATTTTACAACATTATCCTAATACAACTTTTCAGCAGTTTAAATTTATGTGAAATGGCTTATTTTAAACAATTGCGAAAGATTGTATGTTATGGCACTTCAAGTGGAAAACAGCGTTTTATACTTTGTTCCAAAAGAAGCAGAATATAGATTTTTACTCGTGACTCCTTTTTTAAGATCCAATTTTATGCTAATACAAATACAGTATCAATTATTATTTTCTTCTATGTAGGTGTTGCCAATAAAGGCTGTCATCCTACCCTTGTTCAGGGATAGGGGAACCTAAGCATTAGAGGACCCAGTTACCACTGTTTTCTTTTCATGGATCAGTATTTTGAGAGATAGAAGCATGAAACAGGAGCAGTGGCAAGTGTAGGGGTAGTGAATTGGGGGCACATAAAAGTGTCAGAGGTTTAGAGCATATAGGAAGCTGTTGTGCAATACACACACACACACACACACCACACACACACACACACCCACATGTTGTGTTACTCAATATAATATCACATGGGTTGAAATTGTAGAGAAAATTCAAATAAAGTTTTTTAGCTTGAGAATTATAGATGAATTAAAAAGGAAATGCTCAAAGAGTCTTTTCTTGTGAGGCCCACACTAATGTAGAGAAAGAGCGTGCTGGGAGGGGGGAATTTATTTCACCAAAATATATGTTACCTTTTAGATGACAAACTAGTTCTAAAATGTTGGGGGTTCATGACCCTGCCTTCCCCTCTTCTCACGAGGTTCATTCCAGTTTAAGTTAGAATTGTGGTTCTCTCTCGAGAGAATCATGGTTCTTACAACATTCCCACTAGGAAGCACAGAATCGTGGTTTCGAAGTGGGATTGGCACCCTTAGCGTAAGGTTCCTACTTCTAAGTTTTGAGATTATTGGTATTTGGTTTAATGTTTTATACATATTTGGAGCATGTTTGTTTTCACTTATCAGTGAAAACACTTTTGGCTCCATTAGATTTCTTTAGATTAAAAGCAAATAACTCATTGCAGTTTATTTAACATAAATCAAGCACATCATTCAATTTAAAACCTCTTACCCTTCATTATGTCAAAGAGATTTTCATCCTTCCGGCTTAGATAAAGTAAAAAAGAACAAGAAGCGGTTCGTAAATAATGATGTCCTTGCATTATTAAATGTCCTAAGTTTCCTCAGGACACATCAAATCTGTCTTTGCTTAGGAAAATCAGATCACTCTAAGCATGATGCTCAGACATTTGGGATTTCTGAGCTGATCCTCACTTTGGTCTTATCTCTCCATTTTCAATATTATCCATGTTGCAAAGCCACTGGGGCTAGCCCAGATGGTCAGAGTGTATGGGGGAAAGGGTTAGAATTAGGTTAGGTCCATGGGTCGAATTCCCTCCAATGTAATCAAAAAAAAAAAAAAAAATCCATGTAGTTTGCCTTTGGGACCTCCTTTTATTGACATGAGGTTTCAAGCAGCACATGCCACTTGTCTATATAATCTTCTTTTGTTTTGTACGCAATTTTGATGTCCCTGTAAGTTCTTTTTTGATCAAGTAAAAGTGTATTCATTAAACAGAAAGAGAGAGCTAAAAGCCCCTGTACTCATGAGGTATACAATGCCCAAATGCGCAAAAGTGGAAGAAGGAACCAATAAATGTTTGAACTCTTAATTGCTCTGGTGCTCAGGATTCTACTACTTCCAGAGATTGTAATACCCCGCTCTCTCGATCTCTGTCCCATGCTGTTCCTAACCAAATGTTCCATTAATTGGGTATCAAAACTCTTTTGTCTCATTTTATTGGAGGATTCTTTCACTTGATTTTTGCTTTCTCTTATAGCAGAGACCTCATAGTACAATTTTCATTTTATAACTGTCTGTTTCTTAAGCTGCACTATGGGTTTCATTTTTCCAATAATAATTATGTGTATACCAGATACAAATAAATAAGATGATGAACGAGTTGGATAGAGTGTGGACACAATCTTGTAATCTAGTTATTGGCTATGTCAGTGCTGGATATAATGTGACTATTTGCTTATATTTGGTTTGACCCCATAATTCTTCTTATAATGTTCAACCCAGCTGGGTTGGGTTGGTTTTAGTGATCTTTGAAGTTGTAATATTATGATGTTCTTATGTGTTCCACACATGCACGCATATTTTCCTCTGTGTCTTTATGATTAATTATATTCAAAGTTTGCTATTAGTGCCTTAGTGCGTCTATTAGTTGCCTCAGTCCGTTTTCTTCATACTTCTTTCCATGTATGAAGTTTTTGTTCAAGAGTGCAAAGCCGCTACGAAGGGCAACATAAAAATTGTTGTTTATGAATTTGTTAGGTATCTTACAGGCCGTGCCTTGCCTAGGGAGGCTCTTCAGCTTGATGCTAGCTATTTTGCTTTCTATATAGAAATGAACGAGTAATAGTTTGTCCTTGTTTTCTCCACATCAAAAGCACTGAGAGATTCTTCATTTTCATTATTGCAGGACGTCAGACATGGATGAAGCTGAATTTTCTAAGTTCCATGCTAGTGTGAAGCGTGGTGATATTGTTGGTGTCACTGGGTTTCCAGGTTGGGAGTATTACATACATTGATTAATCAGATGTCATTTTCCAGTTTGTTATAAATTTTTTATCTCTATCATATTGAGTCTATAGGAGGAAACAAAATCTTCTTTATCCCCAATAAGAAAGTCCCTCCACTACCACCACCAAATTAACAACAAATAAATGTTCCTGTATTGAAGTACCATGTGGTAAGACATTTGGCACTTGTGAACTAGTCTGCTGAATACTGGTGATTGCCTTGGATATTGTTGTGCTTTGAAAAAGAAAAGTTTGTGCGAAATTGTTATGTACACTGTTTTCTTACTAGAACTCATGGATTATACTCGGCCAAATCTAATGAGTAATCTTGATTATGACATACCATTTTGGGGCCGTGAAAAGGTACATTTTTCGGATAGTTGACTTTCTGCTGAGCATAAGGAAAGAAATCTTATAACAAACATCTTAAGATCCCTATGCTTGGACTTTCTTCTTACCAAACATTTGTAATGTTCCTAAATTATCTTCATTTTTCATCAATTGCTCCAGGCAATTTTTTTTTTTCCCATACAAGGATACAAGGATATTAAGCATTGAGGAAAGACAGAACAAAAAAGAAAGAATGAGAAAAAGAATGAGAAAAAGAATGAGAAAAAGGGAATTGAATTTCTGAAATGATTGGGGAATTTCGTATCTAGCCAGAAAATAAGGTAAAAGATGGGGAAATTTTGTGACAGTGATCTATGCCCGTGCCTTAGCTGTAGGAATTTTGTATACCATGGGACACTTGCTCTCTAAAACCGCACTTCATTACTTCTAATTTAGAAATTTCTATGGCTGACAGAATCATGATTTCATTGTGATAGATTTCAAACTAGTTTAACATGTTTCAGGTTCCTATCAATTCTTATTGTTTAATTTAATTTAATTTTGTTTTGTTGTATCTGTTGGAAAGTTTATGTACTGGAAAATAATAGAAAGCATTCTAGGGACAAATTAGTGTAAGAAAGTTGTAGAAAATATAACTGTGAGCTAGTTCAAGTTTTCGAATCTAAGCCAAAAAAGAAAAAAAAGTTATATCATCCAGTTGTACTTTATTGCCAATGTATTCCTTTATGTCAGTAATTTAGATTTTAGAAATGTTCCTTACAAGATTGTTGTTAATATATAATGTAGCGTGAAAGCTCCATGTGTGAGTTTGTGTGTGGAGACTCATGCGGACTCTAAAATCTTTGAACACCTTAAGGGCAAGCAGTCCAAAACTTGCTTCTGGCGGTCTGGCCCCATTCCCGCTTTCTATATGTACCAAAAAACCTTTAGCAGGTTGCCTCTACTTTATACAACCAAGTTCCTCTCCCATGGGATCTCAACGACATGCCATGTAGTTGTGCCAACAGATGGGCCAAGGAATAAATGAACGCCGCTCTACAAACCTTGTTATAGATTGCTTCTTATTCCTTTGGTCTATGTTTTGCTGTACAAACCTTGTTATAGATTTCTTCTTATTCCTTTGGGCTATGTTCTAGTGATTTTTATGGAAACTTTGATAATCATGTCTTTCTTTCTCTCCTTGGAAGTCAAGCTGTAGAGTTAATATTTCTGGACGCATCTCGCACTAAATGCTGTGGCGGATGTTTCTTCTGATCTATAAAATTTAAATTAGAGCCCTTTTTATATTACATATTTGGTCCCCCCCCCCCAAAAAAAAAAAAAAAAAAAAAAAGAAAAAAAAAAAGAATTTTCTTTTTCCTTTTATGATCAATTTCTTTTTCTCCCTTTTTTCAGGAAAAACTAAAAGAGGGGAACTGAGTGTTTTTCCAAAATCATTCATAATCTTATCCCATTGTCTTCATATGATGCCAAGGCAAAAATCTACTCCTGGTTCAGATAATGCCATTATGAAGGTGAACAAAACTGATTGTTTTGTGATTGGTTTAATGCTTGCTGGATTTTTCTGATTGACATCTATAGTTATCAATATTGTACAGAAAACTGATGAATGGGTTCCAGGAAGTATCAGGAATCCTGAAGCATATATTTTAAGGGATCAGGTATGGACTAATATACATCAACTTTAAATGTCCTCTTCACTTTTGCTTTTTAGTAAATTTGTTATAACTTATTGATTTGTTATCTTTGGTTTTTCTTAAATGAGTCTTTTCTCTAGAATTTGTTTTCTAGTCTTTGTCAAAAAATAAACTCAAAGAATTGCAGTTTCTTATTACTCTTTACCTCTCCAGTTTTTTGGATTGTGTTGTTTTCATTTTATGTGTACCTATATACTAATAAAAATTGAATGTATATTATGGTTTACGTCCTCAACTGTTTGTGTGCATGAAACTTGCGATAGTTTTGAGATATACACTAGTTATCCTGGTTTATGAATAAATGTTTGGTATATCTAAAAAAAAAAAAAAAAAAAAACCCATTATATTTGGGCTTGAGATAACAATGTCCAGACTGAGAAGCAAGAGCGCTTCTACAGACATGCAAGGTCTATCTCAAAAGTGTCACACATTGACACTTATCATATGCTTATCTAACATGCCTTGATGATGTCATTGTCATGTTTGTGTCATGTTTTTTTAAGCAAATTTACTGTATACATCTTGCACAACAAAGAACAATTTCTTTTTGACCTACTTAGAGAATTCCCATCAGTTTATGCCTTCTAGGAGAACCTGAATAGTAAATAAGCTTAATTCTTGAAAAAAAAAATTAGTCAAGGTTCTCACTAATCAACTCAACACCATCCATGATTTTTTATGCTTTCTGGGGAGGTGAGGCTTAGGGAAAATACCTCAAGTCAGAACCTTGAGGCGTAACTATTGATCAAAATATGCCTTTTCAAAAACTTTTGAAAAGGTATAGCTCTCAAACGCTTTCAACCTGATTACAACCTGACTGAACTGCACTCCTGTGCAATAAATTGAATAATGCTGCAAATAATAATGTGAACAGTACCTACTACGATGTCATGGACAACATTGCCACAGCATGTGAACAATCATCCCTGCAGATTAGAACTGGGGTGAGAATTCTTCACTTCTCTAGGTGTTTTTTTGTTGTTGTAAATCTTCAGTGATCCTTGGAATCTAAGACCTTGATTGTTTTGATTTATTGCCGTATATCATTATTCTATCAGTTGATGTCAAAGCTTGAGGAGACTTGAACCCAATATACTAGATTTACTTTCTTTTTCTAATGCTCAATTGATGAAAGTTGTAATGATGTTATTGTCTTTCATGCTAGGAAACTCGATATCGTCAACGATATTTGGATCTATTGTTGAATTTGGAGGTTCAACAAATATTCAAAACTCGAGCTAAGATTATTTCATATATTAGAAGGTTTCTCGACAATCTTGATTTCTTGGAGGTGAGTCTTTGTTTAACTATCCTGATGTTTCCCTTTGTTATGATTGCATTATCCATATGTTGCCTCAGCTTCATTCACTTTTTTTCTGGTTCATTCATGCAAGTTCTTTACCTTCAGGTTGAAACACCTATGATGAACATGATTCCTGGTGGAGCAGCTGCCCGTCCATTTGTGACCCATCACAATGAACTGAACATGAAACTGTACATGCGCATCGCACCTGAACTCTACCTTAAGGAGTTAGTTGTCGGTGGTCTGGACCGCGTTTATGAGATAGGAAAACAATTTAGGAATGAGGGAATTGATTTGACTCATAATCCTGAGTTCACTACATGTGAATTCTATATGGCTTTTGCAGACTACAATGACTTGATGGATCTCACTGAGAAAATGTTGAGTGGTAAGTGCCCCATTTTTGGGTGCTGCAAATATGTGGATGTTTTCATTTGTGTTTGTTTTATATAAATATATATATATATTAAACAACTTTTTTTTTTTGGATTCTAATCTTGACATAGTTAATTTGAAACAGGAATGGTCAAGGAAATTACTGGTGGCTATAAAATTAAATATCATGCAAATGGGCTAGATAAGGACCCAATTGAGATCGACTTCACTCCCCCTTTCAGGTCTCTGCACTATGTTTAATGGCCAAGCAATGCATGACCTAAAATATCTCTGCAATAATTTATCTGATGGTTTACTGTTGCAGAAGGATTGACATGATAGGGGAGTTAGAGAAGATGGCAAACCTCAGCATACCCAAGGATATTTCGGGTGATGAAGCTAACAAATATTTGGTTGATGCATGCATGAAGTTTGATATCAAATGCCCCCCTCCTCAAACAACTGCTCGCCTGTTGGACAAAGTAATTCCTCTTTCTTTGTTTTATCTTCTTGTGAAGCAAATCTCCTGATAAAATTTTATGGATGTAAAAGAGGAAACTGGTTGGCCTTTTGTTCCAGTGGTGTATAGCTTCCTCCTTGGATTTGGGAGATCTGTCTTCCCTTTTGAAGATAGATTGAGGTGGATTGTTGGATTAATGCTGATGTGAAAGACATCTAGGTTTAGTTCCTTGAGATTTGCTAAGTTTAAGCAGTGAGTTGGGAGCCTAGCCCAGGGGCGGAATCATGATTTGGGTTCGGGGGGGGCAAAATTTTTTTTTCTTCTTTTTATCAATTTTTGCAAGAAGATTATCAAACAATAGACCTTCAAAAGACACATAGAATACACATAACAAATTACAAACCATAGGTTTGTAATACATTGATACTAATGAAACATGAAATTCAAAAGAAATTTGTGAATAAAAGAAAGCCCATGGAATGACAGTCAAATCATATTGAAGAAAGATCAAATATCAAATCAAACCACATGTTTCAATAGGTTCACCCAACCTCCTACAACCATGCTACAATAATTAATCACAAATAGGATTTTCATTAGGCTTATCCCAAACCTCCTATCACCACTACAAATATATCATAAGCCAATTTAATCAACCAATTAGATAAATAAAAACTTAATAACAAATACGAACAATAAACCCATTAAACCACATTACACATGCCTTTTTTCTGTTTTTTTTTTTTAAGTAAGCTATTCTCCAATCCCAAACATTTAAGTTCAACAATTGAGCTACTTATTTAATTGGATTTGGGATTGGGCTACTTATTTGGGTTGAGGATGGACTAATTTGGACTACTAATTTGGGCTCCAATATATTTTTTATTGGTCTTATAGTAGTAAAAATTGGGCATTAGAGCATAGATAACTAGACTATTCATAATTTAGGAGGGCCAATTTGGTTTTCTTACTACTTTATACATATATAACATATACATATAGTATATATATAGCAAATGAAAGTGAAAAGCATGGCCCCCCCTCCCATACACCTAGTTCTGCCCCTGGCCTAGCCTATGGGCCAGTGCTTAGGGTTAGTTTTGCAATAAGGGGGCAAGAATTGGAAATGAAATCTGCTGTATACAGACTACATAAATAGTGGTTATTGTTGGATATCTTATAGTCTTGGTAGATGGCTGATGCCTGTTCAAGTAATAAATCATTGTTAAAGCCATCATAGCAGGCGGTAAAGGAATATGTATGGGTGGGTGGGGTATGGGTTTAAATTCTTTCTGTTGAACCACAAAGTAACAAATCATTATGATTGTGACTGATTGATCCCACTGACAAGCTGTTGCTGTTGTATATTATAATAAGAATTATGTATTGAAGCTCTAAGAGGGTACTTAACTGAGCACCGTATACTGACAAGTGGCTGGGCGGCAACAGCTTTGTAGTATAATCTAGTGGTGTTTTTCCTCCTATTGTTTTATAACATGTTTGATGAGAAATATAAATTTCCTTGGTTTTTTCTTTTTTCCTTCTATAGTTTTGATATTATCTGTCTTGACTTGATTCTTATTAGTTTAATTTGGTTTATGTGTGCGCAAATGATCGCTTTTTTGCGGGAGTGGGGTTTGTGTGATTGAATGCTTTATATATGTGTGAACTATAAAGGTCTAACTGAGTACTCAAATGAGTCTTTTTTCATGTACTGATGTTTTCTAAAACGTAATTTGTCCTATGAAGCTAGACTATCATTGTATCCTTTAACTTAATTTTTAAATTACTATATTTGTATCTTTTTCTATTTGAAAATATGTCTTATTTGGCTTTATAATATTTCAAATATGCTCTGCTTTGGCATAAAAACAGCCTCATGCATCATTTTCCAGTTTATGCTATTTTAGTTCATAACTATTTTCCCATGATTGCAGCTTGTGGGGCACTTTTTGGAGGAGACGTGTGTAAACCCTACTTTCATCATTAACCATCCAGAGATAATGAGTCCTTTGGCAAAGTGGCATAGATCGAAACCAGGCCTCACTGAACGTTTTGAATTGTTTATCAACAAGCATGAAGTATGCTTATGTTACTTCTAGATTTCTAATTTCCCCGCTTCTCTTTTCTTTTTGATTTTTTGATGTTCTAATGCTTGCTTCTTCCTGCTATTATTCTTCAACTGCTCAGCTTTGTAATGCATACACGGAATTGAATGATCCTGTGGTACAACGCCAGCGATTTGCTGAACAACTCAAGGTATCACATCTCGTTATATGTGTGCAATTGTGGTAGCTCAATGAAATTCTGTGGAAATTTTTTCTGAAGGTGTGTGGTTGAAATTTTAGGACCGACAATCCGGTGATGATGAAGCAATGGCCTTGGATGAAACATTTTGTATGGCTCTTGAGTATGGGTTGCCTCCTACTGGTGGCTGGGGATTGGGCATTGATCGGCTAGCAATGTTGTTTACTGATTCACAGAATATTAAGGTCTGTGTAACCCCCCCCCCCCCTCCTCTCTCTCTCTCTATGGGTGCGTGGGGGAATTTTACATACATATGGTCGTCACTCACATTCTGTTATTTTCTTGTTGGGGACAGGAAGTTCTTCTCTTTCCAGCCATGAAACCTCAAGATGAACCTTCAACTAAAGGTACTCATTCTTATATCTTGGCACATACTTCTTGCCATTGATTTGAATTTCGTACATTTTCTTCCTGAATCCTTAGTATGTATAGATGTAACTATTTTATCAAGGAAGTCCTTTGGTCTGCCCTTCCTTCTCTTTCTAAATTACCCTCATTACATGGAATCTTTTGCACTTGCTCTTTAGAATTGGTCCCACCTCCAAGTACTTAAGGTCTCACTCCCTTTATTATTTGTCACACGGGTGGTATGTCACTCACTAGTCACTAGAGTGGGCACGTCTCTCCCCAGTAATTTTTTTTTTTTTTTTTTTACTGTTTCTAAAACTTTTTGATTCTTTCTAAAGCGATCTGAGAGGCTGGCGACATTTGTACTCAACTCCATTACTGAATATGTAGCTTTTCCCTCTCTTGACACACCAACTTCACCATGATCTTTCCGATCTTTCATCTTGAGTCAGTAAAGAAGTTAGGGGAGGTATTGTAGTATTGTTGTCGAAATAGCTTGAAAGAGAGTTTTCAGGAATCAAGGTTGTTGCTGCTGTGGATGGCGGAGAGAGATATCAGAGGGAAAATTGATGGCTGTAATCAATCTTAGGATAATCTGTTTACAGCCATCGATTCTCCAATATATTGACTCATTTTATCATATGAGAATCAGTTGCAACATTATTGTATGTGGCCCCCAAAAAAGGGAATTAGGGTTCCCTCTCCCCCATTTTTATGGCGTTGGAGACGTACTGTTCCTGATCATGAGCTTCCAGCATCTTTGAAGTTGTATTTTGCCTGGTTGCCCTCATTTCTCTTCAAATTTTCTGGGTACCCTATGTTCTTATGCAAGTTTAACAGTTGGTCATTTAATGTCATTTAATTTCATCTGGCAACTGCAGCTGCAGCAGCTTAAGGATTAGAGTCTGGAATAGATGTTACGTCTCAAGAGTTTTTGTCATTCAGAGGAATAGGCTTGTTTTCAACTTTTGCAACTCATTTTTGGGGTTTTATGATTCAACCCTTTGTGATACGGTTGGGTGATTACAATATTTATTCTTATTATATGTAGTATATGAAACATTCGCTCTTATTCTTGGCGAGTGCAAATTTCCTTATTAATTCAACTGAAGGAACACAAATAATCTCTCTCTCTGTCTCTCTCCTGGAAGACAGATTTTATTTGTTAAGAAAAGGATTAGCATTACCTAAAGCAGCCTCATGTACTTGCTTTAAGACCACTTTCCCCCCCAAAACTCAAAAGCATATTTGGCTGCTGGGGGGAATGGGTAGCTTTAAAAACACTTAGGATACTCGTGTGAAAATCTTGAATTATGACTGGAGTTTCTAGTAGTGCAATTTTCAGACTTGGGTTTGTTGGTAAGACTTTTGAATGGGCAGATAAAGGCAGAAGAATGGAGAGCATTAAAAAAGCTGACGTTTGTCCACAGAGTTTGAGAGCAGTGAAAAGATGACTAAATATGCAGTTTCACCATAGCTACTATTCATGGTTTGATTAATGGGACAATCAATGTCCGTGCACTTACATGCAGTCCAAACTGATAGAGCAACCTCATCCCGGCCATCATAATTTTCCACAACTCTCTCTCTCTCTCTCTCTCTCTCTCTCCCCAATCGGAGACACATGTTTCGAGGATGCAAGTTAGGTGATGTGAGATAGAATGGATTATATTCTTCTACGCTCCCCCTCACGTGCAGGCTCGTCTAGGCCTTGCCACGTGGATAACTAAAACTCTGATATCATGTTAAATTTCCAACCTAAAAGCTTAACCCAATACAGGAATATTAAGTTATAGCAAACCTTTTATTTAGGCAATTTGGGAAATAAAGTATATTCTGTTCTCCTACAGATGGCATCTACAAGCTAATTCCCGTTTGGTTTCTCAAGAAGATAGAAGATTTTTAAGAGAATTTTTGGTGAATTGCTAGAACTTCGTATACTTGTATTGGGTCCTCCACCTATAAGCTTAGACTTTTGGGTTGGAAACTTTAACACCATCATTGATTCATGCTACAATGTCAATTGAACAGGATGGAACATGAGAAACCTATTGAGAAAACAAACTGTTTGAAAAGCTTTGGTGAGTCCACAGGTTTTCACAATCAGATACCAAATGTAGTTTTCCTTAACAATCCTGAATAATAGTGTTTGTTACACTGACATTAGAAGAGAATCATGTATTTCAACTCCTAATCGAGGCAAATTTGCTATATCGATTTGGTTCCTTGACAGAGCAAGTTTTAGATCATCAGGGGTTGTTTGGCAAAATTAAAAATCTGGCTAGTCGAGGATAAATCTATCTGATTTTTATTCAGTACTGTTTGGTAACTACATTTTTTCTGCAAATCAATTCAATCATATCTAGAAAATAAGGTATAAACACAGTTTTTTTTAAACCAACTGTAAGTTGGTTTTCATAAAAACCATATAGTAGAAAGAGATCAGAACTGGCCTGATCTAATTTTAAAGTTCCCAAACAGGCCATAAGGACCAGTTCTTGTGGCTTGCAACAAGCTCTACTGTGCATGCAGGTTATTCTTTGCATTTGAACAGCATGAAAATGCTACTTTTCCCATGACAATTTCCCATGTAATGTGCAAATTTTTTTCCTCAACTTTAGAGAAGTTGACTTTCGTTGAAAAGACGAATTTCACTTAGCTGGAAAGCTCATCGCAATGCTGTGCTGACTGATCATTGGACAAATTTTTTTGGCCAAATCTTTAGAATATGGCAAATTCCACCTCGTGGGAAGTAGTTGTGCTCATAATCTTCGTTGCATTCTGGGTAACCCTTACACCAAGATAAAAAGAGGTAAAACAGGGCAATAAAGAATGGTATATAGTCTGTTTCTGTACACTGCAAATCAGGTTCATCTTGCTTGATGAATGCCAATATCCAGATTAGAATCAGGCAAATTCTAAGAGAGTATTACAAATATGATTAGGTCAGATTAAGGTTACTGAGAAAAAAAATTTAAGACTTTCACTGTAGAAAGAATGCAGTGAACAAAATGTTCTCAACTCTCTCTCATATGGGTGGGGGATATTGCAACCCCATAGTTGTGTTTGTATACCACATTTGTATTTAAATCCCAATAATTTGTATAAAAAAAAAAGAAACAGAAACTTCCCAAAATAACCCTCAACTCCATTTATGCCCTAATCTAATTTGTTTCCACACCCAACAAAACTCTCTCATCTCTCATGCCTCCCTCCGGCACGAACCTCACCTCTCTCTCCTCCTCCTCCTCTCCCCATCTCTCTCTCCCCCTCAATCCCACAAAATTTATTTTGTTTTGTTTTTTTTTTGTTTTTTGTATGGTTTACAAACTTTGGAGGTCAAAATTGAAGTCCAAGAGATTGAGAGCAATGAGAAGGTGCCTTTTTTTTTTTTCCCTTTTTGGCAAAATCGCGACACGTTCGGTCGTTAGTAGTACCGAACATAATGGATATGTTCAGTTAACTGAACATATCCATTATGTTCGGTAAGATGCATCTCCGAACATAATGAAAATGTTCCTCCATTACCCACCGAACAGTGTAAAAAAAAAAAGAAAGAATTACCATTTTTTAAAGATCACCCCTCTTTTTTTTTTTTTTTTTTTTTTTTTTTTCATTATTCAGTGGGTAATGGAGGAACATTTTCATTATGTTCGATTCTACTAATGACTGAATGTCCGCGATTTTGCAAAAAATAAAAAAATAAAAATGTAAAAAGCTTCAAAAAATGCACTTCTCACTGCTCTCACCATCTTAGAGCTCCATTTTGATCTCCATCAATATACACCACCCAAAGATTGGAATAAAACCACAGCTTAGGCAAGTTGTACGAGGTTGGATGAAATGGGGAAGGAGAAGGGTTTAGAGGGAAGATGGTTAGGAGAAGAAAAAGGGTGATCATACTTGATTAGGGTTTTAAATGATAATTTTTTCTGTGGGGTGTAGATATCAAAACCCCTTGGAATTAGTTGGGTATTTATAAATTAATATGTCCTTTATAGTAAATTTGCTAATAGGTATTTTGATAATAGAGAAGTATGTGGTTTAGAAATCAACTATAGGGGTTACAATCTGGGCCGCCCCTGAGACTTTGGATGCCCTAAGCAGGCTCCTAAAATGTTTCCCCTACTACGTATTGACAAAAAAAAAAAAAAAATGCATGTAAAATTTTAGTTATTTATCCTTAATTTCTTATGAGCTAAAATGTACAACAATCAATTCACAAAACGGGTTCTCAATAGGCTCACCTTGAACCTCCTATCACCGATTCACCATTTTATATATATATATATATATATATATATATATTAAAAAAAGAAGCTAAAACCAATAACAATCAAATCAGAAAAAAGGTTTTCTATAGGCTCACCCCGAACCTCCTATCATAATTACAAATATATTTAAACTATTAAAGAAGACCTACAACAATCAATTCATAAGGAGAGTTTTCAATAGGCTCACCCTGAACCTTATATCATCATTACAAATATAACAATTCTTTTTCGTCCATCCTTTTTGTCTTTTTTCTTCGTCCTTCATTGTGCATTTGACCAACTTGAAAGTTGAAACAATTATTTTAAAAAAACCTACCGTTGAATTTGATGCTCCACTTATATGTATCAAAAATACAAAAACTCACATTAATATAACGGTTTGTTTTTCAAAAATAGACTGTGATAGTTTTTCACTATTTTTTCATTATATTTACAATTTTTTTTTTAATTTGCAAAAACCGACCATTGGATCAATGTGATTTTTCGCATTCAGTATAAGTATAAGTGAAATATCAAATCCAACGATTGGTTTCTCAAAATAATTGTTCCAAGTTGATCAAATGCACAACGAAGGACAAAAAGGGAGGACGAATGGAATTTTTCTTACAAATATATCAAACAAATAAACAATCAATTCACAATGAGGGTTTTCAATGGGCCCACCCAAAACCTCCTATCATCATTACAAATATATTAAACTAATAAACAAGATTTGATTACAACTCTTGAATATAATTTCATTAAAATTAATATAATTCAACTATATTTTTCATAAATGTGTCAAACATACATAAAATAATGATGCCATGAAATTATAAAAAATCATATTCTAAAGAAAAATGTAACAACAAAAAATATTGGCTAAATAATAGAATATATGTAGTATATTGGGGTTTGACCCTTTGGGCCGAACAAAATTGGCTGCCTATGTAGTATATCACTACTATGACCAAATTTAATGCTCCTAAATTTTACTAAAAAATTGCTGCCCAAGGCCATGGCCTCTTAGGCCTGCCCTCAGGGCTAGCTCTGGTTACAATATCCCCTCCCCTTTCATATCTAGTTTGTATAGAATCTCAAAATCACTTGCAAGGTAGAGGAAGTCTCCAACTGGGCATGGTCCGGTAATTAAATTTTGGAACCCCAAATATTATGGGATAACTGATGTAAAAATGTACAAAAATGCTATACAACCAGAAACTTTAACCCGAAATTAAAAACCATCCTGATATGTCATGTTTTGAGTGGTTTAATCATTCTCTCAAATAAATTCTATCTTTTCCACACACCACTCAAAGCATGACACATCATGGTGGTTTTTAATTTCAGGTTAAAGTTTCTGGTTGTATAGTATTTTTCAAAAATGTATACTTATGTTATCTTAAAAAAACAAGTCAGTTTCCTTAAAAAAAAAAAAAAAAAACCACATTCGAAAACTGCTGCATGCAATAGTTTTTTTGCAAACGCATCGGTTTCTACATAGCCCAAAAACAAATCGAAATGGGGCTCGAAAGGGTACGGGGCTTGACGGTTCCGGGTTACCCGCAATCATCGGGTTGCTTTTTTATAAGTGAACGGCTATCCTCTGTTACCTTGCGATCTTACGGCTATTATTTCACGTGCTGAAATAAGGGTGTGCGGGGCGTCCCTATAAGAAAATCGCTGATGCATTTTACTCGGTCATTCGCGGCAGCAGTCTAGGGTTTCCTCTCCGATTCTGACAAAACCCTAATCAGTGTGTAAGATCTCTCATCTGCCAAATTTTCCTTCTATAATTTCCCTGCAACCAAACGAACGAAAGCCTACTTTATGATTCAGTTTCAAGATTTTTTAATACTTACATGAGTAAATAGCTGTGATTTTCATCCTCTTTGTATTTTCCAGGACAATAATCTCTAGCAGCAGCAGAGATGGCGGCTGGGAAGAAAACTGTATGGCACTCTTCTTTTCTCATTTCCATCTGAGCTTTTACATACTTAATGAGAGGATTTATGATATATTGTGTGGTGATTTTGCAGAAGAAGACTCACGATAACATTAACAGCAAGCTCGCTCTTGTGATGAAGAGTGGAAAATTCACGCTTGGCTACAAGACCGTGCTTCGAACTCTCAGAAGCTCCAAAGGTTGATCTCATTTTCTCGATTTTGTTATCTTAAGAGTCTGTTTAGCAGCTGAGAAAATCAAAATGAAAAACTCTCCTCACGTTAGGAAAATAGTTATATTATGCTCAGTTGAGTGGATTCATTTCACCGCTTTCCTACATTTTGAGGCTTACTTGTATTTATGACCATTGTTTTTGTAGTTGAATTCAGATCTAAATATCTGATTGTTATATGTTTTATTATTTGACAGTTTGGATCATTCAGTATAATAGTAACATTAATTATTATTTTTGGGGTGTGGGAATTGACAGGAAGACTGATTATTGTTTCAAACAATTGTCCACCACTGCGGAAATCTGAGATTGAGTACTATGCAATGCTTTCAAAGGTCGGCGTTCATCATTATAATGGAAGTAAGTAGTTTATCTCACTTATTAACTTCTTGTTCTCATTAAGTTATCATTGATTTGTTTTATTTTCAGTTTGTGCTCATTTGATTGTAATTATGATTCAGTAATTTGTGTTTACAGAATTTTTGCTTTCACTTCATGTACATATTAAACCATTGTTTCTGTAGATATTATGGCAGTTGCATCTCCAGTGATACAAAATGTTGAGCCATTTTTTGGATTTCTGGGTGTCATCATTGCATAGGAGCTATGCTGATGTTTTTTGTTAAAAATTATTGGAATTTCTCTGGCATATATAATGCAATTGTGTTTGTTTAGTTAGGGAGAATATTTACACATTTAAGACAAGATGTGAAACAAAAACATTAAACCTATTGCTTAGTGTCTCAAATGAAGTCGTAATTGCTACCTATATACCGAACTCATTGCCAATTGCTACATGACTTGTCAAGCTCATCTTGAAAGAATTTTAGTGAACTAGTAAGACTGGTATCGCAGTCTAGGTCTAACATTTTGAATCTGTGCTGCACTACTACCCAATATTGCTTAAACAATGGTCAGTAAGTCGCTATTGTGGTAGAAGTTTGGGTCTTGAATAATTTATATAACTTCTGTTGCTATATGCAAATCTTTGTTACATGTACGTACGAAATTGGCTGTAGAACTTGTTTTAGACTCTAAATGACGTGGGTATGTATTTGTATCGGATGCACTTGTTGTATAGCTAATGAGCTTTTTTATTTTTGGGTTACAAGAAAGGCCTAGTCATGCCTCGACAGCTGATGAGCATTCACCATATAACAAATAGGTGCACACATTCCTTGTGAACTTTAAGTTCTCAAGAATAATTTATTTATATTTTCATTGGTTATGTTAACATTCAACGTGAGTGAACTTTCCCTGAAGGGAATACTAGGTTGCATAAACCAATCATTTTGCCCTAATTCCACAAATTATGTCTCTCCCTCTCCTAATATTTGAAGGTGAGAAGAATCTGATGCATAGAAACAATCTTGTACCTAAAAGTTGTACCCAAGTCCATCTAACATAGGTGGAAACCACTTGACATCTTCAACCTATTCACTCAATCACAGAGGATCCTTTTACTATCAAGGAGGCCGAACTGGACAGCAAGATGCTGCTGTGCTTATTCCTTTCATTTTCAGGGCAGCCTTTGATTTAAAGTAATTTGAATTTTCACAAATTTTCCTATTAAACTGTTTAATAGGGAAGCTCATTCAGTTATGGAATGTAAGGGCTCTTATGGAGGAAAACTTTCCGACTTTTAGCTATGCTCTCTGTCTTTTATTCTCCAGTAATCCAGCTCGGATCGAAAAAAATTTGGCCATTCTTGATTGTAATATCAATTTAAATTGCATTGAAGCTAACATAATAAAATATTAGCCCCCTTTCTCATTGGAAATTTTATCTTTTCTTTTTTTCTTGAGAATTTTAAAATCTTGACCACTTTGATGCTAAATTATTATTCAACATCAAATCTATCTTCCTTTCTCAAGTAGTTTTCTTCTTGTTTGTGATAATTACTTATATTGTGTTCACTATAGTTAGAGGCATCATCTCATAGGTTTGTCAGGCAATCTTAAAAGGATCAATCCTATCAAGAGGCTACCTGTCATCAAGATCTTATTTTCAATTTGGTACTCCCTACCCAACTAATGTGGGACGTAAAACTATCCCCCACCTGAACATGCGGCGCTCTTGTTGCGACTGTCTCCAGTGGCAACCACCTTGACCTTGGGCCTATCCCGGCCTTTATATTCCTAGAGATGTAACATGTCGGCCCACTTTGATGGTACTGTCATAGGATAAGACCATCTTCAAACAATCAATTCTATTAAGAGAAACTAGCCCAAGGATTTTATACCCAAGTGGGTAACCCCTACCCAACTTATGTAGGACATGAGAGGTTACCCTTCTGGCTAGCACAACTACCTCTTGCCTTGAGACCCATGCTGACAGAGTTAACTAGTTATTCTCAAATCAACGCAATAAATGGTGCTAATGGTATTATTATTAATATTTAGTACTATTATAATATTCAGTATTAATATTTATTTAATATTATTATAATAGTAATGATGATAATAAGGGAGTCTATTATAAATTGCACCTTACCTATTAGATACATTTCTTATGAATGTCATGCTTGCCAAAAATCACAATGATCCAAATGGTCGATTTTTGAAAAATGTCACAATGAAAAATTGCAACTTTTTTATTCTTCAAAATGTCATCAATTTTTTCCTATTGTTTTTTTCAGAAACCAACTGTTGGACCACTGTGATTTTTGTAAGCATGACATTCATAAGAAGTGTATCTAATTCAATAGTCGGTTTTTCAAAATTTGTTTTGCAGTTGGCCCTACATAGGTCACCTTACACGAAGTTGTGTAAGGTGCACCTTATAATAGACTTTTGTGATAACAATTTTTATTATTGTTATTATTAGAATTCTGTTATATCTTTAGCATATGTAGCAGGAAGTTCAGACATGAATTACTTTGTTTGCACAAATTAAATTGATCTTAGATTTTTCACACATGTAGCAATATCTTTGTGTATTTTTTAATTCAAGCATTAACTTGTACAAATTTACCAATAAAAAAGATTGTTTATAATGACTTAAAACGGATCTCTCTCTCTCTCTAGATAATGTCGACTTGGGAACAGCATGTGGCAAGTATTTCCGTGTGTCTTGCCTTAGCATTATCGATCCAGGTACATCAAATATTCATTATCTCAAACTTGTATGCTTTAACAATTATAAGTTGCAGCCAACAAACTGAGAAATTTATTGCTCCCGTTTTTGTGTTGCAGGTGATTCTGAAATCACTAAATCACTGGCGACTGAACACTAAGCAGATCAAGTTCAATGTGGGTCTGCATTCCCTTAAGAATAGTAGAATGATGACCGTTTTTTTTTTTCCTTACAAAGACGGGATAAGTCTTAATTGTTCAATTTTGCGTGATCTTGCTTTATGTGGGGTACCTTGGCAATTTTGGGCCTTTTGGCCGAGAATGAGGCATTTTATTTTGAATTGTTTTACTTAAAAAGGTTCAAATCCTTTTACTCCAGATTACGTGGCAATGGTTTGAGCAAGTTTTTTTAGAGTACCTGTGGCGTTGAGCTCCTCTTTTTACTTTAATGTTTTCACTGGGCAATAGGTCCGAGTGGTCCAATAGTTGGCCAAAATAGTTGCATTATATTCGGTAAATGGTAACTTTCTTTCTTAATTTATCTTTTCATTTAAAATCTTTACAGAAAAGTGAGATGGCAAAATGGTGATTATAAATTGCTATTTACACACACCATTGGTTGATTCATTGGATAGTTTGTGATTCTTTTAAAGCTCAGGAGATAGAAGTGCCAAGCACCCCTTATAGATCTTTACTCGTTCTTGAGCCTGACGGTAAAGACTTTGTTGACGGATTTTGCCCAACTCTTTCAGTGAACTTTCTTGAATAATTAGTTCCATTTTGAGGTTCTCTTTAGTTCTTTGTTGAGCTGAATCTGGTAACAATGATATTTTTTTAACGAGAAGCCCAAAAAAGTTAACCATTTGAATTAATGGGTTCTAAAGTCCGGATTTGATATTGATCTCCAAGAGATCAGAAGGTTTGGATTCCCATCTGGATGAGCGCCAGTGGACGACGTCAGATGGCTGGAAAGTGGGCATGCGAGAAGCACATTTATCATCGTTATTTGCTCCTAATCTTTTTTAGATAAAGAGCAAATCCAGACTCGGACTCATTCTATTGATTCCAAGCTTTCCTTAACAACATTTCCTAAATTGTTATTGGATTATGATGAATCAATGTCTCGTGATAATATTTTGGAGGCGTGGTTGGATGCTATGACTTCTAACAACTTCAATATAGCATCTATCTAATGGAGTTTTTTGCTCATTAATGTTTACCAATCATTTTTAGTTTAAACTATTATTATTATTATTTGAGGAAAATATACTTTGCTTCCCTGTACTAAGGGCCAAAAACACTTTGCTCCCCTACACTTTAAAAGTGAACAATCGAATCTCTGCACTTTCAAATTTTTCGGGGGTACGGGGTAGGGATGGGGTTAAAAATATTTATCCAGCTAGGGTACAGGGCGGGAACTGGTTTACAATGCCCCGTCACGTTACCCCGCCCCACCTGGTCTATTTATCCCCCCGCGGGGATTCCCGCTTATATAAGTTTTATATTTAAAACATATAATTTTATATCATTTATAAATTATATTTATATATTCTATTATATATAATATAGAATTTAAATTACTAACGACCTCCTAACTTTTATGTCCCTCCCATCAATTTTAACATTTTTAACCATTTTTTAATAATATCGATTACTTGATTTTCTTCCATCTCAGTAATCTTACTAACAATATAATATTTTCTAACCATTCTTATATATTTCCTATATAATAAGTCAAATCTCCCTTATTGTTTTGAGTTGGTTAACTCTCTCTTTCTATTCAATTCTTTTAGCTTTGTCTTTGTTCAGGATGACAGGAACGATGTTATTATAAGTTGCACTTTACACAACTATGTTGTCTATGTATAATGTGACATCTATAGTCTACACTCTGTAGGGAAAAACACATAATAGATTTTGAAAAATTGACCGTTGGATTATATGCACTTCTTATAAATTACATACACGCCAAAAATATAAACGATCCAACAGTTATTCTAAAAAAAAAAAAACTATTTGATAAAAATTGTGACATTTTGAAGAATTAAAATATTATAAATTTTCCTGGACATATGTCGTAAATTGATCGTTAGATCACTATGATTTTTTGTAAACATGAAATCCATAAATTGTATTTAATCAAACGGTCAATTTTTCAAAATATTTTCTACAATTGGTCCTACGCACACTACCTTATCCATAATTTGACATATAGTTTGTAAAACCAATATGAAATAGGTATTTTGATAAATTAACAATTAGATTAAATTATATGTGTATACACATGACACATCATGTATACAAAAAATCACATTAATTAAATGATTAATTTTTTTAAAAAAAAAATCATATTTTTGAGATAAATTACAAAAACTATTGAATATTGTTACAATTTTTTATAATTCATAACTCTTGTTTTGAAAAATTAGTCATTAGATCAATGCATGTGATTTGGGTATGCATAATGTATATAAGCGTAATATCTCATCCAACGGTTAATTTTCAAAATATCTAATATAACACTTTTTTTTCCAAGTGGATCCATTTGAGGGAGTCGTTGAAAGATTATTTATTTTAAAAATATATTATAATCAAGAGTTGTTGAAAAATTAATTATTTTAAAAGCATATTACAATCAATATGGAATTTGGTGGTTTAGACTCTTGAAATATAAGTTTTTTTAGTGAAGATAATAGGTTCCAATCATCTCGAAAGCACATTCAGTGCATTATATTTTGAATTTATTATTAAAATGGCAGGGTGGAGAAAGGAATTCCCTGCTCTTGTGAGGACGAGGATAGAAATAGAATTACATACCTCGTCAGGGTACGGGATGGGGATGGAAAATAGTTTTCTAATTGGGGATGGGAATGGGGGACTGGAAAAGCCGCCCCGTCTCGTTGTCATCCCTACCTCTATTGTTGGTGCAATTTTTATTTTTTTTTAACGAATTTTCTGTTGAGCATTCAAAAAGGTTTTATTTTCTATGGACATTTGCTTACTTCTTTCCTTTAATAGATCCTTCCTCTTATGTAAATAATTTATCAAAATATTTAATTACTTAAATAATAATGACCTCATACCAACAGAAGAAGTTCATAAACAAATAACATCGGCATGTCAAATTATGCAAATGAGTATTTTAGTGAAAACTGAAAAGTAAGAAAAAGTAGTAATTATATTTTAATAAACACTTCTTAAAAAAATATATATTGTTAAATTTATTACTATTTTCTTTTAATTGCTGAGAGGTCATGAAAATAGAAATTTTCAACATCTACTCCAAACTAAATCTGTTATTAGATTTGAAGCCTTCATATTTTTTCCTACACTTCATCGAAAATCACACGAAGCATTTTGATTTTTTTTTCTTAATTAATTCTTGATTATTTGAATTAAACCTACTTTACATATTTTTATTTTCCTATTTTCGATGATTTTTTTATTTTAATTTTTTTAAAAAAAAATTAAATCCACTTTGCAATTTTTTTTTTTTATTTTGTATTTTCATTTTTTTGAAAAAATTTTCTTATATTATATTTTCAAGTTAATTTTGTATTTTGAATTTTCATTTTAAGAATTAAGATACGGGTTGTCCCTTCCCCTCATTGTTTGCGCCAAATGCCCAGAATACATCAAAACAGCTCTACTACTAAAGGCTAGCTCGCTCTCTGCAACTCCAAACACCTGCTCCATTTCAATAGAGACGTTTCTTTCTCTCTCTGCACAAAATCGTTTCTAGGGTTTCACAGAACTTCGAAACTCTTCTCATTTGTGTCCGTGTTCATTAAACCCTCCTAATTTCTCAAAACCTTTGCCGCTGTCTCTCTCTACCACTATGTATATGTATATATGCGCTTACATGTTCTCTTGATTTCACTATTCGTCTTGTTCTTCGATCTCTCTTGCTTCCTTTCTCTGTCCTGAAGTGGTCTTCGTTGTCGCTGTTCAACTGCATTTTCTATTCGTCTGTTCTCTGCATTTGCTCAATTTTGTTTATACCTCCCGTTACTTTGAACTGGAACTTTATTTTCATTGATTCTAGGGTTCAAAGATAAGAACTTTGATCATATTGTATAAAATTAGGGTTCTTGGGTTTTCTAGTTATGGGTTTATTTGAGTTCCCATTAGGGTTTTAGTTTTCTTGTTGCTTCAAAAAATTAGTGTTTTCGGGTGTATTTTTAGTGGTGGGCTGGTGAGGGGGCATTGGTGAGGTGGGATGAATAGTGTGTTTAGTGAGCAGATACTGGCAGACAAGCTTTCAAAGCTCAACAGCACCCAACAGTGTATTGAAAGTATCCTCTTTTCTCATTTACTTTTAAATGCATTTATAATTGTTTCATTTCATTTTTTCTTGATGAGCATGTTTTGAATTCTTTTCACGGAAGAGAGCAATGTGAATTGAATGTACAACTTGTGTAATTCTTGCCTTATGAATTGATTCGGCTTGGATGTTGAATTGATGTTGTGCTTGTAGGAATTGATATTTTGCATGGATTTGGCTGAGATTGTTGTTTGGAAGTGTTAGTTGCATGGGGCTAATAAGTGTTTTTGATCTCTTTTGACCTGACAAATTAGGACTGAGGCATAGAAAGTTATGAAATTTTGATTGCTGGTTGCTGGTTGGGCGACCATTACAGAAAATTCCTGGTTTTTTTGCCCACGTGTCGGCTATTGAGTTTAAAGAGGATGAGGGCCATGTATAGCCCAATTTCCTTTTGTTACTGTTTTTATTAGCAATCTATTGTGTTAAAAGTTTGTTTTAATATATTGCAGAGCAAGAAGACTAGGTATGCTACAGGTACACGCTTTGATTACTGAGCTTAATAGAATTTGAATTATCATAATCAATGTCATGTGGCACATCCATTGTTGCCATGTGTAGAATGGAAACAGGGAAGTGCGATAAGGCACTTTGTCTGGGGTGTGGTTTGATTGGCATACGTTTATTTAGGGTACTAAGTTGGATTATTATTTAAGAATTGCAATATGTTAAGTAAGTATTTCCAATTGAAGCCATTAACAATTAGAGGATTAGGACATATGCTGGCAATCCTCGCAAATTTATAATACATTTAGTCAATTGTAATTAAAAATGCATAGATGAGGAAAGAGATTTTCGCCATAGCTGTTATTTTATTATGTTTCATTTAATTATTATGCTACTTTCCCTCTCAGAAACAAAATATAAGGAAATGAAAGAGAAAATCTTTGAATATCCAAGTTTAACTGTTTGGAACGGAAGCCTATAATGTTTGGTCCTTGCTATCCAGAATGCAGATTAATACATTACTGTTGTTTTGTGATAATAACGAGTAAGTATTTGAAAAGCCAATTCGGCAGTGTATTGAGGAGCTTTACAGGAAAATGGAAAAGGAATGTGAAATTTAGTAACAACTTGGTTTGTTTGGATCCACTTGGTCTAATTGCTAGTCTTACCTGTTTTAATTGTCTTCTTAACGATTCAATCTTTGTGAACTTTAGTCTTCCGCTCACCCTTTTATTGTCTGGGCTGTGCAGTCACATGTTATTGGTGCTGTAGCTGCTCATTTTGAACATGTATAGACAATCTCAATTGGCATTCTCTCTTATTTTGTTTTCTATTATTCTCTTAAGGTATTTAGGATGAGTTTTCATCGAATTTTATAGTTCTTCAGTTTCTGCTGAACAATATCATCATCTTCATTTCTGCCACATTCATCTTGCAGACTTGGACATCATAACTTGATTGTGAATCTCAGATATATATTGAATCTTATTATCTTAAAACATAAGGTAATATCGATTAATGGGACTTTTACCCAATTTCATCTTCCTACACTTGTTTTAATTTTCAAGACTAGCTTGGAAGCCCTTGCTTGATGTATCTTCAACTGTCTGACCTTGATGTTAATTTCACTGCAGTACTTGTGCTTTTCAAACAAGATTCGATTGATATCTAAATTTCATAAGTGTGCTTCTTTTCATCCTTTTGCATTATTAAGCATTTTTATTGATCGATTATGACATACATTATGTTATCTTGAATTCTTGACTTATATATGTAGCTTTGTCACACTGGTGCATATTTCACCGAAGCAAGGCGGAGCTGGTTGTTACAACATGGGATAAACAGTTCCACAATTCACAGATGCTTCAGAAAGTTCCCCTTTTGTATCTCGCAAACGACATCCTGCAGAACAGCAAGCGTAAAGGAAATGAATTTGTTGGTGAATTTTGGAAGGTTCTTCCTGCAGCACTCAAAGATGTTGTCGAGAAAGGCGATGATCATGGAAAGAATGTGGTCTCCAGATTGGTATGTTACTTCTATATTTTTCTTGGGACAATGTGTTCAAACACAGATTACACGGCCCGTTCAGAATTTTTTTTTTTTAATGTTTATTTTTAACTTAAAGCACCATCCTCTATCATCTATTGTGTTTGGGGGTCCTGATGGACGTAATAGACGCAATTCGGAACAGAAGTCCGCTGAATCTGACATTCGAATGTGATTGTTTCCTCTAATACTTATAACTGGAATAGTAAGTTGAAGAGTCTGATCAAATGATGCTGCTTGATTTCCTGATCCCACTGAGGCAGTGTACTTAGCTAATCTGGTTTTCATGCAAGTACCAAAATCTAAGGTGCTAATATGTTTACCAGATTGACACTCTATCACTTAGCTATAAGGGTTTTACCAACTTATTTTTTTGTTTCTTTTCAAAATGTTGGCAATGGTGGTTAAGAGGTTTGAAAAATTGCAGAGGAACATCCTTTTGGTGGCGGGGAGGGGGAGGGGAGAGAGTGTACGTGGGTAAAATTTAATTTCTATCTTGGTGATGGTAATTGCGTCGTGTAG
>JAESVK010000479.1:4142499-4158105 GCA_017140935.1 Hamamelis virginiana | reverse complement strand
TTGTACGTTGGAGGTTTGTTTTTTCATCTTGAAGTGGAAGGGGGTGGTTTGACATTGGACCTCTTCCTTTTATGGATCAAGCTTTGTTGGGTAAATGGCTATAGGAATTTGTAGAGGAGAGGGACACTCTATGGCGTTAGATTTTTAGGTGGAAATATGGTAGGTAGTGAGGAGGGAGAATGGTGAGGAAGTGGAGTTCATGGAAGCGATGGAGTGGGACTATGGAAAGCTGTTATGATGGGCTTGGAGGCTTTTGACAAGGAAGTAAGGTTCAGAGTGGGGGAATGGCTGAGGATTAGATTTGGGGAAGACATTTGGTGTGGTAAGGTGTCTTTTCAAGTGGAGTTTCTGAGCCTTACACAAATACAAACTCTAGAGATGCTTGGATTATTGATTGTGTGGAGTGGGTGAGAGATGTTATGTAACACTTTTTTTTGGCAGGAACTTCCATGATTGGGAGTTAGGTGTATTGGCCTTTTTTGAAAAGCTTTACTCAGTTAAGTTGGAAAGAGGGAGGGAGGACAAAATAGTTTGGAAGAGCAGTGCAAATGGTGTGTTTTTCGATTCTTATTATTGTTGTTGTTTTTGGAGTTCTATTAGAAAGGTGGGATAGAGTATTCCTGGCTCAAAAGATATGATCACCTTACGTTCCATCTAAGGTGTATTTCTTTGTATGGATGACGGTGTGGGATGAATATCTGACAATTGATAATCTTGTTAGGAGAAACTTTGTTATGCCAAACCATTGTGTGATGTGCAAAGAGAAGACTGAGTCGGCGAATCATCTTCTCTTTCTTTGTAAAGTGGCATATGAATTGTAGGGGTATATCTTTGAAATTTTTGGGTTGTATTGGGTTCTACCTCAATCAGTTCTCCAATTGATTGAAGGTTGGTGTTGGAAGAGTGACAATGCTTCTGCTTTATCTGTTTAGAAGTCAGTACTACATGCCATTTTTTGAATGGAGAGGAACAGAAAAATATTTGGAGGGAAGGAAGAGTCAATACTTCAAGTTAAAGACTAGGGTAGCTAGGAAGATTTTTGCTTGAAAAGGACCAGTTATTTTGAACCCCGAGAGCCTTTTCTTGGGTTTTGGAGTTCTTTATCTCTGTAATTATTTATTTATTTATTTTGAGTCTCATTTGTATATCTTGCATATACAAGGGATTTTTTTTTTGCCCTTTTATTTATAAAATCACATTTATTAAAAAAAAAAAAGAAAGATGCCTGCCAATATATTGGCTTTAGATTATTTCAATGGTATATTATTTATTTGAGGAATGAGAAGTAATTTAATTGGAATTATTAAACTAGTACTTACATGATTGATAGGTTGATATATGGGAAGAAAGGAGAGTATTCGGGTCCCGTGCACGAAGCCTCAAAGGTGTAATGCTTGGAGAAGAGTTGCCTCCACCCTTGGAGTTCAGCAAAAAACGCTCACGTTCTGTCAGAATTGTAAGAAGGGATTCACGCTCCATAAAAACGGTTAGAGACAGGGCCTAATTCTTCTTTCTTTTGTCTTGCATTTTGTTTTGTTATGCATATATTTCTGTAGATATAACTATTTTCTTCAAAGCAGATACATTTTTCTCTTCAAATTTCTCATTTTATTATTGAAATATAGCTCACCTATGTAAATTATTGATTTGAAAACCAGAAATTATCTATTGGAGGCACTGCAGAAAAAATTGTGTCAGCTTTTCACTTGGTGCTTAGTGAACATCCCAGTGAAGATGCAGAAATGAGTAAGTGCAAGTCTGCAGTTCACCGTGTGAGAAAGATGGAGAAAGATGTTGACATTGCCTGTACTAATGGTAAGTTGAGAATGATATGAAGTTAACAGCTGCAGTATGGCATTTTTTGAAGTGGTATCTTAGAAATATTTTTTAGCATTCTCATGATTACATCTTTCTCCTAAAGGGCCTCGTGCCGTGATGCTCAAGATGACTTGGTGTCTAAAGGATAGCCTTTTTATTTTTGAGATTTCAGTAAAGGATCCAAAGCGAAAATCTTTGGCCAAAGAACTAGAGGAAGAAGAAAATCTTTTGAAGCAGTGTTTTGAGAAACTTAAATTAGTTGAAGCAAATAGAGTGGCCCTTGTGTCTCAGTTAAGAGAAGCTCTACATGAACAGGTACTTGTTCGACCATCATTTTCTTCAAAAGTTCAATAGGTTGCTGTTGTGACAATATGCTATGAGAAAAGATCTGTTCAATACTTTATGCAATGTTGAACGCTAAGTTTATGCAATTCTGTGTGCTTACTTTCTGGAATTCTTCAGGAATCCGAACTGGAGAATGTTCGCACTCAAATGCAGGTATGTATTCAGGTTATTTTATCTTCAAACAAGGTTATTATTCTAGTTTCACTTGTTTCCTTTATATGCTAGATAAAGATGGATGTATTGTACATTTATATTTCTGATGCTGCTTCTTTATGCTACAATGTTGAATACAAGACTGAATTGCTTTTTTTTATGCAATTTGGGCTATTGGAATCTATATGCCTTTTCAATGAATTACTAATAGTCACTAGGCTGCTAAAAGCAGTTGAACTAGTTCCATTGCTGGTAACTACGAGTTCAGGTTTAACTTTGGCCACACCAGTTGTGGAATTAATTTATGAGAGTTTATGGAGTTATAAAAAAACTCAACCAAAACTATAAGAATTACTATCCTCTGAAAGTTGCAACCACTTTGAGGTTCAGCCGGTCCATCTATGGGCCTGCCATGCACTAACTTAAGCTGCTTAGGTTCAATTTTATCATTTGTTTACTAGTTAACTTTTATGGGCTGCTGGATGCAGGCAATCAAATCCATCAAGAAATTCTATGAACTTCTTTATGGTTGAATCTCTCTCTAATGAAAAATTTTTACTTATCATTTTTTTACTTTTGTTTTGGTCCATTCACTCATTTTTACTGTTGATCTCGTTTAGTGCAATGCTGAATAGAATGCAATAGATCCCAAACTTCTATTTTTATTGCCTATTACAATGTTACTTGGCCTTCCTTTAAAACTGGTCGTTATGCAATGCTGGATTTCACAGTTTCAATCTTGCAAGAAAGTTTAGTCATATTAGTCCTCACCTCCTGTGTGACCTTTCTACTCAACAGGAATCAGCAACTATATGGTACCAATCTAAAAATTCTCATGTTTATGACAAACCTGTTAAAAGTGTGATCCTCCAGGAGGATTTAAACCGCGTAAAATTGTCTCGTTTGTTTTACTGCAAGTGGTTTGGCTACAGGTCTGACTTGTCTTCCAGTGGTGTAAAATTTTTCTATGTATGATTTGCAAGTCTCCAACTATGAAGGGAGGTTGTGTTTTATAGAGTGGAGCACAGCTAAATTTGTCTGCACTTTAAATTAGAGTGCCTACAATGTGAGATTGTCTTTAGCTTAATATTTTATTTATACAATACACAGCAAAGCTGCCTTCCTTCTAAAGAGCTGGCCTGTTACTTTTTCCTTGTTCTTTTCTTTCCTAATAAAGGAAGACCTAGACACCCCTTATTTGAAAGGTGGAATAAGTTCCATTAGGTGTTTTTCCTGGTCTTAAAATTCAATAAATTGAATGCTGGCACATGCCATGATACTGAAATTTGGTAACTGTATGCTAGTGCAGTTAGCTTTTGCACCTTTATAATCTATATGAGATTTATGTAGAATGTGATCCTCTAATTATGAATTAGACATAGTCCAAAGCTATACAGTTTGTTGGAAGGCTCTAAAGTAAGGTACAGTGTCAAAGACATAATGAATGGGGAGAAGTGTATGAAGTGTAATAATCTTGGCCCAACTGAGCTCAACTAAGACTCATGTCATGTGGATGGAGGTCTTAAAATTTTGTTCATTTTTTAGTTATTATTTTTTGATTTGTTTTGAATCTGTCTTATAACCATGGAATCTAATGTTTGTGGATGTAAGCCTTTTTGGAGTTTCAATTTATTTATAAGATGAACTGACTAGTGCATTCCGTTTCCAATTGGGGTAGTTATAGTATTAATCTATCAAATAATATTTGAAAAACCTAATGGATTCTCTTTGCATTATGATACTGAATTACATTTCCAACAATTTTCAGGTAGCACAAGCACAGGCAGAGGAAGCTAGCAACATGCAGAAGCGTCTCAATGATGAAAATTATGTTGCAGCAGTGAAACCATCCACTGCAACCACCCCACCAAATGATGCAAATGCAAAACCGGGACAGACATCCAAGAAGACAGCTGCAGCCATTGCAGCTGAGGTTGCAGACAAGCTTGCAGCTTCTAGCTCCTCTCAATTGATCATGACTTCTGTTCTTTCAACATTTGCTGCCGAAGAGCTAAAAAATGCAGGTCTGACAAAGGCCTCTGCAGCATCAAATTCCTATACTTCCATGCCCATCAATCCAATCACGAACTCAATGCCAAAACCTGAAAACCCCATGCCAGTGTCAGACCCCAATGTTTTTATGGCAGCACAACCGCCTACTGCACCACCAAGCCATCCGTATCAATCAGTTTTGGTGTCCCAACCAACAATGCAGAGCCAGACCGCAACCTCTCAAGCTCAATATCATATTCTTTCAAACGCACCCTCCCAGCAGTATATGCAACCATCAGGAGGGATCATGACCCCATATGGTTATAGTACCATTCCACCCTTGCCACCAGGGCCGCCGCCGCTGCCACCTCCACCCCACATGATGAGTCCGATGGTACCTTTGACTCAACAACCGTTGCAAATAACTTCGCAGCAACCAATACCATTAACACAGCAACCCCCAGCACCTCCTAGTTTTCGGCCTCTTCAGCCTCCTGGAATGGTGTACTATAGTCACCCTCATCATTCGCAGTGAGTTATATTTTGAGTTTAGGTGGGCAGTCCAATTAATGTGACCTAGTTTTCTGGCATAAACATTTTCTGGAGAACTGAAAAATTTTGTCTGTGCAAATTGGCTTTGTCAAGATAACAGGTATAGAGGTCTGAAAATAATTATACAAATATGCGTTCAAAGAGCAACTGATAATGCCAGTTAAAGAGTAGCAATTTCACTTGCTGTTCGATCTAGTCAGAATTAGGATCTGCAGATAGTGTCCGGCATCTTATTGTTGCCATAGTCATTTTCCATCATTTCCCCTTTATATATATATATATATATAATTTAAAATTAGTATTATTATATCTATAGAATGATGGTTTAGAGACTGCTTACAGCTTTGTATTGCAAATCAAACCAGAGAAGAATTAACCTTTTTTTTGTTTTTAGTTTTTTTTGGGTTGCAATGCTGGGGTAGACTATCATACTTGTAATCCTTCTCCCTGCCCTTCTGCACCACTTCGCCCGCCCTGTTTTGGAACCCAACAAGCTATGTTTAATTGCTTCTGCATTTCAATCTCTGAAACAGAGTTCGTGATGCTATTTAGGGGCCGTTTGTATTAGTTTTTCTTAAAATCACTTTTGAAGTTTAGCATTCCACTTGATCTAAGGGAAGTGAAAACTATTTCTAGATAACTTGTGAAGTGATAAGATGGTTGGCAAAGTTTTCATCATGGAAGTGGTGGTAGCAAAAGCTAGGGGATCATAGCTTTTGCCACAATTACTTCTAGTATGGAATTTTTGATATATGGAGACATGGTTTGAATGTAACTTTAAGGAGATGTGTGAAGAAATGGTTCTTTAAAAGTGATTAAAAAAACAAAAAAAAAACCAAATGGATCCTTAATTAATAATTTAAGAGCGTTGGGAAAGCAGAAAAATGACTATAATTAATCTCTTGAGTTCATGCATTTACATGAGGTGTCTTTGGGGATGCATTCTCTTTGTGGGGTTTCAAAACTCCTGGGCTGTTTGAGATAACTTCTATGTTTTTGAAGCAGAAGAGAAAGAGAAGTCTATTTAAGTAGAAGCAGAAGTCACTTGTGCTTGAAACTGTATTTTAAAGTTTTGTTCACACTAAAAGTAATTTTACTGTCTATTTGGATACTATCTAAAAAGGCTGCTTATCTTAAATTAACAGTATTACACTTGGAGAATACTTCTTTATTTTTCTACTTGACAATAAAATTAAAAATAAGCTTATAATAAATAATAAAATTATAAATAAGCTAGTAAATTTAATTATGTTCAATATAAATATTAAAATAAAGGTTAACAATGTTTGGGACACAGATGGAATGAATTTTGTTGAAGTTCATTATTAAAGGGCAAGGTTGGTATTTATAAAAAAAAAATTTAGTCAAAAGGTGCTTATATTTATGGGAGGGGCTATTTGCAACACAGCCTTTACTAAAGCCAGTCCATTTAAAATATTCATTGGGTCTATTATACCCTTTTCTAAATACAACTCATTAAGTTTTAAGGCAGTCCATTACTATACAAAACAAAAAATTTAAAATGTCATAAATGCCCCAAGTCTAAGTACTAGACACAATTCTATTTGCAACTCATTATCCCATTAATTAGATTAAAAAAAAAAAAACAAAAAAACAAAAAAGGTCTTCATCTTCTTCATTTTCATCTTAAAGAGGTTAGTTTGAAGTTTGTACTCACTCTAAACACTTTTGTTTTAGGTTTGTTTGTATATTATTGGTAAACATTATATTTGGAATAAACTTGCTTCAAAACATGAAAAATAGCGTTTTATAATCATTATAGTATGATGGTTTTATGAAAAAAAATTCATGTTTCGATCGAAAAATTGAAAAAAAAAATTATGTGTTCGTGTTCGCATTCGGACTGGTACTACCGAATATGGAGCTTTAGTATTCAGCCGTGGGAAACCGAATATGAAGTTTTAGTATTCAGCCTTGGGAAACCAAATATCATTATACATATTCAGCTGTAGGAAACCGAATGTGGTCTTTTTTTTATAATTAAGTAGAGGACCTAACAAAAAAAAAAAAAAAAACCACATTCGGTTTCCTATAGCTGAATATGTGTAATGATATTCGGTTTCCCACGGTTGAATACTAAAGCTTCATATTCGGTTGTACCAGACCGAATGCGAACACGAATACATTTTTTTTTTTCAATTTTCCAATTGAAACATGTATTTTTTTTTTCATAAAATCATCATACCATAATGATTATAAAACGCTACTTTTCATGTTTTGAAACAAGTTTATTCTAAATATAATGTTTACCAATAATACAGAAACAAACCTAAAATGAAAGTGTTTAGGGTGAGTATAAACTTCAAACTAACATCTTTAAGATGCTCTTTCATGGTGTTGGGGGTAGTATGGTCATTTGATAAATTCTGATTTATTATGGATTGCTTATAGTATTTCTGTTATGTAATGGATTGTATTTAGTAAAGGGTAAAATGAGTATATTTATTAAATTTTTATTGTGCTGCTTTTAGTAAAAATACAAATAAGTGAGTTGTATTTAGAAAATGGGTTGCCTTTAGTAAAAGGTGTCTTGCATATAGCCTCTCCCTATATTTTTTTAAGAAGTGAAAAAAAGTAAGAGGGTAGGTGCTTCATAAAATAAGTACACAAAAGCACTTCATCTTTTTTTTTTTTTCTTACTTCCTATTTTTGTCCAAACACCCCACTTGTGCTTTTTGGAACTAAAAATATATTTTTTTTGGCTTCTCATACTCCATCCAAAAAAGCACTTTGGAATGTTGGTAAAATTTGCTTCTTTGGTGAAGTTTTAAGGGCCCACTAAAATGGTTGAAAGAAAATTCTTCTGCAGGGTTAGGGGATTTTTTCATTGTCATTATCCATATAGAAACTATCCATGTCCCCAAATTTCTAATACTAATAAGTAGATATCGATATACTTTCATGTGCTCGAATTGAAAACTCAGTTAAAATTTCTCTCATAAAGGTGAGGATATATGCGACTAGGTTACAAGGGCCATTGTAAATTAACTCGTTGCGACTGAAATATTTATTCTTTAAAGTAAAGATTCTTTAGAAAGTAGATATGAAAAGAAAAAAAGAAAAATACACAAAATTACTTGCAAATAAATTCCCTTAAGAGGGTTTTTCTTTTTCACTCTTTATGTTCCTGCTTTCCAAGGTCTAAATGAGGGTAAAGTTACTTTTAAACTTGCATTAGGCAAGTTACTCTTTAAACATGTAATAATGCATCAGGCATATTGTGGCAGTGACAGAATAAAGAAGGCACAGTCATGCGGTGCAAAACACAGTAAATCAAGGCATGATTTTTGTCAAACATTTAAGAGCATTTTTGTCATTTTCAAATATTGTAGTTCTTGAGCTTCAATCAATTTCCCAGGCTTCAAAATTCCCAAGCCTTAATTCCTAACTCCCATTCCCCTACAATCCCTCAAAGAACTAGCCCCACTGACTTGAGTACTGTATCTGTATACATCACAAAACAACTTCAACCGTTTAAAATTTTATTATAAAATAGGTTTGCATGAATACACGCAATACCCATCTAATTTATGCATCTTTTATGCATGAATACAATTATAGTTATGCAAATCTAAGCATTAAGATTAATAAAGCTAACACAAAATGTAAAACTTTTAACATTTCATGGCCATCCTGATAATGAAATCTCTAACAAAGAGTGGCAGATGGTACATGATGGCCGAGATGGTGGAGTAATGGCCAGAAGAGAACCAAGCTGGTGGATTCTTTTTCAGCACAGCAGCAACCGTCTTCTTTGCAAACTCTTCTGAAGGGGTCGACTTGGAACTTTGCGAGAAGTAGGCTCTCTCTCGAATGACTCTGTCAAATGGTTCATATAACTTCCATTTAGGCATTTGGCTGTAGCTGGTTATTGCAGAATTTCCTATGTTTGACCTGATAGCTCCCGGGACAACATTGATAACATCAATCCCAAGTAGCCGGAGTTCCAATCTGCATATAGAGATGAACAGTACAAGGTACATAATTCATAAGCATCATGAAATTTACACATATAATAACCTCTGCAGATGGCAGAGTAGTACAAAACTAAGACTCCCACATACTATAATTAATCGGTTACCCATTGTCAACGGACTGGATTTTCATGGGACTGCACAAAATCATTCCACAGAATGGATTGGAACATATTTGAATTTTGAATAAATAATTACATAAATTTTATTGGATTTAGATACTTGTATGAAGACCAAACTACAAACACCCACTGAGTTTCTGTTTAAATGTCGTTGAATTACATTCTGAGAAATCAACATTTAAGTGTGGTTAGAAGGCAGAATTTGTTGAGTGTAGTCGAGGAGATTACTGGTTCATCATTCAGATAGTATGTTCCCAATTCCCAATCTAAGGTTTCTAAATGCTAATCTATGACTATGTTCCTGGCTTGAGTAGTGAAAGGAAATTATTCTAAATTGGTATATCTCAAATAAAATAGAAATCCAATGTGAACTGGTCATGTATATCCAAGAAGGCTTCCTTTTGTTGAAACTCTCCTTATATTTCTAACATGCAATATGCTAATAATCTTCCTTTTGGGTGGGGGTTGGGGGAGGTGTTAATAATTAAGTAAACTTTTAGGCAGTTATTGATCTTATGCAGAGACAAAAACAGATTACTAGTTGATTTTAACACAAATTTGTTATCTATTTTGTACAAACCTCAAGGAATCAGTGAGTGAATGAAGAGCAGCTTTGGTTGCCGTGTAAGCACCTGCCCATGGTCCGGGGCACAAAGCAGAAACACTTCCAACGTTTACAATCTTTCCCTTTCTTCTAGATGCCATGTGAGGAACAACAGCTTGAATCAACCTTATGGGACCTACATATATGTGCGTATAACATAATAAATACAAGAATGAAAGTGAAAAAACATTGGTATTCTGTAAATAGAAGACTAAGTGGTTATATAATCAGTGGTTCGGAGTACCTTTTCAAATGTATATCTGAAAAATAAAAAAAGGAGGAAAGCTCATGAAGAATTAAAAAGAGACAAGAAGTGTTAATAGTCTTACGGGCCGTTTGTGTTAGCTTTTCTTAATAACACTTTTAAAGAACTATATCTTCACATATCTCTTTATAATTATGTTGAAACCATGTCTTTATATATCAAAATTATCACTTGTAGTATGATAGTTTTGGCAACCATACTATCACCTCTCAAGTTGTCTAGAAGTGATTATCACTTCATCTCTTAAATCAAGTGAAATTTTGAGCTCCAAAAGTGATTTTAAGAAAAGCTAATGCAAACGGGCCCTTACATGAGTCAGATCAAAGACATAAGTTGAAGATGAGAGACAGATTAAAGACATGATGAATGATCTTATGGCCCTATTTTCTTTCCATTGACAAAATATTCAGAAAGCTGGTTTCCAGATACTGCACCATGTGTAGCAGTATAGTAGACAAAGCTATCAGACATCATTTCCATTGACAAAATATTCACTTGTAAGGCTTTAAGCATTTAGTTTTGCTAGTGCAAAATTTGTGAGCAATGTGAGAGTAAATCTCTTGTAATCCCTCAATTTCTACATATTGAAAACCATGCATCTAAGCACCATGAAGGTAAGCCATTTTGCTGAACCCCGTAGAAGTCTGGTGTTCTATTGTGCATTCAATTTTGCCATTTGCTAATTTCCATCGCTACACGAGGTTGTTGACTCATGAGCCTACCTACCTAGAAATATGTATTCCAATGATAACTTTTTATAAAGGGTGAACTTTTGTTGGTTCCATCACAGTAACCCAGCATAGAACACAAGTAACTAGTGGACTTGGATTTGTAAACAAGTTTCAAGATTTGAAACATTTAAGAAGTGTTACTCTAAGTACTAAGCAGATTGTGTTCGTAAAAACAGGTATTATACCTTGTATTGTAATCTAATTCCAAGAACTTGAGGAATTATAAGCTTTTTTCATTCTAAGTAACAAGCAGCATCCTGCATAAAATACAGGAAACCAATGTGACCTGTCTTTTTATAAAAATCCAACCCAGTCGTTTTGGTAGATGGAGATGAAAAACACCATCGGATTTCAAAGTAGCACCATCTAATTAAAAAATGTCACGCAATTGAGCGCGTCTAGCATATTTTTTCACAGTAGCAGGATCACTATAACTGACTCCGTTAAGTTCACCGCCATAGAACTCGACAGTTACACCTACTTGTTCGACACTACACTTCGATTAAGCAAGATATATTTTTAAGTAGTAGCTAAGTACTCCAGCGGAATAGGAGAAGTCGAAAACCAGATGCCAAGACTAAAAAATATAGTATCTTAACACCCAATAGCTAACTTAACACAGCTTTCTCTGCAAATGCATGCATGTAATCAAGATTGAGAGAAAAAAATTTTGAGCACTGCCTCTTTATATCCTTCAACTTTCACCTTATAGATATCAAAAGAGTTTCAACAAAAATAAGTGCATTTTCATCATGGTATTAAATTAAACAACACCCCCATGCATTTCCATCTCATGGCCCTTATAGAAAAACAAGTGCAGGTAAAAAAGAAGAAATGAGTATATATAATTCAAAATGAGGGGGAAAAAAAAAAGGATTCCCCCTCACTAGATCTAGCCCAAGAATCAATATCCAACAAGGTCAATAAAACATTGAAAGTTAATTGGCTTGAATTAAAAAAAAGGGAAGGGGGAATAAAAAACCCTGATAGTCACTCTGAGTAATAAGATCATCTGAAGGGGTATGTGAATCCAGACAAGCCACAATGTATTGCGTTTTTAGCACCTAAATATTTTGAGTTACAGGGAGTTAAATGCGTATATTTTTATCAATTGAAAAAAAAAATGAAAAAAAAAGCTCTGTATTATGCACCTGTGAAACACTATTTGAGGCTCCTTATACCCACCCTCTAATATTTACGCTTGATTAAAATTGTCAAATTAAACTAAATGGACCCAAAATCAGTATACTTGATTACCCAAATACCTGGTTACTGGAAACTAAGATCAAATGGCTAAGGGGGGGCAAAAAAAATTATGTATGCAATTGATAACCTATAACAAGCTTACAAATGATCAACTAAAACAACAATAGCTAAAACCCAGAAATAAACGAAACAGTTATCCAAGTATGGGGGATAATTGACAGGTATATGGATATAAAGAGTAGCTTATACAGAATTTGGTGAGAATTTCACAAAACAAATCAATTAAAATTATATATATATATTATTTACCGTAGACATTGGTATTGAAGGTAGTTTGAATAGCAGAGAGTGGGATCTCAGCAAGAGGGCCAACCGATTGAACCCCAGCATTATTAACCAAAATATCAATCCGCCCAAATCTTTCGATAACATTCGACACAACATTTTCCACACTCTCATCCGATGCAACATCGAGTTCATGAAGAAAAAAACTGGAATCGTGTTCAAGCTCCGACATGGATCTCAGAGACCGACTGGTGGCCACCACCAGACAATTCTCGGCGGCAAAAGCACGCGCCAGCGCGTATCCTATGCCGCCGTTGGAACAGCCGGTGATGAGAACCACCTGTTTGTCGTAGCAGGCTTCCATTGAAATGAAGGTGAATTAATGGGCGTTTTGGTGTTTGATTATAAAGGGTAATTTTTTAGTTATAAAGCTCACAAGACATGCAGTAGTTTCGACGGTTAACTTGCTTTCTCAAGAAAATTACGCAATTGAAGAAAGTAAATAATTTGATGGAATTTGCTTTTTTTGGGAATTTTTTGGTTTATAAGAAAGTTATTAGAAAGTGGAAGTCTAAACTTTTCTTTATAGCTTTTTTTTTATTATTATTATTAAAAGTGCCGGATGTATTTTTATTTTTGACCAAAAAAATTTATTGTATAAAAAAGTTAGTGGTGAGATTCACAATTTTTTTTTTCCGTGGCAATCAATAGTACAAAAAAAGTGGGAAAATAGCTTTATTTTCGAATTGTGGGACTATATGTGAGGGGCCCTAACCAATTTTTTAAAATTTTAGCTCCCAAGATGGCAAGATGAATAAAGTACTAGAAATTTGTGGGTATAATCAAGGTGGGACAGCTAAATTAAAAGATAATTAAGTACAAGAAATTTGTCTCATCATTCTCTATATGGATTTATTAATTAATTATTTTATAAATAAAATTTTAAAATAGAGCATTGCTTATGGGATTTCTGTCCTGTACTAGAAATTGAGAAGATTTCTAATTTCAGTGATGATCTTATCGTTGGCTTCAACGAATATCTTCGTACTGATAATAAAAAGAAAAAGAAAAAGAAATCTATTTCTTACTTTGAAAGAGAATCGAAAGAAGATATATGTAGAGAGCAACAAATCAATTTAAATCTTTAGTAGATTTTTGATATCATTTTGTTTAATTTTTAGATTTGAATATTAGTTTAAATTTTGATCACTACAGTTATGTCTTTATGGATTGATGAAATTTTCATATTTAAAATAAGATTGTTGAATGAATAAAAATTAATTTGTCATTATGTTTTTTTATTTGGTATTACTTCTATCTTTTTTGGAACAATTAGATGAATAGTTACTAATGAAATATCCTATTTAATTTTAGGTTTGATATATTCTCATGAAAAGTATTAAATCATCCGAACAGCACAACTTGAAATCTTGACAGTTTTTAAACTAATTTTCCATGCCCATCCGAACAGCAAAATTTTAACTCTCGAAAAATCGATGAGCAAACGAACACACCCTAAGTGAGCGGAAATTTGTGACTATTTTTTTCCCACACCATTTACCCTTAATTATTTATTTTTAAGTGCACAATATGTCAAATTTTTGTGGTAAAAATATAAATCTTTATGGATTTTTTTTTTTGTCAAATTAAAATATAATATTTACTGAAAATATTAGCAAAATCATAGTTATTTTTCTTAAAACTGTTAAATAAAGTATGGTAATTGTTGGAGGATTAAGTTATGTTTAGAAATGAAATAAATATATACAAAAAATAATAAAAATAATTAAGACCGCTTTTATTAAGTCAAGGGGGTAGTTGCCCCTCCCTAAACTCTTAAATCTGTCCTCCCCTAAACTTTTAAGTCAAGCAGCAAAAGCACTAACAATTAAATACGTGACCAACTATTAATTAAATATGATTGGTAAAATGTTATGTCACCGTGCTTATAAATGAAGTTTGACTTAGAAGTAAATTAATGGATATATAAGTAATCTTAATTCAATTAGAAATCCTACTATTTTGATCCTAAAATTATATAGGCTAGGCCATGCCTATTTGTATACAAATCAACTCAAGCCACAAGAATTTATTAAATAAATAAGAAAAATTCGATCATCTGTCCCACCATTTAAAATAAATTTTGAAATAATTTTTTTTTTAAAATTTTCGGGAACATATAGCATGCACTTTCTCCGGACTTTATTATGAAATGGTGCACATATATATATATATATATATATATATATATATATATATATACACACAAAAATATGGTTCTATCAAAAAAGAAAAAAAAAAACAGTCGCAAGTAGAGTTTTTAGGGAGCTAGCAGAGTTATGCTAATTTGGAAGGAAAATGCAAGCAGGTTCGCTTTAATTTCTGCTCATTTAAACTCCAAACTGTCAACTCTCCAGTTTTCACCTACTCACCAGGCTGTACGTCCTCTTCTTCGACCCCAACTCATATTTATGAATACCGCTCGCGGTAGTTAAGGAATGTATTTTTTTCAAAAGCAATCGTTTTGAATTGGATGATATTTGAATTCAGGATGATTTTGTACCTTCCTAAAATCTAGTTTCGATAAATTCTTTATATTTTCAAAAAGTTATCCCAAAAATGTATTATATATATATATATATGCTATTATAAGGTCGGCCTGACGCAAAGTTGTGTCAGGTTGCCTGACCGTTGGATTAGATGTTCCTCTTCTGTATGTCATGCATAGAAAAAATCATAATGATCCGACAGTTGGTTTTTAAAAAATATCAGCAATGAGATCGATATTGCAATAAAGCACTAATTAAGCTTTAAGGCTTTCCAGTTTGGTATTAAAAAATTTAGCAGCGTACCTTGCGCTTCAATTCCATGGCCCTATGTATGTTGGATTTGGTCTAGTGGCATGCATGTATATATTTTCATACAGAGATTTTGTGTTCAAGTATATGCATAAAAATGTATAGATATCCATCTATTAATATTAGAGTGAATTTGTGATATGAATAGATTTCAATCGTTTATCTATATATATATATATATATATATATATGTATATAACAATTAGTTTTGATATCTATATATATACACTTAATTCACAGCTCACTCTTATGGGATATTGATGGTTTCTTGATTGCATTCATTTTGTATTCTTTCTTATCCTGCCACCAATCCATTTCAGCATCTTGATTTTGTTGAATATTTTCAAAATAAAGTATTTTTATAATAGGTTATATATTGGGGTTTTTGAAAATTTTCTATGTTCTTTAGAAAGCTTGAAAGTGCATTTTTGCACTTGTCCCACATTGGAAAAACAGAAGAAGATTAAAGGCTTTATAAGTCCTTAGTTTGGACTTATGGGTTGGGCCCCAAGGGGTACCCATGTTTTGTGAGGAGAGAGGATCTAAGCAAGAATGAGCTTGGACCCAAAAACCACACGCGCGCCCACCCCGGGCCGGGCTAGGCTGGGCGTGTTGGGTCATTAGATCCAATGGGCCTATTCTTTTTGGACAAATCAATTTTGGATTTGGGCTTGGATCTG
>JAESVK010000479.1:4072389-4093861 GCA_017140935.1 Hamamelis virginiana | reverse complement strand
CAACCCTCTTCTGTTGAGATTTGGACCTAAACAAATCTCTAAAAACGAATGTGATCATTTACAAATTTCATACATTCAATAGTCAAAGTAACAAGATTACATATCAAAACCTCTGCTACATGAGCTTAATTAAGCTTGAACTTCGCTTATTTGAACTATCAAACCAAGATAGTTATAGCTATTAAAGTTGAACTTAAGCTTGAGCTTAAACTTGTTCAATTAGATAAAAACTAACAAGCTATGGTAGAACATATTTTTAGTTGAGCAAATGAGTATGGATCCTCTATTTAGCTTTTTTGGTATTTGAATTTGTTTGGACACTATCATGACACATCATTCAGATATATTATTCTAAATGTGGGTCAAGATCTTAGGTATCCAAACAAACCTAAGTACTTGGAAAATCCAAACAAAAAATCCAAACTCGACTCAAATAGCCTAATATTGTGACTCTTGACACCCAAATGCACTGGTACTCATGAGGCACCACCTATATTTTATACCATGTTTGCACTTTGAACAGGGTAAGAAAAAAAAAGTGTGAAAATTATTAAGAAACGAATCCAGTATTTTTCATATTTTAATTATTTTTATTTCTTTTTTCTTTTCCTTAACCTTTTGAATGAAATTCAAAAAGAGTCTTAAGAGTAATTTTCTTTTCTTATATGAGGATTTGGTTTTTTAGTCAATGTAAAATGAAAATTTTGGAAAACCGACCATTAAATTAAATATTGTTCCAATGTATGTCATGCATGCCAAAAAATACAATTTTGACGGTTGATTTTTAAATTACAGATTACAAAAAATTGTGACCATTAGATAATGCCATAATTTTTCACGGTCCATATTTTAGAAACAGACTATCAGATCATTGTAATATTTGGTATGTAGGTTATACATTGAAAGAATATTCAATCTAATAGGCGATTTTTCAAATATCCCTCCTACATTGGCTAAAAAGCCAAGTCGGACATCCTACTAAGAAAATGACTCATAGCATTAAATATTATTTATCCTTAACATTATTTATTTTATTTTACAGTACTGCAAGAATCCACACCACCATGCCCTGGGGAGGCGATCATCTGATCAGAAAGTTTAGCTTTCTGTTGACTGTTGTGGGCCATTGAGGAATCACTTGGAAATTATAAGCCAACAACATTTCAACAAGCTCCCTACAATGTATTATAAGACTCCAATTTGTTGGTGACTCAAAAACAGTTTTTGAAACTTATTTTTATTTTCAAAAAACAAAAATTCACCCTTCTCCAATCCTTTTCGGTTATTGAAGGGCCTGCATTGTTAAAAAATGCAAAAATCCACCAACGTACTTTAACTTTTCCTAAAATTTGCTAGTTTTCAAAACACTTTTTAAAAACAAAAAATTGCTTTTGGGAACAATTACCCAATATGTTAATTTTCTGCCTCATCTTCATTTTTCTAACAGTTTTCAAAAACAACACCAAATGGAAGCAAACCCAAATTTGTCAGATATGCAGAATTTAACTATGACAAATTTAACAGCCTGAAGTTCTTAAACTTGAACCCAAATTAGATTTTTTTTTTTCTTTTTTTCTCAATGACGTCAAAGCAGACAAAGTGATGGTGATTCCAGTCGGTCAGTCAGCACTGTGCTTGGACCGATTTCATGGTCATCGCCACTGGAAGTAGTGAACCAGGCCAAACGGAAGAAGAAGATCATCAAATCTGATAGCAGTTCCTCGCGCAGAAGCCCGAACACAACCTTGATTCCGCCATTATCATGCCGTAAGCTTCCTGATTTTAAGTAATCTGTGAAATTGAAATACATCAAACTTGGTTACCAGAAATGCCAAGTGAAGATGTCCAACGCCGGAAAAGAAGATCTCAGATGGAGATGTCTGACGCTGGCTGCTGATCAGTGGAGTCTTCAATTGTTGACGAGGGTCCGATCTGAACCAGAGATGGAACTCGTCGGAAAAATCAAATGGAGAAGGGGTGATGCCGGAGTTCCGGCATCAACGTCTGTAATTTGCTTGGTGATCGGAAGAGGCACAGCAGCGCCGGAGATGCCCCATGCCGGCACCGATCCGATCTGTAATTTGCTTGGTGATCGAAGAAGAAGAAGAAGAGGTGGACGGCGTTGGGACTGTCTTGGGGGATGTAAGGGCAAATTTGTCCGTAAAATAATTAAATTTTTGAAAAAAAGGACTTTTGCCCTTAAAATTTTTCTAATTGGGACTTTTTAAAACAAAAAATATGTAAGTGGACTTTAAAAAGTAATCAACTATAAAATGAGACTTTTGATCAATTATGGCTTTCTTTTTTTTTTTTAAATATATATATTTTTCGACAAATATGAAATATGTACAACAAAAAGGGAAAAAATTAACATGGGAACCATCAACTACTCCCAGAACATAGAATTAAAAATGAAAAAGGGGAAAAGAAATTCAAGCAGGAACATAGGATTAAAAATGGAAAAGGGGAAAAGAAATTCAAGCAGAAAAGAAGCCATTAAAGGCTGCAAGACCAATCTGGCTTTTAGGCTTCAAAACCCAATTGACAAAATCCATGTCCTCTTCTCCAATCTTCTTCTTCAACCAAGAGGACCCATCAAGCCTCTTTGCCATAACTGATACACAAGAAACCAGGTTAATCTCCTCCCCTCTTTCACCACCACTCTTCCCTGCATCAGACTTCTTGATCCTCCTCTCATACTCCTCTGCAACTAATATAGCTATATCTGCCATCTCTCTCTCTCAAATTCTGTATTGGGAATGTAATTTTTCTCACTTTTTGAAACCTTAATGGACATGACATGGAGTGTGGGCTATTTATAAGGGGAGACCTTGAGATGGGCAGTTGCATCATTGTGGATAAGGTTGATTGATCTATAGGTGTTATTGTTTTGGTTTGGATTATTATATGTTGTGTGCTGTCGGTTTAGTGGTTTTGGACATGTTTTAATGGTTCCTAAATTATTAATTTATATGGACTTAATTGGGTCTTCTTTGTTTTTTTTATTTTATGTTTTAATGGGAAGTTCCTAGTGGCCTGTGGGATGATAAAATTGTGTAGAACTTTCCACGCAATCCTTCTATGGATTACTTCCCATTAAAAAATTTATTTTTTATTACATGGATTAAGAGTAAAACGTGTGAGCATTTTATTTTATAATTTCAAATAAAAAAATATTTATTCTTTTATTTATTACTAATTTTTAGTCATGACATAGCTAATAGATAAATATTAGATATTTTAAATATTTTCAAATTCAAATGAAAAATTCAAAACTAAATTCACGGAAATCGAATTACATAATTGAAAAAATAAGAAATTAAAAAAAAAAAAAAAAAAGGTTAGATTCATTGATTAGGTTTATTCAGTGTTTGGATTTACTTGAATAGTTGAATATTAAAATTAAAACATATTATTTAAATATATTATTCATCTCCCATTTTAGATAATTTATTACTATTTTAATTATTCAATTAAATTCCAACACAAAATAAAAATTTTAAAAAAAAAATTTTGATGGTGAAGTATTTAAAAAAAAAAAAATTATGATGGTGAAATTAAACCATAAATCTCCAAGTCCATGAGGGGTAGTTTAGTAAGTGTGAAAGCAGTAGTTTTGCAAAATCAGGTGGTGGTTTTGTCGGTTACCAAACCAGGAATGAAACTCCCGAAGACTTTCCGCCGTGGGTTGCCGGGCCACTGTCTGATCCCAAGGGCAGTTTAGTAATTCGGTTAGTTTTTTGGGTTATGGTTTTCAAAACCACTAAAGAAACCACGGGAGTTGTTTGAAAAGTATGGAAAAAGTGGTGTGGGAGTCATGGTTCAATAATTCTAGCAGGCAATAAGTGTCGCATGCACAAATGGTCAAGCCCCATCCAACTCTCATATCAAAATTGGTTTTAGGTTCAAGCCCCACTATTATAAAGGGTTCGTTGCAATTTTATACCAGTATTTTGGGGTACTTTTCAATTTGATTCCTATATTTTTTTTCTCAATTTTATATTTATACAGTTTAAAACTTTTTAATGATAAATAAATTGAAGACGATAATTAAGTAAAGCTCATATAAATTAGACAGTAACATGTTCAAACAGGTAAATATGTTATTCGAATGGATAATTGGTTAATGCAATGAAGCATTTAACTCAATTTTGTTTGTCAGTTACGATCTATGTGTGTACCGCCTAATTTACGTATGTTTTCTATCCACTTACTTGACGCTTATCTTTAATTTAAAAAGCTTCCTCCCAAACCTCTAGGATTACATCCAACTAGCCGCAATCAAAGCCCTCAAATTTATGCGCGCCCCCCATAAGAAATTTAACTTTAATTTTATGGATCAAATTACATTAGATAAATTTGAACTCAATTATGCCTCTGGAGCTAGTCCAGAAAGTGCGAGACGATAGGAAAATAGGATAGGACTAGACTAGATCACTTATTCAATTCCCATCCGTTGCAAAAAAATAAAAATAAAAATTCAATTTGTGCGCTTTATAATTGTCATAAATTACCATAAAGCCAAGATAATTATAGTTAGCGAAATTGAGCTTAAGCTAGAGATTTTTTTTTATCTTTTTACGAGCTAGGTAGGGTATCTTCAACCTATTCTTGTTGAGATTTGGACCTAAACTAATCCTAAAAATGAATGTGATCATTTACAAGTTTTGTAAATTCAATAGTCAAAGTATCAAGATTACGTATCAAAACCTCCGCTTCATGAGCTTAAGCTTGAACTTCGCTTATTTGAAAACCAAGACAATTATAGCTAATAAAATTGAACTTAAGCTTGAGCTTAAACTTGTTTGATTGGATAATAACCAACAAGCTATGATAGAACATTTTTTTGGTTGAGCAAATGAGCCTTGATCCTCTATTTTGTTTTTTTGTACAATATCCTTAGCTTTTTTGGTATTTGGATTTGTTTGGATGCTAATATAGTAATATCATTACACATCATTCAGATATATTATTCTAGATGATGGGTCAAGATCTTAGGTATCCAAACAAACTTAAGTAAAAAAAAAAAATCCAAACTCAACTCAAATAGCCTAATATTGTGACTCTTGACACTCAAATGCACCAGTACTCACGAGGCACCATCTATTTTTTATACTATGTTTGCACTTCGAACAGGATAAGAAACAAAAAATTTTAAAAAGTGTGAAAATTATTAAGAAACGAATCCATTATTTTTAATATTTTAATTATTTTCTTTTCTTTTTCTTTTTCTTAACCATTTTGAAATTTAAAAGAGCCTTAAGAGTAAATTTCTTATGAGGACTTCCTTATATGAGGACTTGGCTTTTTAGTTAATATAAGATGGAAATTTTAGAAAACCGACTGTTGGATTAAATACTCTTCCAATCACAGTGATCTGACAGTCATTTTCTAAAATATAAACTATGAAAAACTGTGATCATTAAATAATGTAATAATTTTTCACCGTCCATATTTTAAAAATAAAAAAGTTCAGGTCACTGTGATTTTTGTTATGCATGTCATACATTAAAAAAAATATTCAATCCAACGAACAGTTTTTCAAAATATCCCTCCTACATTGGCTAAAAAGCCAAACCCTCACGGAAGCTTATGCGAGGATGTCCTCATAAGAAAATGACTCAAAGCGTTAAATATTAATATTTATCCTTAACTTTATTTTATTTTACTTTTGGTACAATATCCTTAACTTCATGGTTATTACACGCTAACCCTTTTCGATTAGTTTTTCCTACCATCACTTTTGAAATTCAATATATTACTTGATCTAAAAAAGAGTAATAATCATTTGTAAACAATTCAAGGATGGGATTTGGATTTGTTGTTGATCGAGCTTATATCAACACATATTCATCATTTGTTGATATATATACATGCGTCCACGTGGTTTGAGAGGATCCAAAGGTCCTTCATTATTTGTGTTGACTCGAGTATTAAAGAAAAAATAATTTTGAGCAATAATCATATACTTCTCGGTCACTTTTTAAGCAATAGTCATGGTGATCCAATGGTAAATTTTGTTAAAATGTCACTTTGAAATATTATGACCTTTTTGTCCTTCAAAATATTATTATTTTTGGATTTTTGGTAGGCGTGACATTCGTTAGAGGGGTCTCTAATCCAATGGCCAGATTTTCAAATTTTATTTTACAACAAACCATGTGGAGGTCTATTAGCATTTTTGTATTTTTGTTATTTCTAAAATTGGTTCAGATATGAGACTTTTCTCTTGATTGTTACTTCTTAGTGTAGGCCTTACCACACTAGATGAATCAATATTGGTGTTTATCTAACCTTGATCATCGGCAAATCCAATCTCCTTGAGGGCAATAGAATGGTGGGCAAAATTAAACCCCTAACTTCTGTTATAATTACTTCTAGAGCGAATAAACAGTTAGGTAAATATTACTCTAAAAAGATATATGTAGAGAAAATTAATTTTAGATAAAGCTAACAACCCACCCACCCCCACCCCCACCCCCCTCTTCTCCCACCTGGACTAGCTCCGGTTGATCAAAATTAATTTTAGATAAACCTACTCCAAACACAATCTAAGCTCAACTTCGCTTTTAAAAAGAGGGGAAGGAAAATGATGAGCCCAATTAATCTGAAGGGAGTGCCATAGCCAGGGAAAAATTATCATTAGAAACTTGTAGTCAGTTGTATTTATGATATATTATTCCAGTTTTCTTGCACCAATAGAAGGGGAAAGAAAGAGAGTAACAGCAACACTGGGAGGTATCTGTATTCTTTCGTAAGATATCATTCACAACTTATAAACATAACTGAACAAACATGAACGTGTATTTGAAATGTTGTTACTCAATTAACTGCATCAGACTCTCTTTTGGATTAGAAGGCCTAAAAAACTCAAAAGCTTCTACTAAAAACTGGCCTGCCACAATAAGAGCCAGTCCAATCAATCTCTACATCATGCTCTTCTTTTGTTTTTTCCCCCTTTTTCTTTCAAGTGAATGATGAGAAATGATCCCTTTGAACTCATAGTAGGCCGAGTGTTTTCAGCTGATGAACATGCTCAGCTGGGAGAGGCGGGGGAGACCAATCAGATCCTGTCATCTCACCGTCAACATCCTCGACCACGTATTCCTGATTAACCAAATAAAAGCACTTTCACAATCAAGATTGATGAATATAAAATATTTAAGTAATGGCAGAAGTAAATGCAAGAATATGTAATGCAACTATCCTTTGTCAGAAATAATTGAAGCCTAAAAACACATTAATAAAACGTACTCTAAGAAAATACCGAATTCAACCTTCCCGCTCATAAACATTTTTTTCTATAAGGGTCAAAAATACAAAAGCCGATGCGTTTCAAGGTAATGAGATGATAACTTCACATATTTATGATAATTCATAAAAAGACTCCCCCCTACCCTTAAAAAATACCCCATACACAAAAAGATTTGATCAACAAAGTGAAAATATTCGGTTTTATTTTTTAGAGTAGTCCATCCTCGAGGTTGTTCCCCTACATATTTTCTGCTGGGACTTGGAAGGCCTAATAGTTGGAATAGGGCCTTTTTGAGACGTGGAGTTTTGACTTTGTTGGCCCAGTGCACCAGAAAAGACGGCAATTTAAAGATTTGCAGCATATATAGATTTGAAAAGTGAAAACAAGTAACTTTGACTTACTTTGGTTAGCATCCTCTTCGCAAGTATGTGATAATGCCGTTGCCATATACGCTGTCCTACCATCGTAGCCACCAATACGCTGTAGAATATGCCAATCACAGTAAATAGCCCCAGCACAATCAAAGCCATTATAAATAATAATGGTAACCCTGCTTCACCGGCACCGCCTAAACAACCACATTCACCTGCTGTACTTGCACAACTTTCAAAGCATGTGGTGCAGTCAGTCCACATACAAAGAGTGCCAGGTAAATGGCAGTCAGCACACATTCTGCACGGATGACAAAAAAATTTTAATGGACTCTTTCATTATCTTGATTAATAAATGCCAAATAATCACATGACAAAATGCATGAGATTGTCAACAAGCACAAAAATAATGCAGCTTAGGCACATTAGGTCAATAAGATGCACGTCACAAGTGAGGAACTTGGTACTTAATACTGCACAACTTCAACCTAGAAACACTCTTATGCCAAAATTAAACTGAGGTAATCTTAATGGCTATCAAATCTTCAAAACTTCTTTTTTTTAAACTGTTTAATTTATTTTCTGCCTGATAATCCAGTACATTGCAGCATATAGGTGAATTAAGGACATTATAAAATGGTGCAGTATCAAACAAAAGATAGCCTGCCTGCTAATAGGTGGAAAAGACTGTTAATACTGCAGAGACACTCTAATTTCTGTAACTTGCAAATGAGATACATACATGATAAGTAAAACATAAAGGCCATGGAGAATTACAAGTCAACAAAAAAGACCAGATACCTAAAAATATCATGAGTAATGCATAGAAAAAGATGGAAACAGTTTCTGTTGTAAGGCTTCCTTCATATGTGCAAGGAGAGAATCACAAAATCTTGAAGCATTTTAATTGACAAGACAGTGGAAAGTAAAAGTAGGGTCCTCCTCATATAAGAAAAGCAAATGTATGTGGGGGTAATGATTCAGCATACTTCTTTGAGGAGTGGATGATTCCAAGACTTGTAACATTAAGGAATGGCAACTTCTTTGTAAAAACAAACTTTACAAATTCGAAAGTGAAGGAAATGGACAACTTTCCATATAGGGCAATTTGGGCATCTCCTGTACTCTGAAGGTGGCTATTTTTGCTTGGACAGCAGCTAGAGATAAGATTTTGCAATCAATCTTTTAACCAATAAAAATGGTTGATTCCAAATAGATGTTCTATTTGCAAGAGGAATGTGGAATCAGTGAATCCACACAAACCCCTCCCCCCCCTTACCCGGGAAAAAAAAAAGGGGGAACCTGATTGCTCTCTAGTTTATAAGTTACAGATTATTCTTCTTTTTATTCTTGGGGTTTATTGAGTCATGCCTAGCACAGGGAAGGGGTTATTTAGTGAGTGTAAATATTTCAGAACAACTACTGGAAGCATTTCTGTGTGAAGAATGCATTTTTGCATTCCTTGGTGTATTAAAAAAGAGTATAATAAATCACCACTTTAACAATTTGGATTCCTGCAATGTAAAGCTTAAAAAATTATCTTCAGAACTCTCTTTTTATTCTCAGGCCTCAAGTAATGAGGGGTCAACTCTTTGAACTTTTTGGATAAATTATCAGTTGTGTGGTTCTGGAAATTTTCATGCGGTTAGGTGGCATGTGTTCCTATTGTATACCTCACATGTACATGGGTTCAACCCTTCTTTCTGTTTATTCCTAAACTCTTTTACTTATCTCAAGATTGTTAAAAAGAACAAACATTTGGCAGACCATTAAGAAAACTTCCATAATTCCTCAATCTTTGTATTAATTAAAAGTCAAATGACCGACATAAATGGTATATCTTAAAGACATATACTCACCTCTTTGACCAATGATGAATCCACAAGGACACTAAAGTACTCTTTTTCTTCAGCATGAGAAATCTAAAAGAATCGTGCTATTATATCAAAGGAAGTAGAATTCTTGACTGATCATTTTTTTCAAAATATCCAGAAGTGCCCTTAACTTTATCTTGGCGCTTTCTTATGGATAATGTACAGAAAAATGAATATTCTTGGTAATTTAGCATTTAAATCCCAGTCGAATTCTAAACTACATCTTTTCAAACACTCTACTGGAAAAGGCAAACAGGAAAAGAGAGCGAGAGAGCCTTCTTCTTCCTCTTTCTCCCTTATTTTTTTTTTTGTGAAGCAAGCCTTTTATCATTATTCAAAAAAATAAATAAATAGACAGTAATTCATTAATAACTATAAGACAATAAACTAATAGTAATAACTAATCATGTGCATTAAGTGCATCTAACATTTCAAATTACACACAGCAGAAATATACCCGGGTTGACAGCAACAAAGACATAATTCTCGACATGGTTGAGCCAGATCACTGCGCACTCTTCGGTCATAACAAGTTATGAAGCACCCAGATAATCCCAGCAGAGCAAAAAACAATAGTGCTCCTACACACATCAGCAACAAGAATATGGACATTACCATCACCTAAGACAGCAGTCAAGTATTAATGCAAAAGGAAGGAAGTGACAGTCAACTTCTATGTCCTGGACATCAGCTCACAAAACACAATGCCTCCTGCAATTCCTTAAATACTTAAAACTATGTTCTACTGTTAGAACACATGGCAATCATTCCCCAAGCAAAAACATATAATGCAAGATTTGCAACAAACAGCAAAAGCCATTTGTAATGCACTCTTCATGATGGACAAGATGAGTTGAAACTTCTTTCTTATCTTCGTATTTTTTTCCAAAAAAATAAAATAATAATAATAATATAGAACGGTACATTTTCAAAATTATGAGCATAACAGAACCCACACAAACTCCAAGGGGAAATTTACTGAAGCAGTACAACCAGAAAGATACAGAGAGTTTTCTAAGAGCTTCCCAGCAAAAAAGGGAAGGAAAGACAAAAAATTTCAAGCAAAATATTGAAAGACTAACACTAACATTTATAACAGCAAGTTATGGTAGATTATAGGTACCAAGCTTTTTCTTGCAAACACCTGAGCTGCTAATAGAATAAAAAATATGTAGTTGGGAAAAAAAAATGTGCAGTTAACTATGAGGCACTGCATGTTCCTACAGTGGAATAAACCGACTTACTGAAGTACTCCCAATTTATTACTACCCTGCCAGTCTGGTACTCTGGCCATTATGTGCACTTTCTGTCACCAATAAATCTAATTTTTCCATCGCTTCTGCATCTTCCTCCAGTAGCTTCTCCCATGCAAATACTGAAAGTTCTAAATTTGAAAGTTTTCATGGCTTTGTTTTAATCTTATGCCAACTCAAAATTTTATTTGTATACAATAGTTTCAGAACGTTAAAAATAAAATCTTGCCACTTCATTCCATTTCCAATCATTATAAAAAATGTCAAACCAAATCTTGGAGTCCTGGAACTACTCCAATTTTGATGAAATAAACATCAACCAACCAAGGAGAAATAGCCAATACTACCCACTGCCAAGCCTGACCAGGTCTTGTATAGCCAAGCTGATCAAGGTTTTTTTATTTTGATGTAAATTAATTAAACTTAAGGTTTCAAATTTTAAATTTTGATCATTTTGGAATTTTAAGCTTTTCAAATTTTGACCAATTTTAACAGCTATATCAAAATTATCCAGTAGTTCCACAATATTTCAACAACTCAACTCCTCAAAACCTTATTACCAACCACATGGGTTTGGCTACATGAACTCTTTTTCACCATTCAACTCTATCAAGAGCCATATAATCCATTAAATCCCTAGCACGTGTCTTTTCTCACTTCCTCTTACCATGTTATTTTGAACCTTCCCTTTGTCCTTTTTAAGACCTCAACTGACCCTTTCATGCTAGTACATTCCTAGGTTTTCATTGCACATGACCAAATCATCATAGACAATTTTCCCTCATCTTGTCCTCAATTGGAGCCGCCCCTACCTTCTCTAAAATGCATTAAGCCATTAACTTCTCATTTTATCTTTTCTTGTATTACCATTTATCCATCCTAACATCCTGATTTTGGCTAAAATCATTTTTTGGATATGTTATTTCTTAATTGACCAACATTCAGTACCATAAAGCATAATTGATCTTATAGCCATCTTGCAAAACTTTCCCTTTAACTTAATAGGTACTCCACAGTGACACAGTACTCCATCGCACTTTTCCACACTCTAATTCTATGGGTAATATCCTCCCCAATCTCTCCATCTTTATAGATAATTGAAAATGGTTACTTTTAGATATCTCTTCCCCATTAATTTGCACTACGCCCTCATTAGTATTGCTATTTTGACTAAATTTACATTCCATATATTCTATTTTTATCCTACTTAACCAAAAACCTTAAGGTTGCGTTTGGTACGCGGGCTAGGAATCTGAAGCCTGGGAATGTCTAACCGGGGGGTTTGGGTTTGAAACTTTGTAAACCCAAACCAATGTTTGGAATGCTGGGAATCTCAAGCCTGAGAATGCCTGACCTTTGTTTGTTTGGACCATCAAGGTTCACAACAAAATCAATATAATTACCAAATTACCCTTATTTAAACAATATAATCAAACCCCCATATATATATATATATATATATATATATATATATATATATATATATATATATATATAAAAGCCATAACGGTAGGTCAATGTATATATATATATATAAGCCATAACAGTGGGTTTATATGTGATGCAGCAGCAGAGGAAGAAGGAAGGGGGAAGGGAGAAGAGGAAGCAGCAGCAGATCAAGCCAAATCTACGGAGCGGCGACGCAGCAGCTTCTTCGACGGCGGCAGCGACACAGTTTCTTCTTCTTCTTCTTCTTCTCTTCTTCTTCTTCCGATCTGCTGTGCGGCTAGGGTTTCTCATGTGACTGTAACCTTCGAATGGTAAGTTTTGTATGTGGGATAGAGATGGAAATCATTTTTGTTGCCTGCAAAACTGAAGGGCACGCTCGTCATTAACAAAATTTGTAAATTGCAAACCCGGGTTCCAAGCTTCCAACCCGCCAACTGCAAGAGGTCGCCGAAACCCAGTATGGCCATCTTCCATGCTCCTTCGTCACACCCCTAACCCGCCGATCCAAACAATGGTTTGGGGTATGAAACCCCAAACCCACCGGGAAGCCGACCAACCAAACACGCCCTAAGATTCTAAGGTGTTCTCATGTAATTCTAACTCAGAATTAATCCCTACTCTTATTTCATCAATTAATACTATATTGTCAACAAATAACATACACTTTGAAACATCCTTTTGAATATGTCAAATCAATTCATCCATAATTAAAGCAAAAAAATAAGAAATTAATCCAGAAATCTCTTGTATCTCCGTTCTATATTCTAAGTTTCTAATGCTAGGTACAACTCCATCGTATATGTCCTCAATTACGTCAATATATTTAGTAGATACTCTTTTCCTTTTGAATACTCATCACATTATTCCCCTAGGGACCTCATTATAAGCTTTTTCCAAGTCAATGAACACCATATGAAGATCTTTTTTTTTGCCCTTTTTCTATGTACTTTCCTATCAATCACTTAAATTAGAAAATAGCCTTCATGAGTGATCTTCCTAGAATGAAACTAAGTTAATTTATTGACAGTGTTGCTTGAAGTCTTAATCTTTACTTAATCAATCTCTTCCAAAGTTTGATTGTATGACTCATGAGCTTAATGTCAAGGTAGCCGGTGCAACTTTAAATATCTCATTTGTTCTTATATAAAGGCACTAGATTACGTTCATTCATTGGACATCCTTTCAGTCTTCAATATCCTATTAAATGATTTAGCTAACCAAACTACATCATCGTCACCCACGCACTTCCAAGCCTCAATAGGAATTCCATCTAGCCCTATAGCTTTTCCTATTTTCATCTTTTTCTTAGCTTCCTTCAATTCAATTATCCATATTCTTTGAAAAATAATAATAATAAGTCCTATTCTTAAAAGTGTCATTGAGTATTCTTGGGTTTGAATTCTTTGTCCTATTTTCATTAAATAATTCGTTAAAATAACTCTTCCACCTTTCCTTAATCTTATCCTCTTTTACTAACACTCTTTGGTCCTCACCTTTATTGCACATAACATGGTACAAATCATCATATGCCTTGAGTTTAGCCTCACTTTCTGCCTTCTTAACTTCCTTTTAATTAATTTATACATTTTATAAAAGATTTCATTCCTAATTTTATGTAGAGTCTTAATAACATGCTCGTGTTTCCTTAACTACCATTTAACCTTCTCATTCCACCATCAAGTTTCCCCTAGATGTCGGTCCAGCTCCCTTAACTTCACCAAGAACTACTTTTATGACCCTCTTAATGCAACTGGCCATTTCATTCCCATAATATTGATCTCTTCAACTAAGTTCTAATTTCTTTCTTTTAAAGCTTATCTTTAAACATGTTATTGAGAGGGGGAAAGAAAAAACGAGAGAGAGAGCACGTGCATTTCTCTGTTAGGCCATAGGGAGCACGCAAATGGGACTCTACACCCTGTCGCCACTTTAAGACCCACACTGATTTCATCTCAAGGCTATGGTAAAACATCTCCAAAATGCTTTTGCACATTACCAATTAATCCTAACCAATTAGTTCGCATTAAAAACTTATTCAAACTATCGAAAGAGACACAAGTTGAATCAGTGAGTCACACACACACACACACACGCAGAGAGAGAGAGAGAGAGAGAGAGAGCACAGTCAATTAACAACAATGAAGAGATAAGGTCAAAGAGGAATATTTAAGTAAGATCACCTAGTAAGCCATCATGAAGTGACAAGAAATAATTAAATATATAAAATAACCTGTTGGTTTAGGTACAAACTTTCTAGTGGAAAGGTATTCACTTGTTATTACCCTCCGAAGGATGTAAATCCTAGCAGTTAAAGCGTAGAGACAGAAAGTCTTAATTTTTTCTTTTCCTGATTAACCTCGAGAGACAAGAAGTCTTTAATATTTATCCCATTACACTATATAAAACAGGACACCATAGTATTTTATCACTTTATTTCAGGATTGGAGCCCTAATGCTGCATGATAATCATCACAACAATACTAAGAACAATGTAATATTCATACAAGCTAATCCATATCATAACCTTACAAAAATTAAGAATCATTAAGATAGGTTGTTTATGATGGATAAAAGAATATCAATAACCATACAAAAGAAACATCTGGGTATTCAACTATTATCAAGCTAAATAATAAATGCAACCAATTACTAAAATATACATACACAAGGCATTTAACTAGTAATAGCTTTAAGATTTTACCGCATATGTAGTAGAAACTAAATTCGCTATCAAACCCCCATGCCAATCGAAGCCAGGATTGCTGGTAACCATCAATTAAATACACCAAATAAGCCAAGGAGCCAATTACCTGCATACAAGGAACATGAAGTCATAGGAATCAAAACATCAATCAAGAAAATTATACATTCAAATTTTACCCAAAAAAGAAAAAACTACTGCAAGAAACCAACAAATAAGAGAGGGCGAACGACCTACAAGCTGAACAGCCAGAAATATAAATATAATATCTCTGGTAACAAAAAATCGAAATTTCAACGTTCGCCATTTCCTATCAGCAAGAACATGAACTCTCAAGTGGTAAGGGGCCTTGCAGGTTGTGCAATGAGCAAATGCAAACCCTTCCTGCAGGAGCCAAATTGAGATGATCAGACAAATTAGGGCACAACTAGGTATAGAGGATGCTAAGGAACAACATGTGTACATATACTAATTAATTGGAGATAATCAGCTAAATCGGCACCATAAATCATGCAAAAACTATCATTTTACTTTTTTCTCAACCATCATTATCCTTTATAGGACAGTTTAATGAAATATACAGAAACTCAACCACCTTTAAAAAATAAAAAAGTTAACAAAATTGCTCACACGTAAAACAAATAAAAATAATAATTATTAAGACGTATATAAATAAGTTGATGAGTAACATGATATCTTCAGCAAACATCAGGCTACATGAAAATAACAAAATTCTACCTACAAGTTTACTAGAGATTGTTTTAGGTGTCTTGCATCACCAAGTTAGAGTATCACATATCGATTCCTTATCAAATATTTATACTTTGTAAGCAATAAGCATATTTTTCATTGATTTTTTTAATTTTCTATACAAGTTTTATTATTCCTTTTATGGGATTTTTTGGTCCATATCTTTGAAATTGGACATAATTGTTGTGTGCACAAGCACACATGCATTTATACACACGTGAATCTTAGTAGCAACTTGTTCTTACATATATTTGTATATGTGTATTTTTCATAAATCCTTTGAATTTTTTTATAATCAAATCCAATAGATACAGAAGTATCACAATGATAATGTCTACAAGGGAAACATTGAGGTGTGACACATAAACATCACAAAGAGAATGGACACAATGGCAAGGAAACGACATCACGTCTCATAAAGAATAAAAAAGCACAATATGCATTGTAGATGGAAGCAATTGGAAATTGTAGTACAAGGGGGGAACATACAATATGTGTAGCAGGAACAAGACGAGCATGGAACATTGGCAGTTAATACGATTTCTCGTTGTCATGCGATTGAAGCTTAGAAGATGAACGCAAATCCCAACCATGGAATTAAATATCGGAAATATCGCCGATATATCCATGTATGGATGATGCCCGATATAAGATATGACTTGCATATCTTTATCACATCATACCGGTGGATATATTGAGATATATTATATATATATCGGTGATATATCAAAAAAATCAAATATATCGGGAACTTTCATGAATAAAAAAGTAAAATATCGCCGATATATCAGCCATATCAAGAGAGATATCAAAATATATCGGCCATATTGGCGATATATCATATACATGTTCTTTATTTGATTACGACTTTTATGGCTATAATATCTATCATATTTTTGAATCGATATCGATATTTCTGATACGATCGATATATAGTCAATATATCCATGTTTTGGGACCCTCAATATATTCGTCGATACTGATATTTAATTCCTTGATTCCAACTTAATTGTCAACAGTCAACACAGAATATGATATGAATTATGAACTCAAGGACTGATAAACTAACAGGTATATACTTCAGGACATCCTTTTTGTTTCCTTTTTATCTATTTATTTATAATCAACAGCAAGGAATTGATTGGCTTAAGTCAGTTCCCAAGTACAATCCTCGTGAGAAACAAAGGGGGGGCCTAGGGGGGCAAGTGCCCCCTCTCAACTTTTGCCAAAAAAAGAATTTTTATATATATTTAGTATTTATTTGGTAGAAAATGTAAGAGTGCTCCCTATTCAAATTTTATTTTCATTCCTTTAAGCTCTTATTTTATAAATTTTAGCCACCAAAATTTATAATTCTACTCCTTCAAATAGTCACTTAACCATTGGTCTCTAATTTAATATTCAATTGTAGAAAGTGTAGTCAATTGATTTTAATTTACATAATTAAAATTGGAGTTTAAGTACCTGCAATAAAACTAAATTTACGAAATTTAAAAAGATAGCTATGTTCAAAGAGGAGGATAATATATAATGTCAAATCTAGAACATGTATCAATTCTAAATTCATATATATATATTTGCCTCAGGGGCGCTGCCCCCGAACCCCCACACAATTGTTATAATTAAAAAAGTGCCCCCTCTGAAGAAAATTCCTGGCTCCACCCCTGGTGAGAAACCTCAACATAGTTCAGTGTGATATGCTATAATTATTACATGAGAAGACAATGAAGATGATTTTCATACCCTCACGGCTCTCCAATGATCCAAACATTCCCGGTGAACATACTTCGAGGTTCCTTTGCACTTGCAAGGAGCAATAAAGTCCCTACCTGTATAAAAGAATGTGGGGATGACAACACGCAGATCAGCATAAAGTGTTCCATTCCACTTCCAAATTTTACATAGGAATATATAATTGTAACAACGAACTCGGCCCAGAAAAGAGGTATTAATGAGAATGAAAAATGAGGAAAAATCGCATTGAAGTGGTCTTTTTTCTCTTTAGGATTCTCCAAACGCCCATTTGATCGCCAAGAAAATATGGTAAAGGGAAGATAATAAGAGTTTTGAATTCAGCCCTCCACCCAAGTGAGCCAATTAACACCAATTGACTTAACTGAATTAATTTTACATGTTTTTAAAACCAAACCAACAAAATTCACTAAAAATTCACAGTTTTTCTTCATTTACTTTTCCTCGGCTTTCTCGGCGACCAAACAGAGAACGCAACTGAATAAATTACAGAATTTTCGAAAAGCACGTGCGAAATAGCGAAACCTAGAAGAGAACTAAATGGAATTGAAGTGAAATTACCATCGGTTTCGAGGCAAATTCTGCATTGAATTTGTTCACCAGGTCCAGCTTCAAGGTCAATCTCGTTGGGTTCGGTGATCGGAGTAGGAGCCATAAGAGGAGAAGAATCTGAATGATCCGCCATTGAGAGAGAGAGAGAGAGAGAGAGAGAGAGAGAGCGGGATAAAAACAGCTTCAATATGAAAATTTAGAGCGAGAAATCAACGAGGAGAAACCCTGATGGTTGTTTGTTTCTCTCTCTTACTCGCTCACTGTGTCTCCCTCTCCTTCTCTCGTTCTGCTCCCATTTTCAACGCCCTACGAGGTTTAGATGACACCAGCAAGAAGCAACAAAGCAACTGCGAGCCTGCGAGTGGTCTGATAGACGGGTTCCCTAAAATGTCCATAACTTATCAAATTTTGACCACTGAGTCCCCTTTAAATTTTGATGGGGTTGTGGCCTTGTGGGCTTGTCCGTGGACCGTGTGGCACGCTGGCAGCAATGCTACCCTCTCTCCATTGCAACTTTATTTTCCCAAGTAGGGTAACACTCGATAGGGATTAGTTGTTAATTGAGGAAAATAAAATACGGAGTAATAAATTTATTAATTTTTACCTATAATTAATAGAATCGAAATCCTTATTTTATAAATAAAGAAAAATATGAATCAATGAGCCAAAATTCATATTTTATTATTTTTCATTGCTATTTGACCTACCATTTAATTTTGGTTACCTAAATAACTTGTTTCAAAATGATGCGGTTTATATTATATCTTACTTTTATATGAAAATAAAAAAAAAATTGACAAAATAGGACACAGATATATTAAAGCACATAAGTACCAAAATTTGATATTGATGCCATTTAGAATATCAAATTTTGACATTGGCATTTTAAAAGTTAGGAATGCATTGGAGATTTTCTAACATAATAATATAATGTAACAATGTTGGGAATCTTGTATTCAAAATTCTCATCTATTCACCGTAAGATTTGTAAAATCTATCTCATAATAAAGTTTGATACTTGAAAAACTAAAAATTTTGAATATGGCACTTTTAACATTTTTAATCCAAATAATATAATAGTGATGATGAAATAAACATTATATTAAACTTTTTTTTATTCAATAATTTTAACATTAAAATAATAATAAATAACTAGTATCATCTCCCTATCATACTTTTCTACTCCAAAAAAATTTGAAAAACCTTTGAATATTAAAACTAATCTAATTAAATTATTTTCTTTTTCACTAAATGATTTTTTTTTCTTTTACAACATAGGATATCTTAGGCTTACTTCTACTGATATTTATGTTTAGACTAATTTGTAGAGATGGATGACTCATCCATTCGATTGTTAAAATGTCAAAATTCAATTCAAGGACTTTTGCTTTATAAGGCACGATCCCTTATTGTCTGAACTGTCTTTGTTGATTGTTCATCAAATGAATTATGGGTAATTTAGTAGGAATAATAATTGATAATTTTGAAGTTTATCCCTGCTGTTTTTTTTTTAATTAAAATAAAATAAAATCATCAAGCAACATATTATGAATTTTTCATAAATTATTCATACTTCCCAAATGTCATGAATTTATTTAGTAGGAATAATAAGTGCTTGTCATGCCTGCCAAAAATCACAGTGATCCAACGGTTAGTTTATGAGAAAACTGATGCCAAAAAACTGTTAGAAGTATGCCCTAAAACCAATCCTAAAGGGTATATTAAGTTTCATATTATCTATATATGGAAGGTATAACTTATCTAATATGTTCTCACATATATATGATAAGGTCCATGAATAAATGATAAGAGAAATATGCATCTCAAAGAAGTTGAGATAGAGAGACTGATATTTCTCATATACATCTATTCTAAAAGAGTTCCTACTCAAAGGTTTATTAAAGTGGATATTTAATTAACCGTATGAAGAGTAACACAGATTTAAACCAACTCATATGGAGGATAGGTAGTCTTTCCTATCAGTGTAGTGACACTTAGGTTAATCTGTGGGTGCATATTAGAGAATATGTACACTGAACATGATCTACAAAGAGTATTCCTATGGTAGTTCTGTCAAAGGAATATTCTAGTGTTATGTCCATTAATTTGGTAGTCCTTAGACCTGAGACACCATAGCTGTCTTGTGCATAGGTTGCTAGAGTTTGATAGTATCTCGTACAGCCTTATTCATTAGGTTGTAATCGGTGCTTATTGGCTCTAATGAGTTATGCATGAAGATGGATGAGTGTGCAATAAGGGATCATCACTCTCAGTTATATGAGAGAGAATGTCAGGATAAGTTCACAAAGATAATTCTCAAAGGGAACCTCTGGCCAGAGTGATAGGTAAACAGTGAAAAGAGTTTCACTGCGATTACCTTATTGAGATTATATTTTGTGGGACAGATATCAAGTGGTTAAGATAGGGTTTGACTAAAACCATACCTATTATCTTAACTGTGACATTAGGGGATGAAGGATTAAATAACATGAAGGGTTCACATAGTTCTGCTATTCACCTAAACCTAGGGTATGTCATGATATGTTGCTAGATGTCACTCATGACCAGTGAAAGCCTATTGATAAAGTGTTATCAATGAGGGCAAAATTGGAATCGTTCCAATTGAACCTTAAAATATAAAGTTTCTATTTTTGGGAGACATAGAGATGTCCCTGTCACTGCTAGGTTAGGGTGAACCCAAAGGGTCACACACAATAGAGAGTAAGTGAGTTCCTTAAGCTTGTGGGAGGGGAATCCTATCATGGAGTTTGTTTGACTTTAATAATTAAACGTTAATTGATTAAAAGTCAAAACTAACCGAGAATAGGATTACTCTATTCGAGGATGATTGGTCATGCTAGCACTAGTAACCAAACACCCCCAAAGAGGAGAAAGTCTATAAATATGAGTGTTTCACACACTCTAAGGCACAGGAAACCCTAGGGCCGAAATTCTCCTCTCCCTCTCCATTCTTGCTTGCCACAAAGGGTTGTGGAAGACAAGGAAGGCTTTCGGAGTTTTGCTCTCGTGTGGATACGCTTTGGAGGTTTCATCCGTTTGAAACTCGAAGGATTCCTACACCGAAGAACACAATTAAGTGAGTTTTTATTTGCCTTGATTTATTGTGTTTATTTATATATATGATCCGATGCTTGTATCGTTCTTGGAGGTTTTGTGTACATGGATTGTTTTATAAAACAGAAAAAGTTTTGTTTTACCTTTCCGCTGCGAATCCATGTCTGTGGTTTTTCACAGAACCTTTCAGAAGATAGATGGAGTTACCACTCATACTGGTTGCCTACATGTGGGAATGCAATTTCAGTGATGGGTTTATCAGTTTATGGTGTTTTTGAGTGCACTGCTTTAGTATGATGGAAATATGTGTTTAAACCGCTGTTCTAACAGCGGTTTATGCCTATGACCGGGTGAGAGGGCCATTCTCCCAAATATTATATATATATATATATATATATATATATATATATATATATATATATATATATATATATATATAT
>JAESVK010000479.1:4058467-4071989 GCA_017140935.1 Hamamelis virginiana | reverse complement strand
GTTAGATGCTTACTTTAGCTTAAAGTAAGGTGATCCTCATAAGAGAATTTCTAATATATATATATATATATATATATATATATATATTCTAGTATGTCAAGAGTGAAAATAGAACCTTACCACTAGGAAATCAACATTGGCAAATTGTTTACATACCGAATAAATAAATTAAATTAAAATTTAACCAAATCGGCACAATAATTTTTGTGTTTAAAAATAAAAAAAAATAAAAAAATTCTAATGCATATCACAAAGAACAATAATGGTAAAGCATGTGTTTTTTCCACTCAAGAAGCTTGTTGAAAATTACTTTTTATGGGAAAGTTCTATCCATGAATAATACCTTCATTTAGAGTAATTTTATTATGAGGACTTCCTTATGTGAAGACTTAACTTTTTAGTCAAAATAAGATGAGAATTTCGAAAAACCGACCATATGATAAAATATTTTTCAAATGTATGCCATGCATGCTAAAATTCAGTGATCTGACGGTTGGTTTGAAAAACTGTGGATCACTACGATCGTTAGATACTATCATAATTTTTCACAATCTATATTTTAGAAACAGACTATCAAATTTCTGTGATTTTTGACATGCATGTCATCTATACTACTTATAAAGTCATAATGTTGGAAAAACTTCTGATTGACTAAAATGTCATCGCATTAAATGTTAATAACACTTTTATTCTCTTACAATATTAATTACCCAAAATCTCTTTAATTGCTTTTTTTTAAGAGTCATTTTTTTAATTAATTTCCTAATTCAGCGAGTAATTTATCAACAAGAAATTTATCAAAAAAATAAAGAGAATAAAAAAAAAGAAAAAAAAGAAAAAGAAAAGATATTTGCCTTTTATTAGTTACAATAAATGTGCTCTAAATTAAATTAAATTTCTATTAATGAGAATGATTTCATAAAATACCACAAATTTAAATATATATTTTTTTCAAATCAAATTAAAATTTCTTATAAATACTTATATATCTTTATTGTCAAATAACTGAATATGGTATAATTTACATTCAGTTTTTCATTTTCAAAAAATAAAAAATAAATGCAATTTTGCTACTAATTTTATCAAATAATTTTGTTTTATTTCCATTATGAAAATTATGTATTGTAGTGAATTCATATTCATTGATTTCATATTATTTTTACATAATTTTAAATCTCTATAAATGAAAGTTTTCAACAAGTTTAGCTATTTATTTTAGTTGTATTGTTTACAATATAGTTGATTACTTTAAGATATTTTTTTAAAAAAATATTACATGCATGCGATGTAATGCTAGAAATTATATTTCTTATAAATACCTATATAACTTGATTTTTAAACATTCCATTTAGTTATATATTATCCAAATTATATTTTATTCATTAAAAATTTTTCACAAAATTTTACACGTGCAATGCACATGGTGTTTTGCTAGTATATAAAAAGAATATTCAATCAAACAGCCCATTTTTCAAAATATCCATCATACATTGACTAAAATACCAAGTCCTCGTCCTCATAAGAAAAATAATTTTTTTTTTTTTTCCAAACCACGAATAATACTTAAGGACGAAGAAAATATTCAAATTACCCAAAGTAATCTGGTCACTTATAAAATGAAGAAAATATTAAAATTATCCTCACTAAGATAATAAATTATATATATATATATATATATAAGTACCAAAAAACAATTAACAAAATAACAAAGTATTTGTATCAATGATCGGAGTAACAAAACTATATGTAATTTGTCTGAGCCCGGGTTCGAACCGGGGACCTCTAGTGTGTGAGACTAGCGTGATAACCAACTACACCACCCAGACAAGATGATACAATTCACTTTCTTTTTTATGTCATTTATAAACACAACTTTTAAGTCCAAACTTACAAATTAGCTGAGCTTTGGGCAATTTGAACATAACTTGATCAAAAGTTTATGCACCATTTGGATTTATTTTTTATAAGTACTTATTTGTTTTTTTTTTTTTTTTAACTTTTTAAAAAATTTATAATATGTAATTTCTTAAAAAAAAAAATTAAAAAGCAAAAAAAACAAATAAGTATTTATAAAAAACAAATCCAAACGGCGCCTTAACTATTTAATTTCGAGTTGAATTTGCATGTTACGGACTAAATTGAATCCAACTTTGGTATACTTAAAATTGACGCGTTCATATCGAATTTATTCACAAATTGTTTTACAAATCACTTGATTTATTTGCAGCCTTATACATAATGGAAGAATTAAAGTTTAAAACTAATACAGGAAAGAAAAAAAAAAGAAAAAGAAAAAAAAGAGGACATATGTATATTAAGCTTATTAAAGTAATCATAAATCTATTATGAGCCTAAACATAAGCTTCCTAGTTCACAAGTCCTTTCTTCACGAACTCGTCCGAGTTGAATATTTCTTTACTTGAGATGGACTTGTTTAATTATTAACGAGCCTAAACTTTAGGCTTGAACTTGATTAATTTAATACTCAATCAAACTTGAATGAATTTTTATCGAACTTATATTGATAATCATATGAAAGATCCGAGTTCGAATCTCCCCTTCATTAGGATTTGAAGGATTTAAGGAAAGAGAATAATAAATTTAAAAAAATACTGAATGAACTATCATTTAAATTATATTTTTTTCAAATTATATAATGTGAAAGTGTGATGTACTAATGTCATATGTCATATCATTTAATCTGTGTATTGCTTGAAAATAGAGATTCCACCGTTCTTCTTAATTAGTTCATTCACTCGGCGCCGATGACATATTAGTTTGGTCGGCATATTAGTCTAGTAGCTCATATCTTGACATTGAAGAAAGAAATTTCGGATTTGAGTTACATAGAAACACATCGATACTAATTTATTAATAAATAAAAAAAAGGATTTTCTTCACTTTGCTCATCCTTTTAAATTTATAATTTTCTTCTTGAAAGAAAAGAAGGATAAGGTAGGTCTTGAACTGACCAAATATTCACAATTTGTGGACCAAAAAATGAAGGTCTTCATAAAACCATAGAACCAAACGGGCCTTTATTCTACAAATAAAAGAGGCGCAAGCGAAAAAGGAGCCGAAAACCCAAACTCGGCCGTCTTCCTGTAAACTTCAAACCCCATCTCTCACTACTCTCTTCCTCTCTCTCTAAAATAGTAAAATGGCGAAGAAGACGAACAAAAACAGGAGGCGAAAGCCCGCCAAGAATAATCCCAACAACAAAATCTCGAAAAAACCCAACAAAAAGAAGCTCGATAAAACCCTAGTCACGAACCAAAATCCATCATCAATCGATTCCGACAGCGATTCCTCCTTACCGGAATCTGATTCCGACAAACTCCAGAAACTTCTCGACCCGTACTCCAAGGAACAACTCGTCGACTTCATCGTCAACGCCGCCGTCACCGACTCCTCCCTTTACCAGCGCATCCGCGACACCGCCGACCGCGATGTCTCTCACCGGAAAATCTTCGTCCACGGCCTCGGCTGGGACACGACACGCGAAACTCTAACCGAAGCATTCGAATCATACGGCGAAATTGAGGATTGCAATGTCGTTACGGATCGAAACACGGGCAAAGCGAAAGGGTACGGCTTTGTTCTGTTCAAGACGCGGCGAGCTGCGGTTAAGGCGTTGAAGCAGCCGCAGAAGAAGATTAATAATCGGGTTGCGTCGTGTCAGTTGGCATCGGTTGGGCCGGTTCCGCCGCCGCAGAGCCAGGACACGACGGGGAGGAAGATTTATGTGAGTAATGTGCCGGCCGATGTCGATGCCGAAAAGCTTCGGTTATTTTTTTCGAAATTTGGGGAAATCGAGACGGGTCCGATTGGGTTTGATATGCTAACGGGGAAATCGCGAGGGTTTGCGCTTTTTGTGTACAAGACGATAGAGGGTGCGAGGAAGGTTCTACAAGAGCCGTACAAGATGTTTGAGGGGCACCAATTGCATTGCCAGAAGGCGGCGGATGGTAAGAACAAGGCTACGGCACAGCCCGTGCAAGCGCCAGTGTTGGCGGCAGTGGCGGCAGCGCAAAATATGATGTTTAATCAGAATCCAGTGTATAGTGGGTTGCTTGCGAATCACAGCGCCGGATTAATTGGGGCCCCTGTTAGTCCGATGATGGGGACTGGGGTGCTGAGCTCAGGTGTGATTCCATCGAATCAAATGGGTCAGGTGGGTGGCAGTTCATCGGGAAATGCGGCGCAAAATATGATGTTAAATGCGGCGTACAATGCAGCGACTCACGGTTTGGGTAATTTAGGTGGGAGTCATTCGGTGCTCGGGGCGTATGGTTCGAATGCATCGATGCTGGGTCTGCAGCAGGCTTATCCAAATACGCAAATTGGGCAGCCGGCTTTGTCTCGGGCTCATGGGACTGGTGGGTCTTTCAATGGTTACCCGTCGTATATGGGGTATGATCTATCCAACTCAGATTATTTCGTTATTATTTTTATGCTTATTATTCTAAGTTTACATTTCTGTGCATGTTTAATTTTGCCTCTTGGTAGTTTTTTATATAGATTTCATTTGATGCAATCGGCTTATTATCATATGATCGACTCTTGATCCATCTTATTAGTGCTTATTTATTACGATAATGTTAATAACCTTTTTAATTGTTTTTCAGAATTAATATATTAATTCATTGAGGTGTATATTATATTTATAATTTTTTATTGGTTTATTCGAATTGTTTCAGTACTAATTACTTTCCACATCAATCAAGTTACAGTCTGAAACAGATTACATGAAATAAAGATATTGGTAAAATAGTTACTTTGAGTTCATGTAATCGAAGTAACTATTTTTCCAATATCTTTATTTCATGTAATCTGTTTCAGACTGTAACTTGATTGACGTGGAAACTGATTTATGTTGTCCCAGCTAACCTAAGCCATGTTCAATACATTTGTATTGGTGTTATCAAGTTTTTTCCTGTAAAAATGAGACGACTTCAGCATATTCAATGTCTTGGATAGGAATTAGTCTACCCTTGACTCTGAGTTTTTTCTTAATATTGATGCTTCCTTTCAAACTGATGAGATATTTAGAATATTTCAGAGAAACAAATTTTATCTTTGGGAACTTTGACCATTTGGTTTTTTAATGTTACTCCTACTTGATTGTGTGATTGATAGAAAGTGTGTACACTTCATTGACCGTAATGAAATCAAACTTTGTTCTATGTCTTCCACTGGATCGTTAAACAGCGAATGATTGTTAGAGTATATTTTTTAACTTTATCAGTATTGGTAGTTGAATTCATTAGTCTCCTGTTCGGGGACTGCTGTTTTTAATTGCTTGGAACTCTTGTTACCTGAGTCCTCGATAGGTTGAATTAGAAGACTCTGCTTTTTGAAGTGAAGATAGACCAGCTAATGGGGCCTAGTTTTCTAGAACTTAGAAGGGGTTACAATTCATAGCAGTGTTTGTACTCTTAAATCATCTGGCATGACAATGCTACCAATTTGGCACTTCATACGCATAGCAACAGGAAATGGATCTAATGATATCTTTCTCCTACATCAATGCCTTCTATCTTTCCTTGTTTTTTCAATTTTTTGAAGACAATCATTTATTTTTTGTTTTTTAGCTCTCTCTTTTTTCTTTTCTTTTTTTAGCATGGATTGTTTTTTAGATGGTTCTGTTGCTATATCATATTCTTTAGCATTTTCAATCAAAACCTTTTTATTTTTTTATTTTATTTTTTTTCCCTTTTACAAGTTTTATTGGACATTTGATTTCATATGTTTCTCATTGCATATAAGAGAATATAAAAAAAAAACCCAAGTACCAATACTTCATTTAGAAGTGTTAACTTTGAACTTAATAACTTAAATTCCCATCCTTATAATTTTTTGTAAGCGGAGAAAATTAACTATTTGAATTTGATGGCCCTTACACCCTTACATTTAGCCCTCAGTTTAAGGTGGTAGTTTCATCTTCTCATAGGGTGGGTATCTATCTTATGTGAATTTAAGTTGGGGTGTAGAATATAATGCTGCTATTTAAGTTTTTTAGATGATATTTTTAGATTTAATGGGTTGATTAGTGAATAAATTTGATTTTTTTTTTTTGTTAGATATTTTTTTAATGAATTTTTAATAAACCCCCTTGAAATTTTTTCCAATTTTGGTGTCTTACTGGGTTACCCGAATTTTACTTGGAAAAAATGAGAAGCATTGTCTTGAATCAGTGTAGGTGGGTGAGCTTTGCAAGCAACCTACTACTTGATTTTGAATGGTTAGCTATAGTCATTATTAAAAGTTAACATATTGGATGGTTAATCATCCAAGCATGGTTGAATTTTTTTTTTTTCTTTTATCAAAGTTTTGATTCTGCCCATAGGCCTTTTAGATTGATATGATGCGACCAGTTTTCCATATTGTTTGAGGGCCAAGCAGGGTTCACGATTTTGGTGGAATAGGACTATTTGAGTTTGAAAGTTTTTCTTTCTACCTTTATGGGCCAAAAATATTTATTTTATTTCTTTATATATATATATATGGCTTTTCCAGCAAACCATGATATCTGACTTAAAAAATTGAAGTTTTAGTTTCTTCTATGAATTATACGAAACATTTTTTTATTTTGAAGGCCATTATCATTTATATTGTTTGGTTGCCCTTGACATCCTTGGGCTTCATATTTGCAGATGAAGTGCAGCTGACCTTGAGGAATGATATTCATGCAATATTGGAGAATGTGCATCTAAGAGCTTATTCAGGGTCATTTGCTCAGTTGTGGATGTTTAACCATTGCAATGAACATTGAAATTTGATCAATTTTCTCGTAGCCTAGATTTATGATTTAGCCAAGCTCTACAAAAACTTGGCAGACAATTTTACTTACATTTTACTTTTTATGACATCCTTATCTTGTAAGGATTGGCAATTTTTTGTTTTAAATTAAGTATTTTGATTTCTCTCTAAATTCTGATACATATTTTCCAATTTTCCAACTTTCTTTCATATATTTGCTGGATGGTGGGTTGTGGTTTTTGCTTTCCTTTTTCCAATATAAATATGGAATTCATAAGATGATGCTTGTGATTCATAATTTCAGAATTTTGATTTGCCATGTTGTGTTTGATGTTAATTTTCTTGATTTCACCTCTTTAATGCATTTGGCCCCTTGAAAGATATATTCAATTTCAATTAAAAGTTAACCTCTACTATCTGATAAATCTTCAAGGAACCAACTTGGTTCTATACGACTATACTACATATTTTGTGATCAACTTTCTCTTTTATTACTACCTTATAATATTTCAAGGATATTCGCTTAAAATTGTACCTCTACATATTTACATATTCATCTCACTATTGATTCAGAATTTGAATTAGATTACCAATAAACTATTATGGAATCCTTTTTATTTATTTATTTATTTATAGAATGAGCAAGTTTAAAAGGTCCAATTTTCTAACGTTTATCGGCATAATCACCTTTACCCCTCCACTTTTATTTAGCCTTCTTTTATATATGAAAGCCTACTCATACGAATATACTTTCATATTGTAGGCCTATTTTTATTTTAAATTTCATTTTCTTTTGTGGAGCTTAAATGATATTTCTTAATTGGTTTTAGGATTTTCAAAGCTTGGGCTTTTGAACTATTTTTTCACTTTGAAGGTTTTTTGTTTTTTTATGATTATGAATGTGTTTATGTTATTGTTTCTTCATTTCTCGATAGAAGTATGTGTAGTCTCTTAAAGGTTTGAAGATGCGATATGATAAGCGTCTTCTATTTTAAAGACGACGAGCTTTTTATCTTGTTTGAATTTATATTTATAAAATACAAATTTCCCTTCTTTGATGTTGCAATCTATTTAGGGCGGTGGCTGGTTTTCAGGAATTCAATCTAGGTTTTGTTTTTTTATGAGTATGAATGTGTTTATGTTATTTTTTTCTTCTTTTCTCGATAGAAGTATGCGTTGTCTCCTAAAGGTTTGAAGATGGGATATGATATTTGATAAGCGTCTTCTATTTTAAAGACGATGAGCTTTTTATTTTGGTTGAATTTATATTTATAAAATACAAAATTCCCTTCTTTGATGTTGCAATTTATTTAGGGTGGTGGCTGGTTTTCAGGAATTCAATCTGGATTTTATTGAATGCCTGTGTACCAGGTAGGGTTGGAAAAAAATATGGAAAATATTTTTGAAAGTCAAATTATAGACTTGTTCCGAATAATTTTTTCTAATAAATTACATAATTTTCCACCCAATTATTTGTCGCAAGAGGGTGTATTACGGTAATGATGGTTAGAGCCATCAACGTGCCAAGGGAATGAACTTTTTACGTACACCAATGCAATAAAGCTTTGGAAACTTTCTTTTCTTTCCATCTTCCAATTTTACTCTTGATTTCATTTTTATTAAATTTATTTTTGATTTATGTATTGACAGTGTTTTTACTCGTCTACGCATCTTTAAATTTTCATCTCTTAGATTGCTGAACACTTACAGTTGTGATGGTACTCTGGTACTGCATAACAAGTATTTTAACTATCTGAAAATCATTAATCTTTTTACGGTCTTCCATGATTATACATTAGATGGTAGAAGCTTATATTATTGGACATCATTAAGGTTGATCAGATGGAAAAAGTTGAAATGATGCAAAATTTAGTGTGAAATTTATTCAGAAGAAAGCAATTTGTTTTCCTCGTAACATGCTTCTGACAATATATGATGCGTACCATTGTGTGCTTATTTCTTCTGTTTTAATAATGGGTTTCACAAATTTTCTTTTAAATCAATTGCTGTACATCAATCTTTCTTATACCTTATCCTCACTCGTTTTCAGCCTTTTCATTTATTTATTATTTTAGGAATGTTTCTGATTGCATGATCTCAGCTTTATATCATTTTGCTGCTCTTCTTCATTTTCAGTTCACATCGTTTTCATTTGAGACCATTAGGGTTGCAGTAGCAATTGAGCCTTGTAAAAAGTACATAGCTACTTTTGGAGGGGCTTGCGGAACTAGTGTGCTTTGGAGAATGAGTTGGTTTTGAAAGATAGGGCTTATATATTTGTGAGAGGCTTTTCTGGTGCTTATTTAGTTCTTAGAATCCTTAACGAAATCATTTTTTTTTTTTTTTCAAACTTCCTTGAAAGGGTTAAAAGAATGACTGAGTGAAGGTAAAGAGTGAAAGAAAATTCTTGGAGAACACATCCACCTGTTTGAAGTGTGATGGACCGACCCATATATGTGAAAGCCTTTAGTGTTTCAGAAAAGTTCGGATGTATGGTTGCCTTACAGAAGCATTTGTGGGCAATATAACATTATGGGGCCAGGGGCCTCATCTTCTTTAGGAGCTATATGAATAAGATCATGAGATTGATGGATTGACTGCCATTTTACAAGGTAGTGTAAGATTGAATTTTACTATCTGGTTTTGGAGGAGAGAAGGGAAGAGAATTGAGAACTTTAACTCAGTTTGATTTGTTTTGTGAGGTGAAAAAAGAAGAGAAATGAGATTATTAGAGAGGAAGAGCTCTCTGGCCCTTTAAACAAAAAAAAAAAGGAAAAAAAAAGGGGGAATCACTCCACAAAGTGAGGTGACTAGATGGAAAACCTAAAAATGGAACCTAAAGTGCATCATTTAGGCTTTTAATGTTATACGTATTTTTGTGCCCATTCTTTCGCTCCTCTCCTCTCTCTTTCTCTGCATAAAAAAACCAAAGAAAATAGTTTAGCCTTCTCTCCTTCTCTCCTTCTCTCCACCTTTTTGCTGTTTTGTTATCTTCTCTTCTAAATTGAGGTTGTGAACTAAACATGGCTTAAACCATGGTGTGTCAATTTCGTTCTGCTGCATTCTATTGCACAAATCCTTTTAGGAATATCTTTTATGAACTTTATCCCTTGTACGAAATGCGATAGGTGTGTGACGCACATGGAGAAGTTGAGGAGGTTTCTGTTGTTAGTTTAATAGTTTGCCTTACTCATAGCAGCTTGTGAACGAGGCAAATTGGGTGCTCTAGAATTGTGCCCATCCAGCTCCCTATTGGGACAGGTCTGATAATAATATATTTGGTGTCTAGGCTGTATTTGGGGTTGGATCTGAGAATGATATAATAGGTGTGGGACTGAGAATAATATATTAGCTTTGCCAAAAATCACTTTTGGAGTTTAAGATGCCACTAGATCTAAGAAATGGGTGATAATCATTTTCTAGATGACTCGAGGGATAATAGAATTGGTTGGACTTAAGCTGGCCTCCTTAGCTTTTGTCATAATAAATTCTAGTATGAAAATGTTATGTGAAGAGATGGGTTGGATGCAACCCTATAAATATTGAAAAATTGATAGTTGGATTAGATAATCTTTTTATATACGTTATGTCAGTCAAAAATTACAGTGATCCGACAATCGGTTTTCAAATTACAGTTCGTGAAATACTCTGATAGTATTTACTGTTGGATGTTATAACATTTGTTTAACAGTCTCTATTTTGAAAACAGATTGTTGGATCATTTTGATTTTTGACATACATGACATACATAAGAAGATTATCTAATCCAACAGTCAGTTTTTCAAAATACCTGTCCCAGTGAAAAGTGGACTTTAAATTAAGCTCAAGGTCCGAACCTTAATGGATCATCTCTCTCTCTCTCTCTCATATATATATAAAGAGATGTTCTTTAAAAGGGATTTTAGGCAATCCTAATCCAAACAAAATCTAAATCCAAGTCGGTTTTCAGGATGGGTTCAGGTTTGGAAGAATATCATTAATATTGTAGTAGTTAGTGTATATTTCTGATATCATTAATAAGGATTGTAAGCATGAAGCTAATACATAATTGTGAGATGCATATTTTGAAAATCTGACAGTTGGATTAGATACTGTATTTATGGATTGTCAAAAATTATGGTAATTTAATGTCAAAATTTCAAAATATAGTTATGAAAAATTGTGACTGCTAAAAACTTAAACAATTTTTCTCAGTGACATTTTGGAGAAACCGACCATTGGATTACTGTGATTTTTGGCAGACATGACATGCAAAAGTATAGTATTTAATCCAACAGTTAGTTTTTCAAAATATGTATCTCACAATTATCTATGGGTTTCATGCTTGCTGACTTGGTCATCTTTGGGTATAAACTAGTTTCAGGATAAAAGAGATAATCCACAAATTTTGTCCATCATAATAGTCAAGATGTCAATGTTCGATGTCATGGCCTCCCTTCCACAAATTTTGTTGAATGTGCACGCTTTTCCATACTTATGGGTTAATTGCACTTTACTACCTCAAACTTTTAGGTAGTTATAATTCAGGACAAACTTTAACATTGCGTGATTTAGGACAAATTTTTAAAAATTTGTTTCATTGTAGGACAAAAATGGATGGCTGTCAGTTTGAGTAACAAAAACGACACGTGCAAGTCACGTGACTTTTTTAATTTTGGGTTATTTATACTTTCATATCTTAAACTTTGCAAGTTGTGTCAATTCAAGTCACAAACTTTCAATTTGCACGGTTTAGGACAAATTTTAAAAAACATGTTTCAATGTAGGACAAATTTACATTTTTAGGAATCCTGCTATTGGAATGAATGTGAGGAATTATGAGGGTGAGAATTTGTCCTACATCTATATCTATTCTATACTACTTGTAAAAGTCTAAAAATTTATCCCGCTAACTTAATTACTCAAAATCCCTTTAACTTCTTTATTAAAAGTCATCTTTTAAATTAGTTTCATGTTCTAAATAATTTCACTATACTATAATATCCATTCTTTATCAAACTTTTTTAATTGTGTTGAATCTTTTTTGAAATAAAATGCCCATACAGCTCTATCAATCTTCTTAATTTAATTAAATTTTTTTTTTTATAAATACTAGTTCATTTATAAACTCAATTTCACAAATAATTAAATACTACATTATTCATATTTTATTTCTTATTTGAAGAAAAAATAAATGTAATTTTTTTAATTATTTTCAAGAAAAAATAGATGTAATTTAATAAAAATTTCATTTTAATTTGTAATAATTATTTAAAGCTATTGAGTATATATTAATTGATTTAAAATAATCAATTTCTCAAACATATTAATTGTTCTAACATTATTTTAATCAAAATTTCATTTTAATTTGTTATAATTAAGGGAAAATGATCAATAGGCCCCTGATTATGGTCTTTTTTATCAATAAGTCCAAAGTATGTTATTTTATACCGATAGGCCCCTCCAGGTCAAATTAGAAGTCAACTGTTAAGTATATATTGACTATAATACCCTTTCCATATTTTAAGCTTGATTTTAGTTAAGATTTTATTTCATTATTTATTGTTAATAGATAATTTAATATTGGATTAATATCTCCTATGGATTGGGTAAGATTGAAATGGGTTTAATTTTGAATTTGAATTGTAATATTAGATTTGGAGACCTTTAATATTCTTTCCTCAATAATAGCCCCATAATCCGAAAATTTCATCTCTCCAAACGTGTTCAGCTCCTCATCCCCAGCACCATCTTCCCAGCATAGTCCCATCACAGCACCATCTTCCCAGCATAGCCCCAGATCTGCTCCTCCTCCCCAGCACAGCCCCCATCTTCCTAATTATTGCACTCGTATGAAATAGGTTTCTTCCAGTTAAAGCACTTATAGTTTCGTTGCTTCAATAACAGCCCCAACATCCGTTTATAACCAGTCTCTCCTCAAAAAAGGTTAGTTTTATTTTAGTTTTCACAATATTTACATGCATTTTCATTGTTTCATTTGTGTATGTAAGATTTTTATTTTACAGAGATATTTTATTCTCCATTTCATATTAGGTTCATAGTGTCTTGACTATTCTCACATATATATCCTATGTATACAGAACATGACCTCTATTTTCCCAATCCATATCTTACAATCAAGTAGAATAAAAACACAGAGAGTTCTCTTTGTTTATTGTACCCATGATCAGACATTAAAACGCTATTATGAGCCATATAAATTTGATCCTTATGGGCTGCAATTTTGAAGATAAACCAGAGAGTCACGACTCCCTGTTCATATCTTACAATGAGAGGGTGTTTTATGGGTAGAGAGTTGTGACTCTCTCTTTTTTATGGGGATGATTTTACAGAGATACTAGTATATTGAGTCATGACTCTCTGGTAACATGTTCTATCATTTTTTGGTTAAGGAGGTCTTACAATGAGATGGTGTTTTATTTTTAGAGAGTCGTGACTCTCTCTTTTTTATGGACTATGATTTTACAGAGATACTAGTATCTCTGTAAAAATAAAGTGAGATCTAGATATATCTTGTTCGAATCATGTTCGTAGAGTGAAGGGCTTATACATATAAAAGTTAAAAGAAAAAAAAAAGGTTCTAATTACTAGCCTAAGGTGACCGATTTTGCCTTGTCTAAGCTACTGAAAAGAGGTTACATGTACGTTTTCAATGTTCCCATCACCTCCAAAGTGGACGTCTATGGGTGTCCACACTGTTGAGTTATAGAAATTAGAATGATTCCAATCAGCATGCATGCTGATTGGTCTTGCGATAAAA
>JAESVK010000479.1:4043659-4058457 GCA_017140935.1 Hamamelis virginiana | reverse complement strand
AATGAATTCTACAACATGAAATTCAGTTAACTACCTCCACACTAGAGGCACAATATTTGAAATAATCTCTTAATTTTATCTTGATATAATCCCTTGATTTTAGGAAAGTTGATTATGATTAACTTTCCTTTGTAAATGAATTTCAATATTTGAAATATTCCTTGATTCATGGAGATAATATTGGATAATATTCTGTTAAGTTGATTTTCTGATAATAGTGGATAATATTGGATAATATCCTGTTAATGAAAGGGTATTTTTGTCCATTTTAATCAACTTTCACAGATACAAGTATCATCAAAAAAGGCAGGGGCTTATTGGTATAGCACTCTTGTACCAAGGGCCTATTGGTATAGAACCCTTATTTAAATCTATTGAGTCTATATTAATTTTGAACATTTGTTCTACGTCGAAACATGTTTTTTAAATTTTGTTCTAAATCGTGCAAATTAAATGTTTGTGGCTTGAATTGACACAACTTGCTAAATTTTAGGTAATAAAGTGTAAATAATCCAAAATTAAAAGAAGTACAGTGACTCGCACATGTCTGTCTCCATTACTCAAACTAAGAGCTATCCACCGTTTTCTTATATTGAAATAAATTTTTAAAAATTTAATCTAAATCGTGCAATATTAAGGTTTATATTCGAAATTGAAACAATCCTAAAGTTCGAGGTTGTAAAGTGGTAATCCTAGCTAGAGATTCCAATGGTCGGTTCATTCAGATTGGGATGGGATTTTACTTGGACAGGAGTCAACCCATACTTCTGTCATTGGTGCAAACCGGACGTAATTGGACAATGAACATACGAGCCCATGGGTCATGGCCATTGCTAACACTAGAAACCCAGGCTTCACAATAGCTAACCCATCTGTAAGCATCCTTCTACTTGAAAAAAATATAAAACGGCGAACTATCAAGAACAAGTTTGAATTACTGAAGCATTCTCAACGGACCAAGAGGTAGGAATTTCCCCCCTGCTCAATTCAAAATAAATCTGTGCCTATCTGCAAGTAGAATTGAGAAATTCAAATAAGAATAATTATTTGTGCAAAAGTAGACATATTTAAAACATCCAATTTTCCTTAAATCTTTGTCATCTCCGCAGCTCAACAGTTCCGAATTACTCTAATCATGCAAATGAAGTCTGTCTCATAATTAACGATAAAAACATCATCCTAAATAGGCGGCCTCATTAGCTAAGTAAGGCCTTAAAAGTTAGAGAAACAAAAGTCACATAGAGACAGTATTTCAGAAGAAAACTCCCCCACTTATTTTCTTAATTTACTTCTTCCTCTTCTTTGGGGGTTGGAGAGCTTCCTCATCTTCGTCCTCCTCTTCCTCTTCATTCTCTTCTTCATCGACTGCTTCCTCCTCCTCTTCCCCACCGTCGTCGTCGTCATCATCATCGTCGTCATCGTCATCGTCGTCTTGGTCATCGCCATCATCTTCATCCTCCTCTTCCTCTTCCCCATTCTCTTCCGGCCAGCCTGCCCCTCCTGGCCCACCTGAGGGGCCCTTCTTCTGATTGCTCTTATTGTTGTTGGGGTTGCTTCCAGGATCCTCTCCATCGTCGGATGACAATTCCTCTTCACCTTCTCCAAACCCACCATCTTCATCATCGTCACTGCCGTCATCTTCATTGCCATCATCTCCCTCAGCGTCAGATGGCTTGGATTGGCTTTGGGCATGATGGTCTCCTTTGATCCTAGGTTTGTTGGTCAGCAACAACCCAAAGGGATCCTGTAACCATTTCGTGAAGGTGCATCCCATAGAAAGTTGATTAGCGAATGTTTCAGTGCCAATAGAAGTTAGCAAGAGAGAATTTAAATATATCCAGACGAACACATGTAGACATCAGAAGAATGATAAAAACAAGCATAAGATATCTAATGCAATTCAAAGTAATAATTACATATATCAAGCTATTTCCTGAATGAAAGACAGTACCAGATCGTATTAATAACCTGAGCAACAACATTTGTTTCTTTATTTGTTCAATTCAAAGCAAATGAACTTTATGCCACCTTGGATATTGGAAAATTTGAGGAAAATGAGAAGTTTAAAAATACTTTGAAGAAGGAATCTGTTTCTAAAAAAAATTTCACTGTTCTTCTTTCCCTTGCCTGCCTCTTTTTCTAAAATCCAAAGATAGCATATACAAGTTTCAGTAGCAAATGATTTGTTCTCATCATTTGCACCAAAAGACTAAATCGAAAAGCCCAAGTGAATTTTGGGCAATACTAAAGAAAAGACATATATTGATATTTATCCTCCACTTATTTTCTTTTCTTTTCATTTTTTGGTCAAAAGAGTGCTATTTTGATCTCATCTTTACATATATTGTTTCAACACCCATTTTCCACATAAAAATCAATCCGATTGTGAATGATTGTGAATGACTTTGTCACTTGGTCGATTGTGAATGATTTTCTCCAAGTGTCTGGCTATATGGCACTAGAGAGAGACATGCAATGGAAAGCACCTAAAATTCCTTAACAAGTTAATGAATGAATGAGAGAGCGAGAGATGAACTCAATTTCCACATATGCATGGTCATCAAAATTATGAAGAACTTTTAACATTGTTGATTCTCCATTTGATTGCCCGCTAGCAAATTATTGGGTCTATCAAACTCTTTTACCCATGGAGATTTGTCTATTTAATTATTTATGATGAGTGGAATAAACAGTCATGAGCATTTAGGATGAAAAACAATATCCTGTGCAACCCTTCCCAACAGGATGGCATAATAAATGCCCATATACGCAATATGAAGAGGAAGGAAGAAGGGACAGTAAAATTGGTTTCTTTGTTGGCCACCTCTAAAAGGAAGACGATAACATGAATGATGATTGAGGAATATGCCACCCCCACCAAGGAGGGAGAGAGAGAGAGAGAGAGAGAGAGCGCTTTTTAAAGTGCATTAGGAGGTGTACATGGGCCCAAGTAAGATTAATATCTTTAAATATTCTTCATTCATTGTTGGAGTATACAGGATGAAATGACCTCTCCTGCGATGTGCCATATCATATGACTGGACAGGAGGGTAGGAGGACAGGAGGAAATGCAGGATCGGATTCCTTCTGCCCAGTCAGAAGACAGATCTATTCCTATTCACCCCCACTTTCACATGAACAGTCATTTATGTCCATGTCCATCTTTTGAACAAGTGTCACTTCTGTAAGACATAAAATTCACCCAAAATAAAAAATATGCCCTTCTATCCTTCCTCATCCCTCTTCCCAACACAATAAATACAAGTCATTAGTGTTTCAAAGTTCCCAGTGTTATTGTTCAAGTTTGTAAATGCCTCCTTACCCTTACAAAATGCCTTTACATCCACGCTATCATAAATCATGGTGTAATATCGAGATTCAAAGTAAGTTCAATTGAAAAACCCAAGAAATTGAAAAAAAAAAAAAATCAAATTTTTTTTTTTTAATAAAAAAATTCCATATAAATTCAAAAGTAAATTCAATTAAAGTATCCAAGAAATTCCAACAGGAAATTTTACAAATTTAAAATATGTACAAAAATTATTATTATTATTATTATTATTTTGGGACAAATAAATTTGTTAAATAAGAATAATAATTATTATTATTTTGGGATAAATTATTATTGTTATTAATATTTTGGTAAAAGGGCAAAACAATTAAAAAAATTCAAGATATCTCTGAATAATAGTGCCAAAACCAAATGGTGAGACTTGACTATTTGAAAAAAGCATCTCCAATCGAATATTCGATCTTTATCCTAACAAATAACAAATCAATGATAAGGAGTAATTTACAACACCACCCTTTCATTAGTTGTTTCTTTTACTTTTGACTTTCGACTTTTGTCTTACAACACCATTTTTAATGTTGGGATTGGGGGCCCAACGTGCAACTACCCGGAACTCAAACTTCCTCAAAACACGCTTTCTATTCTCCTTCCAGTTCCGGACCTAGTTACCTTGAAACAATAACCTAACGCGCATGTTAGTCCATCACTCGAGACCAGCGCGCGTTATCGGATACCATGAAGGAAGTAAAGATCCAATCAAATCCACCCGCGCAAGTTAGACATAGACGCTCCATCGACTCACGTTAGTGATCACGGTAAGACGAACGACCCAACTCTAGAAAGACCAGAAATCAAGCAAACCGTGCGCAAACATTACCCCAATTCCACGAAAAAAAGGACAACAAATATGGAATAAAAGTGTAAAACCACCTGCGCAAGTTAGACAAAAATAAAACAAAACAATAGACGTCAACGGCGCACGTTAGCTACCATCAGAACGCGACCGAACCAGCACTGAACCAAAACCACAAAACCAGCTACGAAAAATATATCCCAAAGACCAACAGCGCACGTTACCGGTAACCGTAAAACCAGGAATCTAGAGATTATAAAACTAAAACAACCCAATCGTAATAACTGTATAACCGGGTACCGGCGACAACAGTCGAAACCTCTTTTGGAGGACAAAAAAAATAAGAAAAAATAGCTAAAAATTAGTAAGGAATTGGAGTCAGAAGTGGCTTACTTGAGCTAAAAGCTGGCTACTGACTAGAGCCGAAACCAACATGGTAGCTAAAGCTTCCCCGGCGCACGTTAGCGTGCTCTGGTTAAGCGTAACCCGCACCGAATTAACTGAACCGTGGTTAGCCTCCATTTGTACGGCGGATAAACCTACAGACAGCAAGATGATGAAGTAACGGTTAGATCCGTTCTGCAACTGTCCCAGCCGTTGGATCTCAATTTAAAAAAAAACACTTTTCAGTGCAAAAAGTTGAACAGAGAAACACTAGTAAACAGCAAAAAACAGAGGGAAAAAAAGCGGTTTTAAAATAAATAAATCATTAAATCTCATGAGAAGAAGACAAGAAACTTCTTTCGTGCAGCGAAATTCAGCCGGCGACGGACTGAATCTTGGATTTTCCGGGAAAATCGCCACAGTTTTACATGAAAGTGAGTAACTTTTGACGAAAAGGCTTCAAATCTTGCCGGAAAACAAAAAAATTCAACGAACTCAAGAAAAAAAGTACTAAAATCAAACCTAAAAGCCAAAAAACCATCATAAAACAAGAAATTCACAGCACAGATTATAAATAACCAGGAAACCGTCAGATCAAGCTGGAATTACAAGAATTCATGCATAGAAACGAATAAAACAAGAAAACATAAGAAAATACGAATCAGGGAAGAAAACCGTACCAGAAACCAAGATCCAAGCTTGGAGAGAGCAGATCTGTGGGTTTCAGGCTCTAAAACCTCAATAAACAGGCATCAGAAGCTCCGTTCATTTTGGGCCGTCCGATCGTGATCGTAGAGACAAGGAGACACCAAGATATAGAAATATCAGAGGAGAGAGAAAGAGAGGGATGCTATTACTGACATCTGCCCGTAATTTTTTGAGTCAGGGTCACAAGAGCCTTACGGGCAGGCTGGGCAGCGTCCTCACCGTGTGATGGGTCGTGATTCGAGCTGACCGGAGTGTGAACAAAGTGGGTTTTAGTTAAGTTTAATTATTTTCATTCATTGCCACTAATTAACCCTGTTTCTTTTCATAAAGTCTCCCGAGTACTTGACTGAGGAGTCTAGAGAGAGAAAGTGATGTGATTAACTATGGTTTAGTTATTTAACTCAAACGAGGTTAAATCAGGGTTAGACTTCTTAACCTGCAGTAAAGTCTGTCTTCATCTGCAAGAGGCCGTTGCGTGGGTAAATTATGATGCACGTCGCTGATTGGTTAAAAAATAAATCCCAGCATGTTTCACGTGTGAAAAAAGTCAAGTTCATTATAAATAAAAGAATTATTTTTAATGTAAAATGATTAATTAAGGGATACATTAATTTATTAAAATCAGCAAATATTTTATGGCGGCCAGATTTCGACCTATTTCTTAATTTATTAAAATTAGCTAATGTCTTATGATCGTCAAATCTCGATCATGGGATGAGATCATACAGTCATGGGACATTAACTAATTTTAATAAAGTAAAGTATCCCTTATTTGATCATTTCTCACTCTATTTTTAATTTTATAATATTTTAGAGCATTGAGCATATTATAGGCTTCATCTTACATAAAGATGTATAAGTTCATCTATATAGAATTAATTGCAGAATAAATTGATCGCTGTATTAGATAATCTATTTATGTATATTATGTATGCAAAAATTTACAATGATCCAACGGTTGTTATTTGAAAAATGGTCAGTGAAAAGATTGAGTCATTTGAAAGAAAAGAAAATTCACAAATTTTCATAGATTTTAAAAAAATCTACACTAAAATCATTATGATTTTTTCGGCATGCACGACATGCATAGTAAAGATACCTAATTTAATGGTCGTCTTTAAAATCTATTTTGCAGTTGATTTTATGCAGGTTATCTTACACAATTTTACACAAGGTCATTGTAAAATGGACTCCTGATATCTTAGAGTAATTATTTTAAATTTTAGAGTTATTTTTATATTTAAAAATAACTTTTACTATTTTAGTTTGTTTAAATTAGAGCACTCTAACACGAGTTTGGCATCATTGAAATATTTAATATACTTTTTTATTTTTTATTTTTTATTTTGTATACGATAATATTTGAGTTCATGTGATCTATTTTATAAAAATTACAAATTATTATTAAATTAAAATAAATTATAACTATTTTCCATTTGATAATAATTACAAACTATAAATAAAAAATAATTGTAGTTATCTTTAGGATACATTTGCCACAGGTATTTATTACAAAAACGGACGGTGTAAAATTCATTCTTGTACTACTTAAATCATTATATTAGGTCAAGTTTTCAAAATATTTATCATACAATTACCTATACCAGCCTCATGCTTACTTTAGCTAAAATAAGCACATGCAGATAGAATCATTTCGAATATTAATTAGGCCACTTGTAAAGAATTTTTCTTTATAATTATTAAAATCAAATAGACCATAATTGGTCAAAAAAATTATTTTAATTTTGTAAGGGATAATTTTCAATCTTAAAATTACCTTTCCTTTTTCTAATCTTTTGAAAATCAAAGTTCTTTATTTTGAGCTCTTATATTTTCAATATTTCTATTTTTTACCATGATTTTGAATAAAAACAAAATAAACTAAAAATTAGATAAGTTTTAAAAAATATTTTGAATATTTTTTCTTCATATTTAATTAAATTTACCTTTATACATACAAGATGTTATCTCAATCTATATTACACATCAACTATGAATTTAAATGTAATGGTTAAAATAATTGAATTACAATAAATATTAGTGGATTAGATTTATGAAATATAACCTTAACTTTAAATCATATTTTAAACTAATATGGCTCTAACTTTAGTTTATGCCTGTTTTGCATTATTTTTGCTAAAATCATTTTTAGAAAACTATCTCTTCACATATCCTTTTAGAGTTCTTGACACATACCAAAATTTTCAAATTAGAAGTGATTGTAGTAAAACTAGGGGATTAAATTTGGCCAACCATCCATTTCTTAAATCATTTACAAGTGATTATCGTCCACTCTTTAAATCAGGTAGAAATTTGGGATACAAAAATAAGTCTAGACAAATTTATTCCAAATGGAACATTAATGTATAATATAATAGATTCCACACATCATTGCTTGTAAAGTACATATTTTATGAATTTTGTTTAGAAAAATTTGAACAATATTAAAAGTGATAGTAACATGAAAGATTTATCATTATTTTGACTAATGGCACAAAATTTTTTAAATCAAATAACATGATAATGTTATGGAATTTCTATTTTCGTGTATTTAAAAAATATATGAAATACACGAAAGTATATGATTTATCTTGCTGGCACATCATTTGGTTTAAAATATTTGATCTAAATTTGGTCAATTTATTATTTTTTTGACTAATGGCACAAACATAAGTGGAGTTAGAAATTTTATCTTAAAAGTACTGCGATCAAAGAAGGAATAGCCCTACGGGAATTAAAGAAATTTGAGATAGACTCGAGAAGGAATTAAAAGATTTTTCTGTTTATTTTTTTTTTCAAAGACGTACAACAGCACCCACCTAAAGTAAGAATGGCTTCGTGATAGAGTATTATATATATAAGTCAGGTTCCGATGATTCATGATTCTTATCCATAGTTTGACATGCAGTTTGCAAAATCTAACTTAAAATAAGTATTTTGAGAAACTGACTGTTGAATTAGATGTTTTGTTTATACACATTATATATACAAAAAATTATATTTATCCAACGGTTACTTTTTTCAGAAATATTAAGATTTTGAAATAAAGTGTACGTGGAAAACCGTGATAGGTTTTCACAGTTGGTTAAAATTAGCCGTTGGATAAATCATGTATCAAATTATGGGTAAGAAATATGTATCACGGGAACTTGACCTTTTATATATTTGGTTGCCTTTAATAACTCATAGTAGGATTTTGATCTTGTTAGGTTAAATTCGTGTCAAGGAAAGATAAACAAAATCAGAACTATGAACCACTGAAATGGTAGGATTGCATTAATTAACCAACCAATTTTAAAATAGGTGATTTCCCGCTTTCTCCCTATACTCTCTTTCATGTCTAGAGGGTGATTTTGCAAATTTCAAAATTACAAGTGATTTCACCTAACTTCTTTAAAGAATAATTGTATGACCCCAAATGCCTACTGGAGTATGCTAAATTAGTAAATTGTAAAAAAAAAAAAAAAAAAAAAAAGTCATAAAAGTATCTCTTTGCTATATTTGGATTAAATTTATTTAAATAAATGACTTTTTTTTTTCTTTTTTAAGATTTATAAAATGTACTTGAAATTTTCCTAAATTTATGAAATTAACCCTTGGATCTAGTTTGGATTAATTTTGTTTGAAATTATTTTTAGAGAACTATATTTTAATATTTTTCTTTAAAGTTACATCCAAATTATCTCTTCACATATTAAAATTGTCATATTAAAAGTAGTTGAGGTAGAATTTAATTATAGAGATTTAGAAGGTCCAGTTTTAGCCAATAATCCTATGACCCCTCGAATCCTGAAAAATGTTCTTTCGAGGGATACCTCATTTTAATTAAAATCAGCTAAAATCATTGAGCCATTGGATTAGAATCTTGAGTTGAATCATGCATTAAATGAATGAGAATCTAAGAAATTGTATTCTTGGCTGATTTTAATTAAAATAAGATATAGCTGATAAGATAAGATGAGGACTCCTCAAATCATTTAAAGTTTATTATTACTTCATTTCTTCACATCAAATAACATTAAACTCTAAAAGTGATTTCTATGTAATAAAGTTAATTCAAATAACATTAAGTGAATGTCTCTGTGACCAAAGAAACTTGTAGTGAGAGAATTAGGAGCAAAGAAGAATGAAAAAAATAGAAGACGTGGGTCATAATGTCAACCTGGGCAGTAGAGTGTCTCATAATGTCAACCTAGGCAGTAGGAGCTGGTATAGGGTTGGATGAGCAATAAAATCTGAACATGCCCACGTGAAAGTCATTGAATATTTATTGCAAGGGATTTAGAGAAAAAAAAAAAAAGAAAGAGATTAGAGATTTTGTAATTTTTGATGCATTTGTGGGGTAGGATAGGATGATAGAGTTGTTAAACCAACATATCACCCAGCCTGTCGGTGCTTTAATACGTTAGCGGTATGCAAAAGTCCGTCTAATCTTATTCAACCCGCAATTCGCGGTTAGAGCATTTTCAATGTAAAAGTGCCATTTGAGGTGTTAAAGCTAAATTTTGGTATTTTAAATAGCACAAATTAGTACAATTTCTTAATTATAGCATCAATGTGCTCCAATGCATAAGTGTCAAATTTTGACACTTTTAATCTATTTGATATATTTATCCTTATACTCCAACTAACTTCTAACTACTTTTCAAAATTTATTTACAAGAACATATTAAATATTTTTTATTCCTCATAATGAAAAAAATTATTATTTTAAAATAATTAATTAATTTTTTATCTTAATTTAATAATTTAATAATTATTGAAAAAGTGATTTTTTTTTCTCGTAATCAAAAAGTGATTTTTTGAGTTTTGGCTTTGGTTTTGATGGGAAACCAACTATTGGATCAATGTGATTTTTTGCAGGGATGACACACATGATAATGTTATCTAACCCAATGGTCAGTTTTCCAAAATATTTACCTCAAGTGGCTGTACAAGCGGCCATCTGATACATTTTGCATTAGGTGCACCTGATAATACTTAATTTTGACTTCAATTTAATATATTTTGCATTTCTGTAGAGTCAACTGCATATCATATTTTGAAAAGTCAACCGTTGGATAAAATATCCATCTTATGAATGTCATGGCTGCAAAAAATAATGGTGATCCAACGGTCGGTTTTCGAAAAAAACTGACTACAAAACTGTGATTTTTTTTTTTTTTTTTTTTTTTTTTTAGGGTTTAGGGTTTTTTTTGTTCTTTGAAATATCATAATTTTGCAGTTAGATTTTTCGAAAACAGACCGTTGGATCACTGTGATTTTTGGCACCCATGACATTCATAAGATGAATATTTTATCCAACGATTGATTTTTCAAAATATGATATGTAGTTGACTCTTCGGAAGTGCAAAATATATTTAAGTGAAGTAAAACCCACATGTCTCTCTCTATCCCCCCAGAATACTTAATATATTTTGAAACCCTCTATTTTTTTTTTTTTTTTTTATAATTTACCCGACAAGCCCACCCCACCCTCCTCACTCGTCACTCTCTCTCTCAGTGAGAAACCCCAAGGGCCTATGATCGTCAGCAAGGTTTCTGGCAATGGCGGCGAGGTTTGTTTACGGAAATGAAGTTCTTCCATCTCTCTCTCTCTCTCTCTCTCTCTCTCTCTCTCCCTGTTTGGTAATCTTGGATTCGAAGAAGACGAAGAAGTTGCCGCTTGTTAGAAGAGAACGTCGACAAGTTGATCGGTGTTTTGGCTCTCTTTCCTGGTCTGCTCATGGTCTACTCACTCCTCCGATCTACTCACGGTCTCCACGGGTGAGTTTAATCTATTTATTATTATTATTATTATTATTATTTTTGCAAAAAATGTTTGCTTGGTTAGATTATTTGAGATGAAATCTGTTTGGTGGGTGTTTTGGTGTGTCATATGTATGATTTTTCCCCTTCTTTCCCTGTTTGGTTGCTGAGAAAATGGATGGGAAAAATATTTTGATGGTTTTTTTTTATTCAAATGGTTATATTGATTTTCTCCCTTCTTTCATTTTCTTGGCTGCCAAACAAAGTTATTTGGGAGTATTTTGTCATTTTGGAAGTTGGGGTCAGTTGGGAGTGGAGTGAAGGGTGACGTGGAACAAATGACATCTATTATTCTAGGTGCTAAATTTGGCAACTTGGGCTTCCAAAGCCAAAATTTGGTATGAATAATGGCACACCATTGAAGTTGCTGTTTAGGGTGCCAAAGCCATAATGGTTGGGCGGATTGGATTGGATTTGATGGATTTGATGAATTTTTTATGGATTAATTTGGTTGGAGAGTGCAGAGATAATAACCCGCCCTAAATCCTACCTCACTCGCCAACTATATATATATATATATATATATATATTTCATTACTACATCTTTTTCCTTAATTGGATATGCTTGCAAGTTTATTATTTTTTATTTCTTTAGAGATCTTTATTGTAATAATTTGAAGATGCACTTATTTTGTTAGATATGCTTGTAATTTTAAATATGAGATCATATGCTAGTTTGTAAGATTTTTGAATAACAAAGAACCTTTCTTAGATCTAGTTAATAACTTCTATTGTTGTAGGTGAATTTGTTTTGGCACTTTAGTTTCGTAGTGTTGAAAGAATTGTTTGGATTATAGTTTAATAATTAAAGAACACAATATTGCATTGTTAGATAAGAATTTGAGGTGTCTTTGCTTGTTAAAATAGTTTTAAGAACTTTAGGTTTTTATAAAAAATAAAATAGAATGGCTTAACCCTCCCAACCTACCAAAACCGTGGTTGAAACTTGCCTATATATTCAACCAACCCGCCGGTTATTAAAATGTGTGGGTTGGTTGATGGTTAGGAGGATTAGTTACCCAACAATGGCGGGTTGGTTGGTAGTTTTACCCCCACCCATCCTAACTGAGCCGCGCACACCCCTTTATATGCCTACTCACTCCTTTTGCCTTTTCCGAACTTCCTTCTCTCATTTCCTTCCTAATTTTAATAAGTGAGTATCCATATGCTTTCATGCATTTGAATTCAAAATCTTTCATCCAAAAGTAAGAATACACATCACTGGGCCAACAAGTCATGGATAGTTAAATTTATGGTGATAAACCTTTTTGTTTTTGGTTGCAAGGACATTCCCTTTTCCAATAAATCATTATTTGGTGTTTAGTGAAGCACTATTTGTGTTAGTTGACATCAATAGAGAAACTTTGATAAACTTTATATTTCGATAGCATAAAGTTTATCGAAATATAAAGACCTTTTCTCTATTTTTAACAAGCATAAAGTTTATGCTATGTTTGGTAAGGGGGATAAGTGGAGGGGAGGGGACGTGGAGGAAAAAGTGGAGGGATAGAGAGGCGAGGAGTGTGTTTCATATGGAATGAGGAAAGAGAGAAATGAAGAATGGAGGGAAGAAAAGTGCACTTTTTTCTCATCCTCCCATTTTTTATGCTGGAGCAAATAGTTGTGGTATGTGAGGATATATGATTGTTTACAGCGAATAATAAAACATATCAGTTGTCGAGTATATCAAGAGAGAGCAATATGGTTGCAGATGCGTTAGCGAAATCTGTAAGGTCCAATACTGATTTTTTTTGTTTGATTTGAGGAATCACTTGACTGGCTTAATGCCTTGTTAGCAGAAGATTTACATTGTATTAGTTGTTCGCATTGAATAAAATGTTATCTTTTTGGAAAAAAAAAAAGAAAAAGAAAGAAAGGGAGGAAAGGAAGGGAGGGGGACGGGAGGGGGGGAAAGAGGATTGAAATTTCAAAAAAGGCCCCCCCCCCCAACCCCTTTTTTTATATTGACAAAAATATCTTCTTCTGTTTTTACCAAATAAATAAGAGTAAAATTATAAATTAGGTTCATCATTTCCCTCATTCTTATCGACCAAACATACAAAGAGAAAGAAAGCCGCTTTTCTATTTATCCCACATTCATTTTCTAAACATAGAGGAAAAAAAGTAGGTCTCCTTTCTTTGAGGATGGAAAGTCACTCACTCCTACATTCTGTTCTCCTACTTTTCGAGAAAATATTCGGTATGCTGGTTATTTATAACCTTCTAGACACTTAACACCATATGAGGTAATATATATCCGATACACCGAATAATTTTTTCTACTTTTCTAGTCTTCCTACCAATTGAAGCATTAGGGAAGGTGAGTGCAGTTTCCCATTTTATTATAAGAAAAGAATGCAATAACTAATTTGTCCAGCCTAATAAATTAAGATTGTACTCCATAATTTGTAAAAAATAAAAAAATAATAAAAAAAATCACTTAACTAATATTAATTTCGATAACCAATTCTCAATCTTATCTATCAAGGGAAGATCTTTTAATTGGTTTTGCATTTGTACGAAAAATCCATCAATTATTAATGTATCCGACAATGCAAGCATTATCAATCGTAGTCATCTTGACCCCAACCATTGGTTTGTTTGGGTCTTGAGTTAGTAGTAACCCATAGGCTTAGATTGGGCCTATCTTTCTAAAACTGTTCAACTTATTTGGGCTACAATGAGCTTCAGTTTTATCTTACAGTCTCTGGGCCGTGCTTCACAAATTCTTTTGAGGATTGAGTCTTGACACTTACTATTAAAATGGTGCGGTTATTGCAACCCCAACTTTCTCTTTTCATATCCTAATACTTTTCAATACTCAAAATAGGCACAAGCAATTTTACTATTAAGGACATAGTAATTTTTTTAAAAAGCCAGGTTCATGGAGAGTTTCTGTCTACACCCCAAAGCAAAAAAAAAAAAAAGAAAAAAAAAAAGAAAACACTTTTGAAGTCACTTCTCCCTCTTCTCATTTTCTTCCGTCTCCTACCCATCTTCCCTCTAATCCCTTTTCTTTCCTCATTTTATCCAATCTCATATAACCTAAACCTAATACCATTGTGGTATTTGGGTAAATACGTGAGCGTTTGACATTGTAGGAGGTCAAAATGGAGCTCCAAGAGGGTCTGAGTAGTAGGATGTTTAGTGTTTCGATTTTTTTTTTTTTTTTTTTTTTAAATTTTTAAAGTTAAATTCGCAGAATGTTCGGTCATTCACAAAATAGAATATATAAAAAATGTTTGGTTCTGCAGACAACCGAACATGCTGTGAATTTGAAGGAAAAAAAAATTTGCAAAAAAGCTTCAAAACACTAAACTTCCTATTACTCATACCTTCTTTGAGCTCCATTTTGATCTCCTACAATGTTAAGCACCCAAGTATTTGTCCAAATACCACAATAGTGTTAGGTTATAATAGATTGGATGAAATGAGGAAAGAGAATCCACCGGAGAAGATGTTGTCGGAAAAATCACCACCGGTGAAGATGCCCCTGCTGTGTGCGCTGCCGTGGAGGAACAATGGTGCCCTAGTTCTCTCCCTCTTTCCTCTGATCGTGAATTTGGTATTTTTGGGTTAGGGATGGGGGATAACTTGTATTCAGATTAGAATAAGGTTGGGATTACTTTAGAAAATTTGTGAGATTTAGTTAGTAAATATTGGAGTCTAGGAAGCAATGAAGGCATGGAAAGACGAGATTGGGATTGCAAACTTGCAATAACAGCACCCCTGTTAAAATTAGGCTCCAGCTTT
>JAESVK010000479.1:4000272-4028029 GCA_017140935.1 Hamamelis virginiana | reverse complement strand
AGCACACAGTAATACCATAGTTGAAGGTATGATTGTGGTACAATCACTCGCCCCCACCATCCGAATAAATTGAAATTATTTTTGTTTTGAAGTAGTTTTCCACAAGATTCTTGAAGGTGGGAAAGATAGTGAAAACATCCGATTTGTACTTAATAGGATAAAGCCAAATATATTTAGTAAAATGATCCACAAAGATGACAAAATATTTATTTTGATCAATGGAGTCAACAGGAGCAGGTCCCATACATCAGTGTAAATGAGTTCAAGGGGACTATGACTTTTAAGAGACGACATTGTAAACGGAAGCTTGTGACTTTTATTACATTGATAAGATGAGCACAACGTTGAACACACAGGTGTGGACGAGACAGGTAAAGAAAAAGTCTTGAGAAGTGACTGAAGAGTGCGAAAAGAAGGATGACTGAGACGCTTGTGCCACTTATGTATAGAAGCCTTGACACTAACCATAGCAATGGGTTGGACATGCATAGTCTTTGGCCATTCATAGATGTAATTTTTATTTGGGCCGCGAAGAAGTGTCTGCCTCGTGCATAGATCCTTCACAGAAAAATGAGAGGGAAATAATTCAATGGAGGCTAGATTTTGTTTGCAAAACTGAGAAACAGATACAATATTTTTTTTAATCGAAGGAACACTTAGGACATTGGATAAAGTGAAAGGAGAAAGGGCAGTAGAACCGAAATGAGAAATACGCAAACCTATACCATCACTAATGAGTATAGAATCAGGTCCATCATAGGAGGAGTGAAGTGAAAGGTTTTGAAGATCGGAGGTGACATGATTTGTGGCAGCAGAATCCATGAGCCAAGGCTACCCAGGGGTAGTAGCAGTGGTGATGCAATGGGCAGCGGGTGGCGGACCAAGTAGACTTTTGGCACGCGGGCATTGTTTGGCACTGTGGCCTTGCTGGTCACAGAACTTACAAAAACTCTGTAATTGCGCTGTTGAGAGTTGCCGCGATTGGAGGACCAGTGGGAATTCTGATTGGGAGAAACGGGTGTTAGAGATATGCCCTAAAACCAATCCTAAAGAGTATATCTATTTCATATTATATTAATTAGAAGGTATAAATTGTCTTGTATATTTAATTATATATATGAAAAAATCCATGAATGAATGATAAGAGAAATATACATCTCAAGTTGTTGAGATAGATAGACTGATATTTCTTATAAACATTTATTCTAAACTGTTCCTGCTCATAGGTTTATTAAAGAGGACATTTTATAAACCACTAAGAGTAGCACAAGATTTAAACTAATTCCAATGGGAGGATAGGTAGTCTTTCCTATCAGTGTAGTGACACTTTAGTTAATCTGTGGGTGCATATTAGAGAATATATACACTGAACATGATCTACTAGAATGTTCCTATGGAGATCAAGTCAAAAAGAATATTCTTTTGTTACGTCCATTTAATTGGTAATCCTAAGACCTGAGACACCATAACTATCTTATGCATAGGTTACTAGGGTTTGATATCTCGTACAGCCTCCAACATAAGGATGTAATCGGTACTTATTGGCTCTAATAAGTTATGTATGAAGATAGATGAGTGTGCAATAAGGAATCATCACTCTCACCAGATGAGAGAGAATGTCAAGATCAGTTCACAAAGATAGGTGAATCTCTGGCCAGAGTGATAGGTAAACAATGAAAAAAGTTTCACTGCATTTACCTCATTGAGATTATATTTTGTGGAACATATATCAAGTTGTTAAGATAGGGTTTGACAGATCATCATACCTATTCTCTTAACAGTGACATTAGGGGATGAAGGATTAAGTAACATGAATGGTTTATATAGTTTTGCTATTCACCTAAACCTAGGGTACGTCATGATATGTTGCTAGATATCACTCATGGCTAGTGAAGGCCTAGTGATAAGTGTTATCATTGAGGGCAAAATTGGAATTGTTCCAATCGAACCAAAAATAGAAAGTTTATATTTTTAGGGAACATGAGATGTCCCGAGCCACTACCAGGTTGGGGTGAACCCAATGGGTCACACACAAACAAAGAGCATAAGTGGGTATTTTGAATTAAAGAGAGAATGTAATATCCTAATACTAATTCAATTAATAATCTCATATATTAATTGTTAATATATATAAGGAATTAAGTTATATATTAATTGTTAATTTATAAAGAGAATTAAGTTACATTTGGAAATAAGTATTAAATAGAAACCCTTGAGGTTTTCTATAAATACTAGATGATGAGACATGCTAGCACTAAGCCTCCCATTCATCAAATTAGAGAAAGAGTCTTGCTCCCCTCTCCAAGCTTGTTTCTTCCATAGTTGAGTAGCTTCAAGGATTCAAGAGGTGTTGTGTTCGTGTGTATATCGTTGGAGGTTTTATACGTTTGAAACTCGAGAAGGAAATCTACGCAAGTAATTCAAGTAAGTAGATTTAAAAGTGTTTTAAATATATATGCTTGTATGTATATATCATGTCCCTCTGCTTGAATCGATTATAGTTTGAATGCGATGATGGATTCTTTAAAAGAAAAATTTTTGTTTTCTACTTCCGCTTTGAATCCATTGTTTGTTGATTTTGATCGCATCCTTTCAACGGGCTGATGAATAGATGACCATGTGGATTGGGGAAAATTATGATTTGGAGAAACAGCCTTGCGGGTAGACGACCAGGTGGATTGATGCCCACGATTAGAATTATAGGGGTGGTGCTGAGTAGTGTTGGCAGAGAGGACTGATGGATTGGTGTAAGAATCCTCTCGTTTTAGATAGACCTCGTAATCAGTCAGCTTGTCATGAAGTTCTTCTTAAGAGATTGGGTTGTCCCGAGCACGGATGCCTGCGGTAATGTCCTTGAATTCGTGACCAACACCATTAAAAATGGCAATGGTGAGATCATCGTCAGAAACGGGGGTGTCGATGAATGCCAATTCGTCAACAATGGTTTTAGTGGAATGGAGACATTCACTGAGAGGGCAGGAGTCACGAGGACGAACAAGACGTTTCTTAAGACGCATGATGCGTGATCGAGAGCGGCTATTATAGAGATGAGTAAGCTTGTCCCATGCATCTTTTGAAGTTGAAGCATATGCAATAAGAAAAGCAATAGAGTCAGAGACGGAAATGGGGATGGCATGTAGTAAGAGCTAATCTTGGCGCATCTAGGGAGAGAAGTTGGCAGAGTTGCGGTCTGGGCAAGCATGAGAACCATCAATGAAACCGAGCAAGTCATAGCCAAGGAGAAGAGAATTGAACTGGGCATGCCAGGAAGGATAGTTCAAGGGAGTGAGTTTGAGAGGTAGTTGGCCACTGGTAAGAGCAACAATGGGGATGGCATTATCAGTAGAGGAGGTGGTGATAGTAGGAGTTGCAGGTGTGGAGGAGTTATCGTCTGCCATGGAGGAAAAAAAAAAAAAAAACAAAATCGTGTTGATCTCACTAGAGCTAATGCTCTGATACCATAAAAAAATAGATAATGGAAAGAATTTTTTGTATATATTTATTCACTATACTGTAACTATTTAAATACAAATGTATGTATCAGAAGAAGTTAAGAATTTGTTACATTAGATAAGGATAAAAGATAAGGAGCTATTTTGAATTCTTGTTGCTAGATTTTAAGAGGATTGTGCTTATCTTTTGGTTACAAGTTGAATCAGTCAACTTGTTTTAGATGGATTGGTGATATCCTTACCATTCAATGAAGACAAATATCTTGATTAAAAATTGAAATATTTTCCAAAATTTACAATTTCAATCTTTTGCTCATTCCAGAGAGAGAGAGAGAGAGAGAGAGAGAGAATTTTTGTAATTTATAATTAAGCACCCTATTTTGGATAATTATAATTTTAAAAACAAATCATGTTGCGTGACGTGGTTGGCTTATAAGATTTGAAAATACAAATTAAAAAATAAAAATAAATGAAAATCTAACATAAAGTATGCACCTCAAAATAAAAATCGGCCACCTCCAATAATTATTCTATAGCTACACATCAAAGTCATTCTTCCTCCAACTTGTTTCCAAAATTGTCCACTTTTGTAACCAATCATAGAATCGTTTGGCCACTTTCTCCCAAATGCGCGTGTGGCACGCGCATGTGCCAACGAAGAAAGGGATCCAAAATTAAAAACAAATAAAAAAAAAAATAGACATTTTATCAGTATATTTTATAATGACAACTACCATATCTATCATTCATTAATGTTACTTAGTGATTGAAAAAAGACTATCATTAATTTTTGTAATGACTGACAATCATGCTAATTAAATGCGCTCTTTATTGAATTTGAATTTGGGTGGTGACACGTGACATTAATTAATTCGAGGGAAAAGACGTGTGTGGCACGCATATGCATATATGCAGCAACGAAAGGAGAGACTAAAATGGAATCTAAAAATGGGAAGAGAATCTAAATTCTGTCATGATTTTATTGAATCTTGGGTGGTGGTACGCGACATAGCCATTGTTAGTGGCAAGCCACTTTAGAATTGCACTTGAGAATAACACCACACATCGGAAAAAAAGCGTTTTTGAGTGACGTTTTCTTTCCAATTTTCAAACGGATACACAGAGAATATGAAAAGGAAAATCACTCAGGAATCAACCAACCATCCAAAAGGGCCGCCACCACCACCATGCACCACCACTTTACACACATCATTGCCACCAACACATTATTCAATTCATTATTTTAACTTATCCTACCCATCTTCTCTTAATTAATATATCTATCTATGTCTCTCTCTATATATATATTCTCTAACTAGATAAATCACATACTATATATATCATGCCAGTTAATAAGGCCCTAACCCTATAAATAACATTATTTTTGTGCTTGTTTTCTACCATTTTAAAGATTAAAAATGATAATCACAAAATTCACTATTAATTTACTATGTTCTTAAAACATGGCTTCGATGTGAAGAGAGAGAGAGAGAAAGAGAGAGTACTTTTCATTTGTAAATTTTTAGTTGCGGTCGGTATTATTTTAACGTGATTTATAAATATTGCGATTGATCAGTTTTGAATGCCAAAAATCCCATAATAATAATCTCTTGGCAAAATTATGCTCATGCCCAGAATGCCCCTAATCTAGGGGTGTTCAAGAACCGAACGAGACCAATTGACCCGACCAAAACCAAGCCAGACCATCCTATTTGGTTGGTTATCATGAGTGCCACGGTCCCTAAAGGTTTTCATTTTCCTCAAACCGAGATGATTGGTTTGGTTCATATAATGAGAGTATAAACCGATCAAACCGGTCGATGTACAACCATTCCCTAATCTCATTAATTAAGGGCTCATTTGCATTAACTTTTCCTAGAATCACTTTTGGAGCTTAAAATTTGACTTGATCTAAGAAGATCGATGATAATCACTTTTAAACAACTTGAGGGCTTGATCTAATAGTAATTGTGACAAAAGTTAAAAGGCCCCAACTTTTATTACAATCACTTTTAGCATGAAAATTTTGATATGTGAAGACATGGTTTGAACATAATTTTAAAGAAATATATAAAGAAATAATTATCCAAAATTGATTTTAGCAAAAACTAAATCAAACGGGCCCTAAATATATCGGAAGTCCTTGCCCCCAATTAAGCTTGAAAGTACATTGCAACTGTGGGGGATATGATGCTTAGATGTCTAATGTTTTCCTCGAACAGTCCTCCACCAACAAAGACAAAGTTAAAAGAGAATTCTTGTGAAGTTTCTATTCTTTGGAATCTAACCATGAGAGAGAGATGTGGGGTTGGGCCAAAGTGATTAATCAACAAGTGCAACTTGCACAAATAATGGTGGCATTATCTACCTAATTGCCACAATAGAAAAAGCCAAATATGGTCGGTCGGTCCATCATAACCTAACATGAACCAAGACATTAAAAAAAAAAAAAAGAAAAAAAAAAGGAAAAATTGCAAAGTTTATGGGGACCAGACCACGTACAGAAAGAAAAGTACATCTCATCGAATATAATTAGTAAAAAGCATAGTTATATGCTTCATGGCCCCAAAAAGGCTTCTGATTTTGTGTTTGTGCATAAATGCGGCTACGCACACCATATCTTCAAGTACTGTCTTTACATATATATTGAGTATTGAATTTTGTGGGTTATCTCCTAAAGCCAAAAAAGTCCTGACATACTCGTCATTCCCTTGAGGAAAAAGGAAAAAGATGGAGACATTGGTGCTGATATTGAAAGGGTTGAGGTCATTCCTGTCCTTGTAGGACATTGAAAGGTCAATTCTTAGAAAGGTTGCAATTTGGTACGATCCCCATACTGCCCAATTAATTAGAGAGAGAGAGAGAGAGAGAGAGAGAGATTATTAATATAAGATGCACCTAACCTAAAGCTGTGCTGGGTGATCTCTATTGAGACAGGTGTAGAACAAATTTTGAAAATCTGACCATTAGATTAGATATCCCTCTTATGTATGTTAGACTTACAAATGGTGACATTTTGAAGAACAAAAAAGTAAAAGTTTTTCATAATAACATTTTTCAAAAACCAACCGTTAGATTACTATGATTTTTGGCTGGCTAGACATAGATAAGAAGGGTATCTAATCCAACAGTTAGTTTTTAAAAATTTTCTCTACAACTATCCCAATGGAGGTCATGATATACAACTCTGCGTCATGTGCACCTAATTATATTTGCATCTCTAGAGAGCAGAGTTCTTACACATATAAGCTTATACGAGGAATTGGGTTTTTAATTGATATGGGGTAGGTATTTTGAAAACAGACCGTCAGATTAGATACTTATTTTATAAATGTCATGCATACCAAAAATCGCAATGATCCGATAGTCGGTTTCTAAAATACATACTATAAAAACTGTGGCAATGATCCGATCATCGGATCACTATGATGTTTGGCATGTATGCCATGTATAAGAAGAATATCTAATCACATGATCAGTTTTTCAAAATACATATCCCACATTGACTAAAAGCCCAAGTCCTCACATAATGTTATATGTTTACATACTCACAAGAAAATTACTCTCTCTCTCTCTCTCTCTCTCTCTCTCTATATATATATATATATATATATATATATATAGAGTCAATTATATTGTGCACTTGACGCAAAGTTACAAGCACATGGTTGATTGCAAAATGGATTTTAAAATACTCACAGTTGGATTATATACTTTTCTTATGAATATTATGTTTACCAAAAATCACTATGATCCAACAGTCAGTTTTTGAAAAAATTGATTGGGAAAAACTGGTAACATTTTGAAAAATAAAAAAATCATAATTTTTCAAAGAATAATTTGCGTCTAGTACACCTTATAATAAATTTTCTAAATACAAATATATATTATTATAATATTAAGAGTGTTTCTATGTGTATCAAATTTTAATTATCTACTTCATATCAAATCATACAATATTTAATATAACATTATCGTATTAATACAATGTGCATGTTTAATAGCATGTCATATCAATTATCAGCTATCATGTTAGATAACATAGAATAAGTATATTATACATTAGATCAAATTAATAGAATGATTTTGCACTAATACCAATCCAACCCATGGATCAAATAATAAATATTTCTTTTTAGGTGGTTTACGAGTTGCTCAATCGATTAGTTATGAAATACCATTATTAATATATAATAATTAATGCGATATGTTACGTACGCATATTATTATTTCATTTGGTATGGGGAGATATTTAAATTTTTTATTTCTCAAACTATAGTAGGTTACCGGCCCTAGTTTCCACTCCCAATATTAATAAATGAGTGTCAATGCATTTCCACATGTTCGAACTCAAAATCTCTTTTCTAAAATTATGGATACTTGCCACTAGACTACAAGACCATTCGCCTAGCTAAAGTTTTGATTGGGATGCATAACATTTTCTGCATATCAAAGAATAAAGTAATTAACAACTTAAGGGGTACGGTAGTAAGGTTGGAGTGAGAACTTAGCTAGCTGATGGCCCGGGACTGTCACATCTCCAAGAAGTGGAACCCAATCACCCATTAACCATAAATAATAAAGTAATGAAGATGTGAGACTAATCCACAATCCATGGTTTCACAAGGACAAGAAATTTGAGTATTTAATTAATAAGCTTAAATTTCATGGTTGAGTTTGTTGGAATGCATGGTAGTTGTGCAATTAGGGGTTTTATCATTATGGATTGCTGGGTAACCAATTATTGGTACTACTAACCTTTTATTTATTTTTTATGGTACAACAAAAGAACATATATATAATAATATTGCTAGTTATATATAATAATAACAACGCTAGTTAAAGAGTCTCGAATTATAGATGTTAGAAATTAGGATCCAACTCAATAACTTAAGTTACTAAGTGGAGGGTCTTTAGAACTTGTTAACCAAGCTTGGGTGGTGTGAGAAAACCAATGTGGGACAAATCTTTTAACACTCCCCCCCGCGTACAACCTGGATTAAAGATGTTAGAAACCAAGATCCAACTCAATAACTTAAGTTACCAAGTGGAGGATCTCTAAAACTTATTAACCAAGCTTGGGTGGTGTGGGAAACCAATGTGGGACAAATCTTTCAACACTCCCCCTCACGTACAGCCCTTGGATGAAGATTCTTGAATTAAAGATGTTAGAAACCAATGTGGGACAAATCTTTCAACACTCCCCCTCTGTACAGCCCGAATATACGCAGACGATGAAACTTTGAGCTAGAGATTTGGTAGGCCAAGGGTTATATGCGGGTGAACGAAACCCTGATCCTGAGAATTGGTGATCCATGGGTTCGCGATGAAGAGGCCTCGGACAGTGATACGAGAGTGAAGAGAATGAAAATTATGAGCCCACCTAAGACCTAGCTCTGAAACCATGTTAGAAACCAAGATTCAACTCAATAACTTAAGTTACCAAGTGGAGGGTCTCTAAAACTTATTAACCAAGTTTGGGTGGTGTGAGAAACCGATGTGGGACAAATCTTTCAACAAAAAAGAATTCATTCCATCCCAAACCCTACACCAACTTAACTAGTTCCAATTAGTACTAAAGGGTAAAGAACCTAGTGAAGTCCATTACATTGCGGGATGGATTAATTGTTGCTAAGGGGAAAGGTGGAAGTGCAATATTCCTTAGATATTATGGTTAATGGTTCAAGAAATTCAACATTTGATGATGGAATTTAAAAGCTTTTCTATTCCACAAGTGTACATAGAGGCTAATAAGCCAACAGAAGCTAGTATTCAGTTTTGGCACAGTACAATTAGCAAGATATATATATATATATATGAGGCAGGTTTCCTTACCTTGTTTTACATCTATATATACACTTCATTTTCAAAATATCAATGTGGGTGAAATGTTTTGAGAAACCGACCTTTGGATAAGATTCATTTCTTGTGTATGTCATTTGTGCCAAAAATCATGGTGATCCAACGGTTGATTTCTGAAAAATGTTACCTTGAAATTTATTATAATTAGAAACATCACAATTTTTTTATAGTGATATTTCTTAAAAATATGGCCGTTGAATCATTATAATTTTTAGCATAAATTACATACATGAGAAATATATTTTATCCAACGGTCGGTTTTTCAAAATATTCGACCTACATAGGTGTTTTGAAAACAAGGTGTAAGTATAAATGTAAAACAAGATGTAAGGGAACGTGACCCATATATATATATATTGGAGGGGATTCGACCCCTTGACCTAGCATAATCCTAACCCTTACACCCTCACTACTAGACTAGCCTTGGTGGATTTACTATATTTTTACTGTGAACCAAAGCATATATTCATATGCTTCCTCAATTTAAGGCTCGTTTGCATTAGTTTTTTCTAAAATCATTTTTAGAGAACTATTTTTTCACTCGTCCCTTTAAAATAATGTTCATATCATGCCTTCACATATCAAAATTTTATACTAGAAGTGATTTTGGTCACAATCACTTCTACTATGAAAATTTTGTCATTCATCAAATTACTTTAAGTCATCTAAAAGTGATTATCATCTTATCTCTTAAATCAATAGGAATTTTAAGCTCCTGAAGCGATTTTAAGAAAATGTAATGCAAATGGTCCTTAGTGGGGCTGCACTGGTATTGACAACCTTCACACCCTTGTTAATTTCATGGCTCCAGGCTCCAGCCCAAATTCTCTTATGGCCCATTTGAATTAACTTTATTTAAAGTCATATTTGGGGCTCAAAATGGCCCTTTTTTTTTTTTGGCTAAAGTAGCGAGATGTTCGAATTGTTAGAGCCCAACTAATTCCCACTCCCTATGCGAAGGTCATCCTTGATTGGTGGCTGGTCAGGAGTTTGACTAGTTTTGAAGACATCTTTGGGTTTACAGGTCATCCCTTTGACACCAGGCCAACTCTCGTTGGTTGAGCTCAAAATGTTATTTGATCTAAAGAAGTGAGATGATAATCACTTTTACACGAGTGGAGGGGTGATAAAATGGTTAACCAAAGTTGAGCTCCCTAACTTCTACCATTATCACTTTTAGTATGAAAATTTTGATATGTGAAAAGATGGTTTGGATGTAACTTTAAATAAATGAGCGAGGAGATAGTTCTCTAGAAGTGAATTTAAGCAAAATTAATCCAAACGGAACCTTAATATTTGTTTGATTTTATTTATTTCTAACTACTCATGTCTAGTTGTATATATTGCAAGTTTTGCCAAAGAATTGACCTCATCACTAGCTTATCCACAATTTGAAAAATTGCTCAAAGGGGGAGGCAAAGGATTTGAACTTACAGATATTTACTGTCGGGAGTCATTGACAAGATGATGACAATACGCATTTAGACTAGGATAGCAGAGGCATGCCGCATGCTCTTTAATTATTTGAGTTCCCCTAGCAATCTAGCATGATTTGCATCAAGATTCACTGCGAGATTGAAAGCATGCAGGCACCAAAATTGTCACCCGCACCAAGTGTGGGGGACATCGATCTGTCAAGCACATTAAGCATGCATGCATGGAGTTACATCATTCAAGAGATGGAGATATTACTTTAACTGAAGGGGCGTACAAACTTGGTGATAACACTTGGGTGTTTAGGAATTTAAATATTTCGGAAATATTAATAGTCTGTGTGGTGATTTTTGTACGATCATTTGTAGAATAGATTTTAGAAAATTGACTGTTGGATTAAATAATTTCCCTTATGTTTTTCATGTCTGTTCAAAATCATTATGATCTAACGGTTGGTTTTTGAAAAATAAAAAAGTCACAATTTTTCACAACCCAAATGTTGGATCATTGTGATTTTTGGCAAGAGAGAAAAATATGAGGGAGGTATCTAATCCACGATCGATTTTTCAAAAATTATTTTATAACTAGCCTACGAAGATCACTTGACGCAATTTTATATTATGTGTACCTTATATTAGTATCTTATTTATTTATTTATTATTATTATTTTGTGTGTGCGCATATATACTAAAACTTTCAAATTCTATGAATAATTTTATCATTTAAATAATTAGAATATATATCAAAATTCGATCCAAAACTTATCTTTGATAAGATGATACACGAGTTTTGTTTTAGCGGTTCATGTATTTTATTTTATAGGACGAGATTTCATTAACAACTAATCACCAACTCTACTACGAAGTAATATATATTATTTTGTTAATAACTAATGTATATTGTTCAGAAAAAAATAAAAATAAAAATTATGCAAGGCTGAAGTGAAGAGGATTAAAAAAAAAAAAAAAAAAAAAAAAAAAAAAAGGGGAAAGGGGGGGGGGGGAATCTATTTACAAGAGAATCCAGTAGCCGTTACTACTCACAGAATCAAAATAGAAATTTGTAATGTAACCCTACACACCACGCGCCCTATATCGAACACGATAACGCGCTCTATCCCCTCAGTAGCCAGTCCACCGCGGCGGCAGCTGATGTCTTTTTCCCGCGATTGGCGATTGGAAATTCACGACTTCCACGCTCCCAAAATGCGCGTGGTCACCGAAACTCCGGCGCCCAATTCATCGGCGGCCTTCGACCCAAGAACAGTTCACATTCCCAAAGGGCGGGATGCGCAGGTTAAAAGGGAAGAAATTGGGTGAAGTGTAGACATGACCTGGTGCGCATATTAGCGCGTTAGTGGAAGGATGACAATGACGACGACGCTTCTTGTAATCTTTGACTGTAGCTCACGATAACACAAAACGCAAACACAAAACACAAACACAAAACACAACAAAACGCAATACAATAATGATTGTATTAATATTAAAATAAATAAACACTTGGGGAGTTTCTTTTAAGCTGCTCTGCTTCTCTTACTCTTTGGAATCGATTGATGATGGGTCCGATTAGGGTTTTTCATAGACTAGGGTTTCGATTCGGACTCGAGGAGTTTCGGTATGTTTGCGGAGGGAGAATTTGAGCGGGAAAAGATCTTCAAAAGCTGCTTTTGAAAGGTTTGATTATTTGCTCCGTTTTGATAGTTGAAGTTTTGATTTTTGTTTGGTTGGCGTTTTTGGGTTTTTTGATCGCTTTGTTTGATTGATAGTAGCGTGTTTACTGGTTTAGAAGTTTATGAGTTTTGTTTTGTATTTTTTTTTTTTTAGTGGAAGCTTTGTTTGGTTGTCGGGAAATTAGACGAAGAGAAAAGAAAGGAAAAGAAATGAACTCTCTGCTTCGGTTCTCGAAACTCTATGATGTTTTGTATAGTTATATGGATAAGTTTCGATTTCTTAGGAACTAAACAGCTAAAAATGCTTAACTTCAAGTTTCGTTATTTTCGCTCCTCAATTTCGCTCAGTTTTCTCGGCAACCAAACAAAGGGTAGTGGAATATTTGAGTTCTGAGCTGAGTTGACCTGTTAATTTTATGAATTATGCTGTGATAAGTAATATAACCCAGGATTGATGGAAAGAAAAGATAGTAGAAACTTCACTTTTTTGCATACTTAATTCGGTGTTTCAGTATTTTGTTTTCGTTGTTGTTTAACTTTTTTTGGAAATACTCTCTCTCTCTCTCTCTCATATTTATAGATTACAAAACTGAAATCCAATTTGTTTGAGTTGCTGGGTTTATCGTGATATGAAAGTTTTTCAAATATGTGTGATGTTCGTTTTGGTTGGGAAAAGGTCATTTCTTTGTCAGTGTGGTGTGTGAATTCTTTTGCTTTGTGCTTTGGGTTCAAAACATGGGAAACTAAGGTCTCAGACTGTTGTATTCCTCTATAGGTATTGGCTCTTAGAAGTTGAATTTGTTGTCTGCAGCAGAGCTAAACCTTGTCATTTTGTGGATGCTACATGGGAGGCATTGAAAGGCCTATTAGGGAGGGGTTTTTGAGTCTTTGATTGCCTGAAATATTCTCCCTTTGTATTTTGTATTTTAATTGATCTTCTAACTTTGAAACGACCTCTTGAGGATTGTTGCCATTGTTCTACTTTTACTTGTTTTTTTTAGCCCTCTTCCTCCTCTCCCAGGTGACAATCATTCCACCACAATAACATCTTTTATTTTTGCTGAGCACCATGTCTAGTTATTAGTATGTATTTTGGTGCTTTATAGCAGTTCGCTAAATTACTACCTTATCCGTGACAAGTACGAAACTCTGTCAACTTTTAACTGAATGCTATAGTTCAGTTGGTATAGAACTTATAACAGTTGAGGTCACTGGGGACATATGCATATATATATATATATCGGGGAATCTATTATAAGGTGCTCCTTATGCAAAGTTGCATAAGGTGACCATTGTAGGGCCAATTATAGAATAGATTTTGAAAAACCGACTGTTGGATTGGATAAACTTCTTATGAATTTCATGCTCGCCAAAAATCACAGTGATCTAACAGTTGGATTCTAAACAAATTGTTTGGAAAAAACAATTGACATTTTGAAAAACAAAAAAATCATAAATTTTCATAGTGACATTTTTCAGAAACTAGCCATTGGATCTCTGTGACTTTTGGCGAACATGAAATTCATGAAAGGTTTATTTAATCCAACAGTCGGTTTTCCAAAATCGGTTTTGCAATGGGTGATATTTTCTGGTAATTCCATTGTTTTGCATTGCAGCCGTGCCAATTCAAAGTCTCCAATTTCTAAAATCTCAACCTTGAAAGTTATGATAGTTCTGACATGTATCTTATATTTAATCCTTTCCAGGTCTCTATCTTTATTTTTCATAGCTGCAAGTATGAGATCATGCTGAATTGCTGATAGCTCATTGAGTTGCCTCCATTATCAATCCAAAGAGAATGAACTCTCCGTCCACCCAGTTTGTTCCCGCAGGAAGGATGGGTATATACGAGCCCATCCACCATATTGGCATGTGGGGGGAAAACTTCAAAGGTAATGGCTATCCAACTACACCTGCATGCCCTATTTTAGAGGTGGACGCTAAACTAGACAACCAGGTGCAAATTATTGAAGTTCTGTCAACTTGGTTCTTTGTATTGTGAACCATATTCTTCTAATTGTTTTTGCTAAACTCATAATTCTATTATTCTAGTCAGAGGATACTTCACATGGAACGCTAGGACCTTCTAACAAGTACGACCAAGAAGCAACTAAACCTGCTGACAAGGTAAAAGAAATTTTCATTGGGTATTGTTTTCTTCTCTCTCTTTAACTTCTATAGAATTTTTCCTCTCCTAATTGTTTAATTGCTTTTGCTTGTTCTGGCACACACACTCAAAAGACACTTGCAACTTTTGTTTTGCATCTTAGTTTAACCATACTTTTTTCCCTGTATCTTTTGGTCACTCGGGTGTTTCATGGGTGATACTTCATCACTTGGACACTTCAATCACATTGTTCTATGATGATTCTTAATTTTTAATTACTCATCTTTAAAACTTGAAAATGAGTATAAACAAACTGAAACAAAGTTTTACATCTCAAGTAGGTTAGTGGTTGTATACTCAAGTTATTTCTACACCATTAGTAAAACCTTGGTTCACATCTAAAGCTTCTGTATTCACAGGTACAAAGACGTCTTGCACAAAACCGTGAGGCTGCTCGTAAAAGCCGCTTGCGTAAAAAGGTAGGAAGGGTTATTCTTCACAGTGGATGTCTATACATGAAACATGGATCATGATATTTATTGTTAATATTTGACTTTCTTATTCTTACCATAAGTAGTATGGATACTTTTACAAAGGAGCCTTATCTGTGTTGGATATGTATCGGATACAGAAACTTCTTGAATACTCTCCAATATGTATCTGATACTTCTTGGATACTTCTAGACATTTATCGGACACACCTCGCATGCTAGATTACGTCATTTTTTAGTATAGAACAAGAATATACTTGTAAGGAAAAAAGAATGGTTTATGACATACACTCTAACGCTTTTGGTATGAATGGTGCCTTTTTTCTTATTATTAATTGTAAGTTACAACTATAGAAGTTTTAACAAATAAAAGATTAATATGTCAAATATATGTGTATGTATTTATGTATCCCCTCCATAATTGTACCTTTTTTTTTTTTTAGGATTTGGTGTATGGACATATCTATATTGTCTCATATCTGTAACCTGCATCCATATCCATGGTTCAGAGCTCTTACCTAATCATAGTTTTCTTTTGTAGGCCTATGTTCAGCAGTTAGAAACAAGTCGTTTGAAGTTGATTCAGTTAGAGCAAGAGCTTCAGCGAGCTAGACAACAGGTACTTGAGGGGAGGGGGAGTATTTGCCTGTTTCTGTATCTTATTTAATCAATTGCTGTAAATAAATTTCTATTAAATCTAACAGAGCAATGAATCTTTTACTGCAGGGTCAGTACGTAGGTGGTGGATTAGATGCTGGTCATCTCGGGTTCTCTGGAACTGTAAACCCAGGTTTGTTGATTGATATGCTAGCAGTCATCATCACTAGTTTTGATATCCTAGCTTTCAGTGTTGCTGTGACTAGTTAATATTGCACATCTCTTGGTATGGTAGCTGACGTATTTGGGAAAAATATTTGGGAGGTCATTTTGCTTTGGTAGTGAAATGAGATAAATACTGCATAAGCATCTTTTAGTGTTATGTATTTTGCAGAGCTTCTTCTTTATCGGTCATTTGAGTGGACTGATTTCTCAGTGTGAAGTTGTGGTGTTGCTTGGGTGCTTTTGAATTGCCCATTATGATAGAAGTCTAGCTGACTAAATACCCAGAGCAGAATCGTGGTGATCCTTGGATGCTTATGATTTTCCCATTACCCTAACTGAAATTGATTAAAGGCTTACATATATATAAGAAATAAATTCATGGGAAGTGGTGGATAGTTAGAATCATAAGAGGTGAATATACAAACCAAACAATCAATTATGCCAGGGAAATTTTCACCATCCAGAACTATAACATGCATTGTCTTCCGTGTGTTAGAAATGAAATTTTTAGTTGTTCTTTATTTCTCCTGAGGAGGATTTAATGTTTTTCTGCCTTAAGTAGGCTTCTCGATAGTTGCTGGAGAACCAAAAATCTGAAATAGTAGGGGAAATCGAGAAGGTTGATGTGCAATTATGATGTCACATAAAATTAGTAATATGCTCGTAAGTTTCATATATAATTCTATGATATGATCAATATTATATTTTTACCATTAATTGCTGCAGTACCTTTTGCTTCTAATATGATATTGTTTGTTCTTTCACGTTCTTGTAACCTAATTAGCCACATGAAGGATCCTGCAGGGATTGCTGCATTTGAGATTGAGTATGGACACTGGGTGGAACAACAAAATAGCCAGATTTTTGAACTGCGGAATGCTTTGCAGGCTCGTATAAGTGATATAGAGCTCCGCATACTTGTAGAAAGTGGCATGAGCCATTATATTGAGCTTTTCAGCTTGAAAGCAGCTGCTTCAAAGGCTGACGTCTTCTATGTGATGTCTGGCATGTGGAAAACATCTGCTGAACGCTTTTTCTCATGGATTGGAGGGTTTCGTCCTTCCGAAATTCTAAAGGTGATGCATGGTTCAATTCAAATAGCTATATAGTGATTATTTATCAAACTAGGATCCTAGTTTGAACCAAAATTGGACGGTTCCTAAATATTTTATCTGAGTCTCGCCTTTATAATTTACCAATTTTAGTCTGACATATGTAAAGGTAATATAATATGTTATATAATAGGGTAATCCGACCTCCCCTGAGGTTTAGAAAACACTGCCCCCTCTTATGAATTTGGAAATTACACTCTGCTCTTTAACTTTTCGCATTTGGTTACAAGGACCTCCCCACTATCGACCCATTACTATTGGGAGTGACAGAAACATGATGTCATGGTTCAAATTTGTTAAACTGTCTGTTTAACCATTATTTGGTGGTCCCCTCTTGTCTTGCCAAACAATGGAAATGACGTTTTGTTGGTTCCTTTTTCTGGCATCTGAAATGCCACAAACTGAACCCAAAACATTAATAAAAAAAAGAAAAAAAAAAAAAAGAAAAGTCTAACTACAAAAAAATTAATAAATTAATTTTCTAGAGAAATTTGTGGACAAGGGGATTCCCAAAAACTTTTCTATTAAAACGCAAGGTTGGATTTTCCTTCCCTTTTTTTTTTCTTCAAGAAATTTGAGCTTCATGCTTCATTGGCTTGAATTTTGGAAAATTTTGTTCTTTCATTCTTTTGGCCTTAATGAAAGCTTGAATAACAGATCCAAGCTTTGGTGAGAGAGTGAGAGAGAGATAGAGAGAGGAGTTGCAGAAGAGAGAGAGAGGGAGGCAGTGGCGGGATGGTGGGGCTGTTAGTGGTGGTGCTTGAACAAAGAAATGTTTAGTGGAGTGTTGGTGTTGCTTTGTGGAGGGAGGATTGATGACTAGAAAATTTGATGGGGAGATGAGGAATAAAGGGGTAGATGCTTATAGAAGAGTTTTAGAGAGAGATATACGGGTTGTAGGAGAGAGAGAGAGAGAGAGAGAGAGAGAGAGAGAGAGAGAGAGATGTAGAGGAGAAAACCACCCCCCAACATATAAAATGTCATAAACTGCCAAAACGGTAATAAAGAACAACAAAAAAAGCAAAAAAATTAGATCGAGAAAATAGGATACGTACAGGAAGAAGGCAAACTTTGTTGCCATGGATGAAGGCACCTAACACATCTTTTTCTCTCCCCTCTCTCCCAAAATTCTCTCTCTCATGGAAAATAAATCTATGAATTATATTGGATCGACATTCCTTCTTATACTATTTTGCGCACACACACACACACACACACACACACATATACAGAGAGAGGCCATCATGGGGTGGTGGGACCCTTGATTACTATGTTACACGGACTTGGGTACAAGCGTCGTGTGTGAGTATGTGTCCAAGTGTCGGATTCGTCTATTTTTCGAAGATTTTCCTCTATTTTGAAGTATCCGGCAATAGTACCCTTATCCTTGTCCAAGGATCGGGTGCGGGTACTTCGAGGTGAAGTAAAGAGTTCGTGTAACATAGATTGGTTATGACCTCGTTGAACAGTGGGCAATGCTGATGATGGGTTTTTTTTTTTTTTTTTTCCAGAAATGGAGAGGACAACTGAAAAAAATGTGGAAGATAAAGGTGTTTCTAAGTCTTTTAAAATACTTAGACATAATTAAAGGCAACAGTGTAATCTTACTATTTCTGTTAATGCCGTTTGCCTGACAGCTTTGATAGGGAGGTCAATGTACTTTCAGAAAATAGTGGGGATCTGAGTAATTGTCAAAGACCTCAGGGGTGGTTAGTGTAATTTATCCTATATAATACATACATTTTAGATGATATGATACATTTAATTCTATTAAAATATTAATTGGAGGGGATCTGTTTACATCAAAGTTCTATCTGATTATAATTGGATCTCAAAATTGAAAACGAATTTGAACCATCAGATCTTTTCTTTTGTTCTAGCTCCAATTTAATTACTTCTGTTTGGGATGGGTTATGATTCTGATCCGAACCATTTAAAGCTAACTGGTGCTTGTTGATCACATGGAAATCACTAAAACACGGACCTGTTCAACATAAAGCTCACGTATTTGAGAATTCCTTACTTTCCAAGCAATGCATTATCTTTTATATGTTCCATATTAGGGTGATATTTTTGTAATGCTATTTTCTATATTATATTGGGTGGTTTAGTTGCTGACTGATTTCTTTTGCCATGCATATTCAATTTTATTATTATATAAATTTATTTTAATCCTTGGAAATATTTATATCCTACACATGATTTTGGATTGGTTGTTCCATGCTTTCTACAGTCTCCACTAATAGCTGCACTAAATATTGTCTTTAGTGAGTTTCTGTCTATGATATTTAGGACTTGTCTCCTTATTGATAGGAAGCGTATTGGGCACTTGCTGATATAACGTGTTGAAATTGTTGTACATGTTACAGACACATAAAACATATCACACCTTATACGCTTGGAACCTGCAAAAATGCCCCTTTTTTTCCCTAAATACAGAAGCAAAAGAGATCTTTTTTTTTTTGTTGGTTTCCAACCATGTTTTTCACAAGGGAACCCGCTATAGTCAATATTTTCTTTATTGTTTGCTTATATATGACGCATTGCTGCCCAACTACTCCTTATATTGTCTGTATCTGTCAATATTCTCTTATGCCACCCAATGATATGACTCGTAATGTTTTGGGGAATTGCTTAGACAACCACATATGGCATTGAACTTGTTTCCATGCAATAAATTTTGGGGAATTGGTGCATCTAATACCCTGTAGGCCAAATCCTTGCCAAAAGTATGATTTTTGTGTTTGTGTCCACAAAGTATAGCTTTTGAGTAATCAGAGTGCTGGTTCCAGCATATGAGAATTACAGGCTTCTAAAACACAGACAAGAATCAACAATGTTAAGACACAGCACCCATACAGGTTTTTGAACTCAAAATTGAAAGCAAGACTAGGGCCTGTTTATATTGTTGTGCTTCCATGCAGTTTATGGAGTTTTGCATTCTGTACTGAGGGTTATGTAAAGCGAAGTCTCACATCGCCTAGGTATGAAAGTAATATGCTATATATAAGCGTGAGGGCACCCTCGCCTCTTGAGCTAACTTTTGGGGTTGAGTTCTACACAAGACCGTGTTACATGGTATCAGAGCTAGAATACCGAGGGATGGGAGGGTGCATGTCCCTGGCCTGCATGCGGCAGGTGTTGCTGAGTGAGCACGCTGCACGTGAGGGAAGGTATGAAGCAAAGTCCCACATCACCTAGGTATGAAAGAATATGTTGTATATAAGCGGGAGGGCACCCTCACTTCTTGAGCCATCTTTTGGGGTTGAATAGGAATTGGCAGGAGAGGGTTTAAGAATAGAATACAAGGTGTTGAGTACTGTTTTCACGATTCAAAGTATGGTTTGAGTCGTTTGACTCAAAATAGCAAAGTAGTGCGTAATTGCAAAGAAGTTAAGAGAAAGAAGAAGAAGAAGAAGAAAGCAAGTAAGAGAACAAAGAGAAAAGAGAGATCTAGGCACTAACAGCTCTGAACAAAGCTTTCTACGCTGCAAATTCTTAATTCAATTTCCAATCTACTCCAAAAAGAGTTATTTACGACCCTTTTTATAAATAGAAACCCAACGATAAATCCTAGCCCTCTAATCAAGCTAATAGCAGCCATTAATTAAAACCTAAGTGATGAGACTTGAATACCAAGAAAAGAAATAGAGGGAAAGAGAGAGAAATAGAGAGAAAGAAATTAGAGAGAATCAGAATATTAGGGAGAAAGAGAGAAAGAAATCAGAATATTATGGAGAAAATTCATTAATCATCAAGTCTAACCAAAATAAAGGGTTTACTCCCTTTATATAGAAAACAATCATACTCCTAAAAGGAAAGTAATTAAAACAATTCTACTTCCACAAGGAAACTAATAAAAAGAAATTACAACCAAATAGAATAGCTTAAATAAATAATAACTAATCCTATCCTTATCCTATCCTTATGCATCATGATCCACATCAATTCTCCCTGGCTAGGAAAAACTCTCATCTGGAGAGTTATGATGTTGATAAACCTCCAAATGATCAGGATCAAGATGCCAACAATCATCTTCTATAATCCAGGTATCCTCAATGCCAAGGCGGTCCCTCCAGCGAACAAGATACAGTCTGTAAGGACCACCATGTGACAGAACAATCTGATCATAAAAAATTTTGCCAATCTGATCGGTGCGCGGGAGTGGTAAGCGTGGGATAACGGACACCGGAACTGCAGTAGGAGAAGAGGTAGAACCACCTGTAGACAATCCTGGCACAGTAGGAGGCTCAAAAGTGTCTCGATAAGGAAACAAATCCCCAACATTGAAAACATGATTAAAATTCATATCAGATGGTAAGTCAATTAAATAAGCATTAGATCCCAACTGACGAATGATACAAAATGGTCCAGTAGCTCGAGCACGCAACTTTTTGAAGGAGCGTTTAGGATAACGAGTAGGGTGGATACGCACCATAACATATGCTCCTTCATTAAAATTCAATTGCCTACGATGAACATTAGTAGCTAAATTGTAATGTTCATTATTGAAAGTAATTTTTCGACGAGACTTGAATACCAATTGATGAGACTTGAATACCAAGAAAAGAAATAGAGGGAAAGAGAGAGAAATTAGAGAGAATCGGAATATTAGGGAGAAAGAGAGAGAGAAATCAGAATATTAGGGGGAAAATTCATTAATCATCAAGTCTAACCAAAATAAAGGGTTTACTCCCTTTATATAGAAAACAATCATACTCCTAAAAGGAAACTAATTAAAACAATTCTACTTCCGCAAGGAAACTAATAAAAAGAAATTACAACCAAATAGAAATAGCTTAAATAAATAATAACTAATCCTATCCTTATCCTATCCTTATGCATCATGATCCACATCACTAAGTGAAGTACCCCAATAAGATGAAAAAACCCTTACTAGTTCTTTGCTACAGTTGTGTGAACAGTAATGTGCTGTGGTAGCATGAACAATAACTCACTACAATTGCACGAACAGTTCCTGTTATAATAACTTGCTTAATCCTAATTTATTTGTTAGGAAACTACTAATATTGACTGTCAACCTAAAAAATGAATATCCCCAGTAAACCCAGTTTTCCCCTTTCTTGCTAACATGCATTGCATTACTATCATTCAGTAATTGTGAAATAATTCTTGTTCTTAAATTTATATATGTTGAAGACAGGTTCTTCAGCCACAGCTTGATCCCTTGACAGATCAACAACTTTTGGATGTTCATAACCTGCAACAATCATGTCAGCAAGCAGAAGATGCTCTTTCACAAGGAATGGAGAAACTCCAGCAAAATCTGGCTGAGACTGTAGCAGCTGGTCTACTGGGTGTAGGGAATTATGTTCCACAGATGATGGTTACCGAAATGGAGAAGCTGGAAGCCCTGGTGAGATTTGTGAACCAGGTAATAGATATCATCTTCTCACAGCCTTGTCCAATAATTGCCCATCTATATTCTTATTTTCAAGGTAGTTGATACTCTGTTGCTTTCTGTCTCAATCTTTTTGATACTCCCTAGGAGTTCTTTATCAATATGTTTCCTTTATGTGTTTGTGTGTGTGTGTGTGTGTTTTGTGCACAAGTCAGACTGGAACCTTGCTTGGCTACTGGGGACAAACTTACTTTAAATCATTTAAAGTTCGGTGTTCTGTCATTGCATGTTCATATAATTCGTGTCAGTAATGCTTTCTAGTAAGGGCCCGTTTGTGTTAGCTTTTTTTAAAATCACTTTTGGAAAACTATCTCTTCACATATCTATGCAGAGTTATGTTCAAATCATGTCTTCGCATATCAAAATTTCCATACTAGAAGTGATTATGGGAAAAGTTGGAGCCTCTTAACTTTTACCACAATCACTTCTAGTATGAAAATTTTAACCACCATCCTATCACCTCTCAGTCATCTCTTAGATAAAGTGAAATGTTGAGCTCCAAAAGTGATTTAAAAAAAAGTTAAATGCAAATGGGCCCTAAGTATAATTGGTAAACACATTGCCAAATAGAAGTACCCTCTTATAGCCATGTACAAAAGTAGTTACATGGAGCTATATACACAATGGATAATAATCTTAAGAGATCAAATAATTATTTACACCTAAGAAAACTTAAAAGTTGTGGATTTTAAATGTCATATTCATATGTTTGGAAGGATATGAACCTTTTACCCTTGGCATCCCTTCATTCATCACAGAAGCATAAGTTCAGTCATGAAAGCCAGAAAATATCACATACTCTTTCAGGTTTCAAAATTATTTGATTTTTCTAGAAGGCCAATTAGTCAGAGCAGGTTAATTATTATAAATACTAACATGGTCTCATTTATTGCAAGCATTTAGTTTTGCAATATTGCAATTCACTGTTGGGTTGAACCTTATAGGTGATAGGACTTATGGGGTTTTGGTTGCATGAAACCAATAGGGAATTACACATTTACAAATTTGTTTTGGCTTTCCATATCTTCATTTTGTGGGAACAATATTCAATCCGGAAAGGCACATGTACTAAGGTATGTTTGAAGTTGAGACAAGTAGATAACAGAAATCATATTGAAACCCCTCCCTATTACTGTTGTTATTGTAATAGAGCAATACAGGTACTTTGTTAATAATAATTCCACTCTTGTTTTAAAATAAGGAAAATGGCTTCCTTTTTCTGAAAAAATTTGTTTTGGGTTGCCATTTCCAAGAGATAGCTGGGCATACCAACTTTATTCAGTTAATGTCATGTAAATTCTTCAATAACATAACTTAGTACTTTTACAATCACGAATTTCCAAGGAAGCTGAATGCATTTCTTTTGCTGATTCCGTTTTCCACCAAAATAAAGAAATCTTCAAGTTACCTATTTTTCAGAGGCATATCAAAAGGGAAAAGGCATTTTGACATTAAGTTTCCATTGAGGCATTAAGTCAAGGAAATCTCTTCCCCCACCCACCCCAAGAAGATGTTGAAGCATTCATTTGTTATTGTTTTAAAGATCATACTTTGCAGTTTTCCTTAGATATATATTACATCCAAATCAATCGAGGGTTGAGAAATAATTTCGTGTTGAAATTTTTTAACCCCATGATGAGAACTTCAATCACAAGCTGGGTAACATCTACTTGGCATTTTGGTGGTTTTCTTAATCCATCAAGAAGCGGTGGAAATAGCTACATGAAATTTCAAAAAATTATCAATATATCATAATTTTTTTTTTCCCTTTTGCAAACAGGCGGACCATCTTCGCCAAGAAACCCTACAGCAGATGTCTCGCATCCTAACAACCCGCCAAGCAGCTCGAGGCCTGCTTGCCTTAGGGGAGTACTTCCAACGCCTTCGGGTTTTGAGTTCACTCTGGGCTAATCGACCTCGTGAGCCTGCCTAGTCGTACTATTGAAGAGCTTCCAAACTCAAAAGTCTCTAGGAGAATAGTCACCAGCAGAGGTCATGATGATGCTTCAGCAGCCAGCAGCCGGAGGTGCCGTTGAGTTATTTCCATTGTAAACATATATAGACATAATCTAAGCTGCCAACATTTTTCAAGCAGCCTCTCGCAATTGAAAAGTTGTGAATATGATTAGCGATTTTATCAAGAGAAAGCTTGTAATTAGTTTCATTTCGATGCCTAGATTTATTTGAGGTGTAGGTTTTATGCTTGAGTCTATAGATGGAACTTCTTGTATAAATTATCAGTTACGACACTCTGTATATTGAATGTTATACATAAATGTGTATCCTATAAGGTTGTTTCATTATGATATAAAAATGAACAGATGGTTATACAGGAAAAACCTTATGCAGGTTAATAAAATCTTTGCTGGATTGTGAAAGGAAGATGTCTATTGGTGCTTTTGATTTGGAAATGGAAATTTGTTTTCTTTACAGAATGTTTTTTTGTGCAGGATGATGGCCGAGAATTCTCTACAGATCAAAGCAAAAAGTTCAATCTGGCACTGACAAGGATCTTCCAACTGCTCTTGCTTAATAAGTCTGTCGGATATGGCAATGTCCAGTTGATGGATGTTGTCTTTCACGCCGCCAAGCCCAGATTCAGAAACTCAATCCGCTCTTTGTTGGTTGCCATTGGCTCTGATACCCACTTACATCACGGATATTGCTCGTTGGGATCGCCATGGTCTATCAGTTTTTCAGATAAGTTAACCATTTTCCTATTCATACCTTGGAAAAAGTTTGTTATATTAGCTACCAATATCACAATTGTTTGTTAAATTTTCTTTCAACCTGTTCAACCATTCATTGAAATATAAAAGTTCTAAATTCAGGTGAAAGATGTTTCCAGTGCTTTTATCAGCATGAACAGAAACATGTCCATTTTTTTTTTCTACATGTAACGATTCAAATTCTATATTCATCGTTTCTGTTTATATTTTATAATCAACTCTAGTTGTTACAGTAAAGGAATATATTTCTATCATCCTGAGTAACGAAACAAATGTAATAACGTAAAGGATTTAGGGGCGAAATCTGCAAGCATTCGCGCTAGGGCAAGTGAGCTCCCATATTGAATGTAGACGAAGGATTTTTAGGATGTGGCTGTGACCACAGGATTTAGGACTTCCCTTTGCTTATGATTCAACCTGCTATATATATATATATATAACTTCTTATATTGAAGTTTAACCGGACCAATTCAGATAAATAGATTATAGACCATCAGTCATTGAAAGTAGTCCAAGTTCTCCATTTAGTAGCACAAAAAATTTTCAATGCTTAATATTCAGTTTTATCAAACAGCACCAAAGCCTAAACCCTGGAGTATTTGTTGACCCATTTTCAATAAATTAATCATCAGTAAAAATCTATTAACAATTTTGGTCCTGTAATCTTCTCATTCCCCCCTCTCCACATGAAAGGTGCAGAATAACATAGATTTCTGTAATTTTCTGCTATTCCCCTCCCTTTGCATGAAGGGTGCAAGAATCAGTGTGTGAAGATCAACCCATTTGGGTATCATGTCAACAACCAGATTTTCTCGCCTTGGTCGTTCGTCACCTAATTCTGAATGTCCAAATGAAATAAGTATATATACTGAATCATGCAATAGGTGTACCTTTGACCGATGAAATCAAGGTAAAACCTGTGTCTTACCCCATTGCATGCATTCAGTACATATGTTTTTTGTGCTATGTACTGGTATTAATGATGAACATCTAGGATTCCGTGGGGTCGAATACCCTTATTCAGAATTTAACGTGTTTCTACACACATGAAAGGAGCACAGAACAAGCTACTGTTTCTCATCTTAGCACTGACTCAGGTGTCCAGGGATTTACATTAACTTTTGAAAATAAGGGATTAAAGCACTTCCAGCATCTTCTCTTACTGCCCCTATATTGATCTTCACAGCTTTGACATGGCATAATCCAAAGCATCAACAAGGAAATCTGCACAGAAACACGTAAATGTTTATGACAAAACTAACAGCATGTGAGCATGACTGTATATTCTACACACACACACACTGCATACAAAATAAAAGAACAGTAAAAAAGATACCCTATTCATATAACTTTCTATTGTGGGGTTATTCTCAAAATCCTTTCCCGTCACTGCTCATCTATAACAAAATAAACTTAATTCTTCGAATATTGCAAGAGATAAATAATACCTGCATCGTCCTTGGTGAAACACATAGGAGGCTTTATTCTGAAAACATTTCCATGTAGCCCCCCTTTCCCAACTAGGACACCAAGCTCTTCATTTTAAGAAAAAAAAATTATTAGTATGTTGTAGGGAATTTATAAGGAGACAACTTACAGTTTTTTGTTCTCTTTTCTTCAGTTATGTGTATGGAGACAAGGTCACATACCTCTTAGTTTCTCAAACAAAACTGCAGTTTCTGCCTTGGCAGGTGTCTTCTCCTTCCTGTCAGTGACAAGTTCTATCCCCACCATTAAGCCCCTCCCTCTCACATCCCCAATGACTGAGAAACGAGATTAAATATATGAGAAGAGCTGTGTTAAATAATCACCATTCTAATGTACAAGTAATGAATTGGGATAGGCATGCAATCATACTTCTACCAATTTTGTGAAAAATTTCTAATCAAGGGAGAATCAGAAAACAGACATAACTTAAAGACCTTTTCTTCTGGTAGGGAAGAAAGGTAATGGCTGGCCAGTTAGAGGGTGATGATCTGTAGTAAGCCTAGGTTCTTTAACCCAACGAATGTCTATAAATTATATTGTTGCATGCATATTACAGTTTATGAGGACAAAGATCCACCAATCTACAAGAAAAGTCCTATACATTTCATCTGCCAAACATTGGCCTATAGCAATGACACTAAACATTGTATCTCTTGCATCCATCTGGATAAACAAAGTATCAGGTTTTCTGGACATAAGTTGCAGCAATATGATGCTAAGGACCATCCAAACAGTTTACAATGTAAATTGCAATTATTAAAATCCCAGTGACTTGCAGGTCATTGAATGAGGTGACATTAGTAGAAAGAACTTTACAAGAAGGAAATCACTAACTTAGCAAACACATCAGCAAAGCCTTAAAACTAACTCTAATGGCCAGCAAATAGTATGGGAGGCCCAGAAATTCAAGGGAGTTAATCTTAAAATTCTTCTCAAAGTAAAGGCTTGGTGCAGAAAAGAGGAAGATAATGAAGAAGTATATTCAATTTTGTTCTTCAGCATGATGCAGAAAAACAAAAATGAAGATGCTCAAACTGATTGCAATTATTAAAAGGAAAAATTATCCATATCCACTACAATGCATTATAGTTATTTTTTCCCTTCAATAAACAAAGATTTGAAGGTCACAAAATTACAAATCAGCAATTCTATGTTGCTGTCCAGCT
>JAESVK010000479.1:3966768-3992742 GCA_017140935.1 Hamamelis virginiana | reverse complement strand
AAAACCAACCGACGGATCTATGTGATTTTTTCAATGCACAATGTGTATATATGGAACATCTTATCCAACGGTCGGTTTTACAAAATAGCACCCCTATGTTAATATTTGTATAATATGAATAAAAACCATATGATACACAGCTTAGATGAAATCAACATAAGTAGTTTTTGTTATAATGGATAAGGTCAACTGACCGTTGGATCACTATGATTTTTTGCTAGTATGGCAAATAATTTATTGTTAGTTCTATCTTTATTCGATAAATTTTTTTGTTATTTTTTTTTAATATTCAAAACAATAAAAAAATAACAAACTTTGTTGATACCTTGTTGAATTAGGAAATTAATTGAAAATATGACTCTTAAAAAAGAAATTAATTATAAACTTCATGTAATTAATATTGCAAGAGAGGGCATTTTAGTCGATCAAAAGTTTTTTCAAAATTGGGTCTTTTATAAGTAGTATAGATATAGATATAGATTTATAAAAATATATGAAATAAGGTTAAATATTATATATCACAACTTAGAAACATAAGGTTATACATAGCTTAGTGGTAAAGCCTTTTCATAATAGGCATGAGGTTCTGGGTTCGAACCTCTCTTCACACTTGTATTAATTATTTTGATGAAAATGAATTGAGGATGGGAAATCCCCGCGAGGCGGGGAAAATGAGCGGGGCGGGCCGGGGCATGGTAAACCCGTCCCTGCCCCATACCCGGCGGGGCAAATTTTGTTTGCCCCATCCCCGCCCCGTACCCCTCAAACTTTAAAAAAAAAACCGCCCCTATAGGTCGAGGCGGGGCGGGGATGGGGAAAATTGCCATCCCTAACTGGGATACATATTATACTGGTATTTAGTTTGATTTGAGTTATATGGACAGGAATAATCAATAACAAACTTTTATTCTTATAAATTCTTCATGACTACTCTTCCATTACAAGAACGATTCAAGAAAATAGGGAAAAAAAATTATTACTTTACAATTCAATTTAATCCAATCCTATTGGTTTACGGTGCAATTGTACATTTCAGAGCATTTTCTCTTGTTGCACTTCTCAAGGGGTTGATGGTCAAAGGAATAACACATTCTATAAACTTCTGTTTTCCGGGCGACTACTCTTCTTAAATGTATGAATATCATGTTCGCTCTAAAGGTGCTTACAGATTGCAATGGATCACTCTTGGTATAATAAATTCTTGATCACCAAAGCATCTGTGCATAGGATGAGATTCAATATGATCTATTTCTACACCAACATGAAACCTGCCACCTCTACAAGGCATATTATTAAATAAAATGAAACAACCATGTTGTCCCAAGTATAGACCCAAGAGGAGGGGCGAATAAGGTCTTGGAAAATTTGAAGTCCTACTAATTCAATTTAATCAATCTTATAAAGTGACAAAAAACAACAATATGTGCCAAAAATAAAGAGTATAGCTGTATGGGATCAAGAAAGCAAACACAAGGATATTAATGTGGTTTGGTCCTCCTCGCCCATGTCCCTGCCTCAAGCCCTAGCTCAAGGATTCTCAAATCCACTAAGAATTGCTCCTTCAAGATGGATAAACTTTAACAACTTCAAAAAGAACGAATCTCTTCTTCAAAGTAGTAGTGGGCCAATCACTCACTACCTTCCAAGGGTTAGATTATAATCCATACTCAACAAGAATAAGAGAGATTGATATGTGGAACAAGATTTGCTTCTCAACAAGCTGAGTATACCAATTTCAAGTACAAATTAGTAGTCTTGAGAGATATAATAAATAAAAGCTTTACATAGAGACTTGTGTAGGGTAGAGAGGTTGGTAACAATGAATGCTCTTTTTCACTGGTAAATGAATGCACATTGTGTTAAAATAGTTGGAAGATGAAGATTTAAACCATCTCATACCAATCTAGCCCTTGGGCCCTCATTAAATCAGATTTGAGGTGGTGGGGAGTATTAAATGCTGCTGAAAAGCAACTGCAAACAGTCTCGTTTGAACGAGGTAACAAACTAGCCTTTAGTAGGTAAAATTTGCAAAAAGCAGCATCTCATTTGAACGTGTTGGAAATTGTTCGAACGAGGGGGGTCAAGAAGCAAAATGATATTTCACATTTCCAGGCATCTTCCCATTCGAATGGAATTGAGCCTTATTCAAATGGGATTGAGCCTCGTTTGAGTAAGCTCCTCTAACTGATGTGTATTTTCTAATTCTATAGTAAATAAACATCATTTATGCTGTGTTTGACCTCAAGGGCATCCTTGTTAATGAAATGTGATACTTCCTATATTGTTTTCATTTTTTTTTAAATTATTACCACACTGCCCTTTGCCAATTATTGCAGTTTACAAAATGAATTCTGCTTCACCATTCTATCCTGTCAAAATCCATCCATGAGATCACAATCTCTTTCTTTTTTAAGTAGTTCTCTGCATGTTTTTCACAGCCTTCCCCAACCCCTATTAGAGAATTTGTTGTTTTTAGTTATATATTAAGAAATCAAGGAAAACACATAATAGCAGACATCATAATAGAAATACAGAGTATAATAAAGGAAATTATTTGAGAATATAACCCTAGAATGAGGAACTTAGGGCAGCTTGAAAACTTTTAACAAGAATCACTGGTATTTTAAAATTATATAAAATTGATAAACAAAAGTATAAAAAATACTCCCTCCATCCCATAAAAATAGGCCTCTTCCAAAAAACACACATATTAAGAAAACTCATTAATGCATTGATTTGTGATCTTTTTTACCTTTTATTTCAAAAACTACCATTTTTTCTAGAATTGCATTTGGTGTCATGTCAAGGCATTCTTGGAATAATAAAGGGTAATATGGGAAAATTAAAAGAAATAAAATTTGACTTTTCAAAATGGATTATCATTTTAGGACAGCCAAAAAAGGAAAGGAGGCCTATCTTTGTAGGACAGAGGGAGTAAAAGAACTCAAGAATCATTGCTGAAGTTTATTGAACTATATTCTTGCCTTCATCACATGTTTACTCATGATTTCAGTGAGTGATTGCTTAGGTCCTTGAGCCTGATCTCAGTTGAATGATTTCTACCTTTTTTAAGGATATCCAATTGTGCCATCTTGGGAGATTCAAAATTGGAAACATAAAATGGGCATATCAATTAATTTTACTAAAAGAAGTCCAAAGGAGTAATATCTAATAAAACATATAATTCAGTGGAGCCTGACTGGAAATTTGAACAAGTAGCTGAGTTAACCAAAAAAAAAAAAAAAATCTATGCAGCCAAGGGTTCACATCAACAGACACAACAAACCAAATTAGAAACTTACCAGCAGTATAAATTGGCGAGGTTATTATGAGATGCATGCAACTAATAATCCAAATAAAAAAATCCAAATCAATTTAAGCCCCAGAAGAGGTAGGACATGAAGACAGGTGCCAAGTTACTGTCATGATGTGCACCTCAGAAACTAAGTTCAGCACCAAGTTTTGTGCATAGTTAAAAACAGATAATATATTTGAAATGCCAGCCAACCATTCTTCATGAATGAACATGAAATGTCCAGACTTTAAAGTGTAGGCAAACCTCTGGAATTGAGTACTTCCATGTGTTTAGTGCATTCAGTCCAATTGTACCAGCACTTCCACCATGATATGCATTTCTTAAAGAAATCATACCAAGATTGCCAGTGTAAAGTCGGGCCATCAGCATGGCTAATTCGTTTGCTTCCGTCCCAGAATTCACAACATACACAACCTGCATTTTCCAAAAGGACATAAAGGTAATGAATGACATTGTGGAAAGTTTTATCAGAGGTTTGCATTTGTAAATTAGAACCTGCCAGATATGAATCCATAGTCCACTAAATAAACATTAAATTGTTAAAAAAGAGATGGTTTTAATAAGTAGTTCAGTACATAAAACCTGGAATATTATAAAGATGTGAATTTTCCCATTTGATTTTTGAGAAATGAGAGTAATGTTACTCCTCCAATCACCCATTAACTAATAATTGAATGAATATTTACTAGGGTTTAGTTAATGGGTGACACCCACAGTTAAGTGTGTCTCAATTCTCAAAAGTATATTGCTACCTAACCATAATAGTAGGATAACCTGTTCTATCACTTCTCAGCTCTTAAGATCTCTAAGTTAAGGATCAACTTTCTTTACTTAAAAAAAAAAAAAAAAAAAAAAAAAAAAAAAGAAAGAAAAAAAAAAGAAAAAAAGAAAAAGAAGAGGTTAAGGCTCAACTTTGAAACCCAAATTACTGAGTTATAATACCAAAATCTCGTGTTCTGCTTTTCAAAAGCATCATAAATTAGCAGCAGTTATATTTAAAAATCTGGGTTATAGAGAATAAACCTTTAGGTTACCGGGCATTTTCGAAGCTAATTCCTCTGCGAAATCAGCTATTGCATGGTGTAAATATATGGTTGTAGCATGTTGGAGGAGCTTGCTTTGCTCGAAGATTGCATTCAAAATTTCAGGATGGCAATGTCCACAAGACACGGTAACTATTCCAGCAAAAGCATCAAGATAGCGCCTGCCGTTCTCATCAAACAAATATTGCATCTTTCCCTCAACAATATTGAGCTGCATAGATAATGAAAAGTTCAAAACAGAAATCATTTTCAGAATAAAATGTGTAATTTCTGGATGGTATCTGTCAAATATAGTGAATCCACCAAAGTCCCATCCATGTCTCATTTTAATATCACAAAACACATTGAAATTTTAAAACACAAGTGCTACAAACTGGAAGGCACTATTTAGAGGAAAAGCAACCAAAACATGCTTTGTAGTAATGAGATTCAATAGCAAACCAAATTAAAATAAAAACCCTTATTCCGGATTGATTTCCAAAACTTTACTCAAACTATTTTGGGGTTGAATCCTATTTAGCAATACTGCTCAGCTGCTCCATCTATTCTAGCACCAAAGATCAGAAACTTTCAGGAGTTGTGTTCACGTGGGGTCCAAAAAATAAAATAAAATAATTGCCTGTACTGAAAATGTAAAAAGTAAAAATTTCTAATTTTTTTTTTCCCAAAACCATACAGTTGTTGAACTTTCAATGACATCAATAAAGTACATTAATTAAAAGTCCACTCAAAATGTGATAATTAGCAATCATAAATACAAATCCTCATGAAGAAGAACCTGAACAGCGAGCACTATTTTAGGGTTAGTTTTAATACTAAAGGCCCAAAACATTGCTTTGGTGGTTAATTATTGTTGGTTTGTTTGGGTGACTGCTTAATTATTGTAAGTAAACGAAATATAAAACCTCTTAGAAGGATCTAAACCAAAAAATTGAAAAAAGTCGATCAATTTCCGATTTTTTTATAAGCATTGCCACCTGCAGAATGGTAGCAATGAATGCATAAATCTTAGATTTGTGGTTTTGTAAAGGAAAATTAAGAATTGCAATATAGAAAATTCAAGCAGATTACAGCACTCCAACATAAATACAAATATATAAATATATATACATGGAGATGCTAGTATAAGATGCACTTGACGTAATGTTGCATCAAGTGACTTCCGTAAGACCAGTTGCAGAATAGCTTTTGAAAAACCAGCCGTTGGATTATATACCCCTCTTCTATATGTCATGCCCCAAAAATCATAATGATCCAACAGTTGGTTACTTCAAAAAATGATGATATTTTTCTTTAAAAAAGAAAAAAAACCCTCGAGAAAATACTAGTGAAGTGCTTATACGATCAGACTAGAGATCCATTTCGAGACAGTAAGTAGTACTAATTTTTGAATTAACAGCACAAACAAAGCTTAAAGATCAAACCAATAGTAAATCCAAGAACCTCCGAAACAATCTTAATCTCAACCAAATTTCAAAATTAAAAATCAAACAACAATCCGAACCAAAACCGTAGGATACAGAAATTTCTGCCTAAATACATACATATATGTACTTACAGGCTTCTGGTAGTAGTAGAAGATAGAAGGACCCAAATACTTCTTGCGTTTCTCAAGAACTTGTTCCGCCGACGGTCCATTGTACGGCTTCGGTTCGTAATCGAACGGAGGGAGCTGTGGAGGAGCAGAAGAAATCGGCGAAAAACTTGTAGAGAGAGAAAGATGACGACGAAACTTCAATTGGGCTTCGCAGCTTCTCTTCAGGAGAAGTCTGTGTAACGCCATGGCCGATGAGTGAGAGAGACAGAGCAAGCAGTGCCGTTACTTCTTCTTCTTCTTCTTCTTCTTCTTCTTCAATTGGACCGTATTATCATTGGAATTCCCCCCTCCCCCATTTGCTGATGTGGATTTTCCGTTTTTAAAGATTATCTTTGATGACGTCTGTCGCGCAAGTGCAGTAGTGTGCCTGATAAGAAAGATTCGACACGGAGGTTGCTTAAATAATGGGCTCAACTTGGATTTAAATTACGAGGAAAAGACCTGCCTGGGCATTTTGGAATAGTAGCGTCGTAACGAGTTAACGACACTTGCTAACAAAAAGAAACGTTCAAGGTGGCAATGCTCGGGCGAATATAAATTATTTATGGAAATTAATTATTTTTTATATAGTTAGAGCATCTCCAATGCAAAAGTCAAATTTGGCATCCCAAAAAATATTTGTTGATGCCAAATTCTAAGCCCATTTGGCACTTTGGGATGCCAAATTTGGCTTTTTGGCATCAAGGAATGCTAGAAAAGTCAAATTATAGCCAACATTGTATACAATTAGAGAAACTTATTTAAATGTCAATGCTAAATTTTGATATTGTCATATAGAATTATTAAATTTGGCACTACAAATGACAAATACCATTTGTTCCGTATCCTACTTTACCTTCAAAAGTTAAGAAATACCAAAATATAGTTGTAAACACAGATTCCGTGTCCTGTAAATTAAAAGAACAATAAAAATATGGACAAGTGTAATTTGTATTGATTTATGAAAATTAATGGATACAATTCTCTTTTGATGGCTTGACAATCCAAGAGCTAAGATAGCTTGATCTCGAATCAGACAATGGCTTGATGTTGTTAATGTTGATCCAAGGGCTAAAATAGCATGATCTCGAATCAGGTGATGACTTGATGTTGATTCAAGGGCGACGATCGCTTGATCTTGAATCGAACAAGTTTTATTGGCTTGATTTGATTCAAGGGAGACGATCGCTTGTTCTTGAATCAGGCTTCGAAGTGGAAAATTCGGCACTTGTGTTTTGTGCTTGTTGAATCTTTCAAAGTATTGATGAATGCTTAAAGGTCTGGAGTTTGGTAGAACTTCAACTCTCTTGTTGAACGTCCAGAGTTTGACAGCACTTCAATACTCTAGAAAAGCCTCCCTCTTCTTGAATGAGGGCCTCCTATTTATAGAGGAATTGATGTTTATCTTCAAGTGATCTTGGCCAATTAGAAAATATTTATTTTCTAATTAATTTAATTTAAAGATAAATGAAAGACTTATCTTTTGTTGTGATGATGTGGCCTTCCATTTGTTGACATGTGTCACTTGTCATGGACCCACATGAGTTTTGATGAGTCACCATTGCTTGTGGGACCCACCAATCTTGAATTTGAATTGTTGACCAGTCAAACTTTTGATCATTGACCGATCAGACGGTGATATGCACTTCACTAATTTTTTGATGTCTACAATAGTATTAATGCATTTGAGCACGTATGTGTCAAAATTTGGTTATTTATGCTACATCAAATGACATAAATACATTAGAGATGCTGAGAAATAATGACATGACATGACGACACAAATGACATTTGCCATTTGAAGTGCCAAAAAATTTGACATCCTATGTGCCATTATAATAAATTGGTATCCTAAATGGCATGCTATTGAAATAACCTATTTGGATTCGTCAATACCAAATTTTAACAATGACACGTCAAATGACATACCATTAATTGGAGATACTGTGGTAGATTATAGATAATAAATGCTATATTTAAATTATTTTTATTATTATTTTTATTTAAGGTGATAATTACAAACAATTATAATATATTTATATATAATGGAATATTAAGGTTAGGTAGATCTGATGCAAGTTACATCAAGTCACTTCAATTACAATTATTTGTATAGTATATTTTGAAAAACCGATCCTTCTTATATATGTCATGTTTGTCAAAAATCATAGTGATCAAATTATCTGTTTCATAAAAAAAAACAAAAAACAAACTGTAAAAAATAATGACATTTTGAAGAACAATAAGTCACTGTTTTTTTCATTAAAATTTTTCAAAAATTGACCATTAAATTATTATAATTTTTAGTACACATGACATACATGAGAGGGATATCAAATTCAACCATCAATATATAATACAAATAATTACAATTAAAATGACTTGCAATGAAATTGACCTAAGTTTAGCATTCTTGTTCATATATAATTATTACTTTTGTCGATACGTAACAAAAGCAGCACCGATATCGGTATCAATATCCACATATATAATATTAAAAAAAGTTTGGAGTAAGTACAGGTTTGTATGTTTTTGGAATTTTTGTCATCTTCTATTCCACGCGTTTGGTTCAAAGTTTGAAAAATAGTTTTTTATTCAGTTGGTGACAAACCGAAAACAAAGGTTATGGTCCACTGGCCATGCAAGCGGTTATCCTCCGAATATTTTAGCAAATTAATGAACAAAATTAGTGCTTTCGAGCTGTCATTCATTATAGCTACTCTAGTCCAATTATTATTATTATTATTATTATATTTTTATTTCTGGAGCCTTATGGTCCTATTATTTTATACTAGTCATCGTGCACACGTAAATGCATGTGCAATGCGATACATTATAGTAAAAGATTGTCAATTTTTTATAAGGTTTGTAATTGATCACACAAACATAAATTATGGAAATTTCTACAAATTATTTTTTTTTGAAAATTTATTATAGTAATAAAATGAATGGTTTCTTGACATAAATGCATTTTCACTTTTCATTCTTATTTTTGAGTACAACTTGTAATTAGTGTGTATATTACCTACCTTATGAGTATACGTGTAACTTACCTTATGTGTATAGTTGACCTTCTCATTGGTGCCTGTATAAGGCTTGCTGCTACATCGTACAAATTGCACATATTATATACAAATATCTTTTTCTCTCATTCCACAGTTTTCCAGTAACTTTTTCCATATATATGTGAAAATTAAAATTAAAATTTTTGAAAATCTATGTGAAATAATGTGTTTAAGTACATTTAAAAATTTGTATCTTAATTAAAAAGAAAAAGAAATAGAATTGGAAGAGATAATTAAAACCTTATAATTGTTATACACATTGACTTGTACTTTTGGTCATTTTGAAACTCACCATGCCTATAAAACTGCAATTAGAGTGTTAGAATTTTGATATGTAAGATATATCTATATATAATAGATGAAATGTAATGAAAATGTTACTTTATCGATGTAAGCGTCGTCATTAATTTCTCTTTTATTAAGAATGCGGGTTTTAGGCACTGTAGTGTTATTTCTGTAAAAAATAATGATAATAATCAATTTTGAAAAATAATTTTGAAAAATAATGATGTAAGCATCGTCATCCATTTCACCCACTTTCCTAATTTTTAGGACTTCAAATTTGTCCATCACGTACTTCACCATTTATATTTATTTTTTATTTTATTTTTTTAATTCACATTTACGAAATACAATATGTCCATCTCCTTGGTAGTTACAATTATCCTATCTTATTTTTATTTTTTAAAAAAAATTACATTTATCAAAATTTACCAAAACTCTTAATTTTAAGGACATAAAATACTTAAATAGGATAGATTTGGCCATCGATTTAACAAGTGAGTCACTATCTACAAAAGTATAATTATCACTAAACATTTTTATTTTATGTATGCCTCTAACATATTCTCTCAAAATATCTAATTGCAACTTTATATTCACAATTTTTCAGATAATAAATTTGAAAGAAGAATATTATATTCTAAAATAAATCAAAATTTTAAAGAAGTCATAAATTACCAACTCTCCTAATTTTTAGGACTTAAAACCTGCCCATCACGTACTCCACCATTTATATTTATCTTTTATATTTTTTGAATTCACATTTATAAATTTTTTTATAATGCCTATTATCATAATTAAATAGGAATGTATTATATGTTTAACATAATATTACTATTTCTTATTATATATAATCTTACCATTTATTTAAATTTGCAAATATAAAAATTAAAATTGAACTTGATATGTAGTCTCTATCTCTCTCTCAATTTTTAATTATGATACTTTTATGATTTAGTATATCACTAAATTATCATTTAAGATAAAATCTAATTTTATGAACTAAATGCAATCGAGAAGAATCAGGACTTCTGATATTTTTAATTAATTAAATTTCATTTGATTAATTTAATTAATCAAATTACTTATAATATTTTCACTTAATTAAATTAATTAAAATATTTATACTTATCCGTTAAGTAAATTAATAAAAAAAACGATTACTTATCCGTTATTTAAAATTTAAGTGATCATAATATTTTTTTTTTCACGTTTCTTATCATAATTTGATCATGAGACGTGATTAACTGTAATTGTAATTTTATCATAATGCTTATTATCAGAATAAAATAGGAATGTATTACATGTTTAACATAATATTACTATTTCTTATTATATATAATCTTACCGTTTATTTAAATTTAGCCTTTTTAAATTTGCAAATATAAAAATTAAAAATTGAACTTGAGATGTGGTCTCTATCTCTCTCTCAATTTTTAATTATGATACTTTTATGATTTAGCATATCATTAAATTATCATTTAAGATAAAATATAATTTTATGAATTAAATGCAATTAAGAGGAATCAGAAAGCCATTATATATATATATATATATATAGGGACATGTTCCCCTTATACCCTATTTTGACACCTATGTTTACACCCCGTTTTCAATTATCATTGTAGATCGAATATTTTGAGAAACCGATCGTTATAATAGATACTTATCTTATGTTTGTCATGTATGAAAAAAATCGGATTGATCCAACAGTTAGTTTTTGAAAAATATTATTTTGAAGAACTATTAGTGTTTTTATTAATTAAAAACACAACAATTTTTTATAGTGACATTTCTTAAAATCTAACCGTTGGATAACTATGATTTTTGTTATACATGATATGCATAAAAAATGTATTGGATCCAACGGTCAATTCGTCAAAATATTTATCATAGATAGTATTTTGAAAACGAAGTGTAAACATAGGTGTCAAAATAGGGTGTAAGGAGAACTTGACCCATATATATATATAAAATTCATTGCCCCTTACATTTCCATACAAATACAGAAATTGAAAACTAACATAAGAGATAATAATTGGCGAAAATCTTATAGAGAGAGAAAGATGACGACGAAACTTCAATTGTGCTTCGCAGCTTCTCGATCTTCAGGAGATGTCTGTGTAACGCCATGGCCGCTGAGTGAGAGACAGAGCAAGCAATGCCGTTACTTCTTCTTCTTCTTCTTCTTCAATTGGACCGTATTATCATTGGAATTCCCCCCCCACCCCCATTTGCTGATGTGGATTTTCCGTTTTTAAAGATTATCTTTGATGACACTGTCGCGCAAGTGCAGCAGTGTGCCTGACAAGAAAAATTCGACACGGAGGTTGTTTAAATAATGGGCTTAATTTTCATTTAAATTACGAGGAAAAGACCTGCATGGGCATTTTTGGAATAGTAGCGTCGTAACGACATTTGCTAACAAAAAGAAACGTTCAAGGTGGCAATGCTGGGGCGAATATAAATTATTTATGGAAATTAATTATTTTTAATATAGTTAGAGCATCTTAGGCAAAATTACATCCGAAATTGTACACCATTAGAGAAACTTATTTAAATGTCAATGTTAAATTTTGATATTGTCATATAGAATTATTAAATTTGGCACTATAAATGACAAATACCATTTGTTCCATATCCTACTTTACCTTCAAAAGTTAAGAAATACTAAAATATAGTATTAATGCATTTGAGCACGTATGTGTCAAAATTTGGTCATTTATGCCACATCAAATGACATAAATACATTAGAAATGCTCTAAGACGAGAAAGTATGATATGACATGATGGCACAAATAACATTTGCCATTTGAAGTGCCAATAAATTTGACATCCTATGTGCCATTATGATATTTTGACAAAAATCCATCCCTCTTATATATGTTATGTTTGTCAAAAAATACAATGATTTAACAGTCTGTTTCATAAAATAAAAAAAAATAAAAAAATACAGACGGTGAAAAAATAGTAACATTTTGAAGAACAAAAAGTCACAGTATTTCTCACTAAAATTTTTTAAAAATTGACCGTTGAATCATTATGATTTTTAATAAACATGACATAATTCAACAATCAATTTTTTAAAATATATTATGCAAATAATTACAATTAAAATGATTTGCATGAAATTGACCTAAGTTTAGCATTCTTCTTCATATATAATTATTACTTTTGTCGATATGTAGCATAAGAGCAGCATCGATATCGATATCAATATCAATATCCACATATATAATATTAAAAAAAGTTTGGAGTAAAGTGCAGGTTTTTATGTTTTGGGAATTTTTGTCCTCTTCTATTCCAAAGAGAAAAGTAATGAACAAAATTTAGTGCTTTCAAGCTGTCATTCATTATAGCTACTCTAGTCCAATTATTATTATTTTATTTCTTGAGCCTATGGTCCTATTATTTTATACCAGTCACCGTGCACACACAATGCGTGTATAACGTGATGCATTATAGTTAAAAGTTTTCAATTTTTTATAAGGTTTGTAATTAATCACACAAACATATATGATGAAAATTCTACAAATTAATTTTTCTTTTTTTGAAAATTTATTACAATAATAAAATGAATGGTTTATTGACATAAATGTATTTTCACTATTCATTCTTATTTTTGAGTACAACTTGCAATTAATGTGTATATAGTTGACATACCTTATGAGTATATGTGTAACTTACCTTATGTGTATAGTTGACCTTCCCATTGGTGCCTATATAAGGCCTGCTGCTACATTGTACAAATTGCACATATTATATACAAATATCTTTTTCTCTCATTCCACAGTTTTCCAGCAACTTTTGCCATATATATGTGAAAATTAAAATTAAAATTTTTGAAAATTTATGTGAAATAATGTGTTTAAGTACATTTAAAAATTTGTATCGTAATAAAAAAGAAAATGAAATAGCATTGGTAGAGAGAATTAAAACCTTATGATTGTTATATACATTGACCTGTACTTTTGGTCATTTTGTAACTCACGATGCCTATAAAACTGCAATTAGAGTCTTAGGATTTTGATATGTAAAATATATATATATATATAGGATGAAATGTAATGAAAATATTACCTTATCGATGTAAGCGTCGTCATTAATTTATCTTCTATTAAGAATGTGTGCTGTTGGCACTCTGTAAAAAATAATGATAATAATCAATTTTGAATATTAATATTGAAAAATAATGATATAAGCATCGTCATCAATTTCACCTACACTCCTAATTTTTAGGATTCAAACTTGCCCATCACATACTTCACAATTTATATTTATCTTTTTTTTTTTTTTTTAATTCACATTTACGAAATACTATATGTCCATCTCCTTGGTAGTTACAATTATCCTATCTTATTTTTATTTTTATTTAAAAAAAAAAAATTCACTTATCAAAATTTACCAAAACTCCTAATTTTAAGGACATAAAATACTTAATATAAGATAGATTTGGCCATCGATTTAGCAAGTTAGTCACTATCTACAAAAGTATAATTATCACTAAACATTTTTATTTTATGTATGCCTCTAACATATTCTCTCAAAATATATAATTGCAACTTCATATTCACAATTTTTCAGACAATAAATTTGAAAGAAGAATATTATATTATAAAATAAATCAAAATTTTAAAGAAGTCATAAATTACCAACTCTCCTAATTTTTAGGACTTAAAACCTGCCCATCACGTACTCCACCATTTATATTTATCTTTTATATTTTTTGAATTCACATTTATAAAATTTTTTACAATGCCTATTATCATAATCAAATAGGAATGTATTATATGTTTAACACTGTTTCTTATTATATATAATCTTACCATTTATTTAAATTTAACTTTTTTAAATTTGCAACTATAAAAGTTTAAAATTGAACTTGATATGTAGTCTCTATCTCTCTCTCAATTTTTAATTATAATACTCTTATGATTTAGTATATCACTAAATTATCATTTAAGATAAAATATAATTTTATGAATTAAATGCAATCGAGAAGAATCAGGACTTCTGATATTTTTAATTAATTAAATTTCATTTGATTAATTTAATTAATCAAATTACTTATAATATTTTTACTTAAGTAAATTAATTAAAATATTTATACTTATCCGTTAAGTAAATTAATAAAAAAATGATTACTTATCGATTATTTAAAATTTAAGTGATCATAATATTTCTTTTTCACGTTTCTTATCATAATTTGACCATGAGACGTGGTTAACTGTAATTGTAATTTTATCATAATGCTTATTATCATAATAAAATAGGAATGTATTACATGTTTAACATAATATTACTATTTCTTATTATATATAATCTTATCGTTTATTTAAATTTAACCTTTTTAAATTTGCAAATATAAAAATTAAAAATTGAACTTGAGATGTGGTCTCTATCTCTCTCTCAATTTTTAATTATGATACTTTTATGATTTAATATATCATTAAATTATCATTTATGATAAAATATGATTTATGAATTAAATGCAATTGAGAAGAATCAGAAAGCCATTATATATATATGGTAGCATTAAGGCTACGTTTTCATAGAATTCATTGCCTCTTACATTTTTATACAAATACAGAAATTGAAAACTAACATAAGAGATAATAATTGGGGAAAAATTCGCTAATTATTATAACTTACAATGACATACAAAATGACAATTGTGGAGACAGTGTTTGTTGCTTGTTTTGTTTTTGGAAGCAAATAGATTTATAGTGTCATATATGCAAATAAATAAATTGAATAAATTCAAATGAACAATGAAAAATCTATACTAAAAAAATAAATTTCTAAGTTGAGTTGAATAATCACTTACGTACATGCACTTGATACGAAATTAGATTTCTTGAAATGTTTTGAATGGTTTCACAACTTTCCTAAAGCATGTAAAATTACACATTATCTAAACTGAAATGAAATGAATTTTAAATCTGAAATGAAAGTAATTTTTATATATTTAATATTTTACCTTTTGATTTGGAGAGTTTTCAGACAAATAAAAATATAGAGAATAAAGAAGAGAATGAACGTAAAGGGAAGATGAGTGTTTGTGTGGAGTTGGAAAACTGAAGAAGGTGAGAGTTTAAAAAGCCTAAATTGGAGGAAGTAGCGGGTTACTTATAAAGTCATATTTAACCTCCACATATTTTGTATGTATATAGATAATATAAGGGCATTTTTTGGAAGGAATATTGTGACCAGACAAACTCTCCTTTCTCCCTTTATATATTAGTATGGATATATTAGAGCATCTCCAATGCAAAGCCAAATTTGGCACCCCAAAAAGCGCTAGTTGATGCCAAATTGTAAGCCCATTTGGCACTAGCTGATGCCAAATTTGGCTTTATGGTATCAAGTAATGCCAAATTTAGTATAGATATTTATTTATACAATAATTAGCTGGAGTGTGCTCCACACGTGCCTGGGGTCTAATTGTTTATATAGGTGCCCCATGTCAAATTATTTATAGGTTTTTTGAATATGTTATGGGATTTTTTTTTTTCCTTATATTATTATAGTGTAAACCCGGACGATAAAATAATCTACAAATCTCACGAGAATGATTTAGGAAACGATAAATCCTAACAATATATTCAAGCTATTGTTGATGTAGAATTAGTGTTTAGTTGTTAATATGGAAGGAAGCAACAAATGAACGAAAAAAAGGAGAGACCAAAATTCATATTCGATTTATTGAAGTTGTTTAATTCATCCCATCTATGCAGGGGTAAGCACCCTTTTTTAATTCAAAACTAAATTAAAGTTTTGGTTCCATCATTTGATGTGCTTCGAATTAATGATGCAACCAAAACTTTAATTTAGTTTACAAGTTTGCCAAAAAGATTTCCTATAATAGGCAAAACTTCAAGACAAGTGGGTAAGCAAGAAAATAAAAAGATTAGTCACAACATAAATTTGAGATGATTAATTCCAAATTGACTCTCCCTCCCTTTCAATGCTCTCTGTATTACAGAAATTACATATATGGATGTCAAAATGGACAGTCATGAAACTTGAACATTTATGATAGACTATATAATTAGTGTTGTAAAATCTGGACTGGACCGGACCAGCCAGTTCAACTGGTTGAACCGGGTGCCTCATCGGGTGGTTTAACCCTGTAAAATTCAGTCTTAATGAAAACCGGCCTATTTGGTAAAAATCGATCAATCCGGCAGTTGAATCGGCGGGTTTACAGGTTTATTGGTTGGTTAAAAAAATAAGGGCCAGGTTTTGGTAAAAAAAATAGAAGCTACTAAAATGACTAAAATGGACCCAATTTTTTAAAGTCTCTTAAAGCCAAGAAGGCTAAAAAGACAAATTAGTCTAAAAAAAACCCCAAATAGCAAAACTAACCCAAGACACCTAATTTAATAATACAATATTCTTATTTTGCATTTTAAAATATATATATAATAAAGATGGATCAAGATTAATTATCAATTTTCAATTTTGATGACTGCACGTACATTCAAATATATGAATTGATTTTACAAACATTTTAAAAAAAATTATATTTTGAATCTATTTTGCATCTTTTACAGCTTTTGCTCTAATAAATAAATAAATAATATATTTATGATGTCATGATGATGTCATGGTTCAACCGGATAGAACTGGTTGACCCTTAACCCAGTCACTTGTCCGGTTCGATAAACGGTGTGGGTTTTAAAACATTGTATATACTGACCACCTCAATGTACAAATCCCTCTTCAAAATTACAACCTACCAGTCCTTCAATTGACGAATAATCGTCCCTGCAAAAATTCAAACAGCAAAATAAATGCACTATGATAGAAAGATAACACTCATAACGTGCCAAAGAAAGTAAAATGACTGAGAAATTAACCAAAGCTGAAAAAATGTGCATCAAGCCGACATATATGTGATGTGCCACTTAGTTGCGAAGAAGGAAAAGGAAGAGAAAAGAAAATTCGATTCTTAATACAAATCTCGATGAAATCAGGAGGTCTCCAAAAAAGGTAAAACAAGCAAGCAAGTAACCCAGAAGAATTTACCACAAACTAAATTTTAAGTACATTATAGAGCTGAAAAACAACAAATATAACTATAGCCCAATAATTTTTGCTAAGAGGTAGTGGCTGGCTCTCATTTCATCTCCATCCAAGTTTTAAGAAATTTGGTGCTAAGAGGACCTGACTGTGTGTTCATTGAGAACATGAATCATGAATGATAGATCTTTAAATGTTCTCTTTACCTGTCAGCCACAACCAATCCAGAGCAACCCCTGCAAATAAGCCACCTCAGAGAAATAGCACGAGCAAATTACCTAATGCATTTTGCTCAGGTCCCTACAAAACCAAAAACTCAATAATTTTCCATAAGGAACCATGGGAAGAACTTAAATTTTCTGCACTATTTGAACCGTGAAAGTGACAATTAAAAAACCTTGTAACCATTAAGTGTTATTGTAAGTATACAGATTGTGAGTTAGCCGCACTAATCCCAAGAATGTACAACTGTGAGAAAAAAAAAAAAAAACAGAGAACCCACCAAAAAATGAAGCAACAAGAGAAAGGGATAAGTAGCGTACATTGCAAGGGCAAAAAAAAAAAAGAGCAAAACTTAGAAATAAGTTCTCAAACCACGAACAATCAATATGATATTAAAGTAAACCAATAGCAAATAGACAAAAAGGAACGTATAAAACGGTTCGATCATAAGAAGCAAGAATATGAAAAGGGGAGGAACACCCAATTTTTTTATTTCCACACAAATTAACACAAAATAGACAAGGACGATCAATACAAAATACAACCAAAAGCAAGCACAAAACACAGCAATGGAAAAGGTACCCCACAAGAGGAAAAAAAGAAAGCACAACAAAAAAGCCACAATCTAAATTCAAAAAATAAAAAAAATAAAAAAATAAAAAAATAAAAACGAACATCAGAAAATATTAGCCCAAACGAATTCCTTACCCAAGGGCAACACAGGAGCTAACTAAGCACAATTTTTTTTTTCCAAAAACTAATACTTTCTTCAACCACCTGAACAAGAGTCAAGAAAAAGACACATGAAAGAAGTCCACATTTGATTCTAAAAAGACAAAACCAAGAATCAGTTCAAAACCCAAACCAAAACATGAGAGATTCCCCAATTTCATTTTCAATTTTTTTTTTTTTTTGGCTCGGTTTTGATACAGAGCACATATTGCAACCATCTCACTTCCATAAGCCTGCAGAAGGTACTCCCCAAGGATATAACAAGCAAAAAACTTAATAAATACTCTCCTTTTGGTTACATATGCTACAAGTCAAATACCAACAACAAAAACAAGAGCGGGCCCGCAAAAGCTATTCCCGAAGGGTAAAACAAACAAAAACACACCATGCACCCTCCTGGTACATATTCTACAAGTTGAACATCATGACAACAAAGAAAACCCACACCTAAGCTCAAAACAAGAAGAGCATCACAAAATACTGATCCAAACGAATTGCTTACACAAACACAACACAGCAGGCACGAACAAGAGCAACAGCACGAAGCTTTGACCAAAGATGAAAACAAACCAGCTAAATCTCACAAGGAAAGAAGAAGAAAAGAAGAGAAAGAAAGCCACGTAGCAATAACCACATCATAAAATCCAACTTTCTCCGACAACGAGTTGAGGGGGTCCTGCCACAGCATGGCAACCCACTGCAGCACAATGATTAAAGCTACACAATTTCCCAACTCAAGGCCACTGCAGTTTAATATACAAATACACTGCATTTGGAGACAAAAAAAATAAAGACACCCAAACACTGCCCAACAAAAGGGTGCCTGCTTCAGCTTAAATGGCGTCGCTTTTCAAGGCCAGCGCAGCCAATACGGATGGAAGCAATAGTGGGAATCATTTTGGAGGAAACAATGCCATTTCCAATTGTGAACAGTGACTCTATCAACATATTTTGACAGTGTAGATTAAAAGTTGGTAATAAAGTTACAATTAACAATTTTGGTCTGTCCAAATTACGAGTCTACTTACCCACCCATAAATGAAGCAAAAGATTATTTAAAAGTGGGTTATGATTAACAATTTTGGTCAGTCCAAATTACGAGTCCCATTACCCGCCTACAAATGAAGCAAAAAGTTATCACTCCTAGGTCAGCTCCCTCACAAAAAATGAATAGTTTTGAGACATTTATGAACATCCATATTCCATACAGAAGAAACGGACAGTCAGCATTTTCAGACACCCAAAAAGAAAAGAAAAAAAGAACACAGCAACAAATTTTTCTAAAATTTGGTATAAATCTGCCTAACTTTCAAATATTTCATAAGAAATCAAACAGTGAAATAGGACATTGTTAAGTTTCCAATCCAACCTAAAAGCCTAAGCTTGTAGGTGGATGGCCCAATTCAGGTATATGAAGCTATAGCAAGCCTTTTATTTAGGCGATGTGGGACAGAGTGGATTTCATTCTTCTACAGACATAAACCATGTTTTTGACTCACCTGGTGAAACTTCAAAGCTAAGTACTTTGGATCATACTTCAATTCCCGTTCAAGGTCCAATTTTCTCAACAACTGCAGTCATCTCTCACACCATTTCAATACATAACAAGATCTGCATCAGATGTTAAGAAAGATAGAAGTATAGATAATTAATGAGATTAAATATTTGTGTTTTTTGAAACAACAATGAAGCAAATTTTGAAAATATGATGCATGGGAAAGAAATGAAAAGGGATGCCACAACATGTTACTGAAAGGAGATTGGAAGAACAGGATCCATGAATTCAACCCTCCAAAAAGGCCAATGTATGATTTGAATAATAATGATAATGACAGTACAAACTTGATTCAAACCACGTTTGGAGAGAGGACAGGAATGAGAATATTAAAAAGAAAATATCTTAAAATCATTTTCCTTCTAAGAAACTTTGTAGTTCATGTCTTAGTCGTATTGTTCATTCTATTTTCTTCTATGGAATAACTATTCCATTTTTTATACTCAACCTAAACTTAAAGACTCTGTAAAGTTGAAAACAAAAAATTGCAGCTGAGGATTGGATGGTGGCAGTGAATCTTAGGTCAATAATTGCAGGAGAGTTTTTTGCTCACGCTATTCTTTTGAAAATGAAAACAATGGCTGTTTTCAAAAAGGAAAAAAAATATATATATATATATGTTACCCATACTTTTTTTAGGAGGAGAAGAAGAAGAAAGTGCCAAAAATCACAGAAATAAGGCAAAGGTAAACCATCTCTCTTTTGCTAAAATTTCAAAAACAAAAACAAAAACGACCCATACATTCCTGAGAAAAGAACATGTTGCCATGATATATTTATCTCACATCCAATCGCATAGGGCACTTTGGTCGTCCATGTGAACTGAATTGTTTCATTTTGTCTCGCATATAGTTTTGGGAACAAATTCATCTTTGTGAGTGTGAGAATTGAAAAGAGAATGGCAATCCCCATTGCAAATGACAGTAGAGATAAAAAAAATTATATATACATATATATAAAGAAAAAAGAAAAAAAGAAAAAAAAGAGGCATTTCACGAATTTTAAAAAAATGATTCTGTAATATCAATTATGGTGATGGTTCCACCACTTTTAAATGGTCCCATTAGGAAGATAGATTTGTACATTCAATACCATGCAAATTACAATCATTCAGACAACCAACAACCAAATAAGCACTCATTCTATTCAATCTTTATCCTGCTGCAGTTTCTATTATTTTATATATACATATGTGATTGATAAGTCATCGTGGCAACATTTAGTAGAAGTGACAGGATGTATAACCTGGAAGGATATATAAAATGATATAGAGCCACTCTGTCTGCAGACTTAAGATCAACTTCAGCAGTTTCACATATCAGGCGACCCAATTCTGACTGAATCTTGTGTTCTTCCTGCACAATGATGTCCACATTGCACAGCATTAGCTGGACAGCGGTAAATGAAATTCAATTTGTTAATTTAGTTTTGTGAAGATCATCAGGGTGCATGCGGATATCCATTCAAAATACAGAGATCAAATATTTTTAAGCCTCTATCGGTCTTTGTAAACAATATCAAAATTGTCTCAAAGAGTTAGTCAAAGAAGTAAGAAAGCTGAAAAAATGGTGAACCTCAAACTGCAACAAGAAAATATAAAGAAGCTAAAATGAGGCATAATTAGAGTATGGGGAACATATAGTCATATTTATGCATGACTCTCTCACTCATTGTGTGGTGGACAACAAAAACTACAGGCACTATAAGGAAGAGATACACATAAACCTCATCTTAAATTATTCCTTTCATGTAAAATATAAGGTTAGAATCCAATAAAGGCATAGTCAATATCTATTTCCATCTCTTTTATTCGGTACACAATCAAAAATTCCAAAAAGTGTTGCCATTTCAATCTAAATTGATTGAATCACAAACAAATTAATGCCGGTATGCCACACCTTATGCCAGATTCTTATTGAAGCTTTTCAAGACCAATCATAATCTATGCTAGATTTCACATGCTGCACAGTTTGAGGCACCCACAAATATGTCCCTTCAAGACAATTCAACTCCTCTATTAAGAATATCCAGTGTAATAGATCACCGACATGCCAGCCCGAACATTCAACAGCCAAAGCACAAACTATCACCATGAGAGCACATGTACCCTTCTCTCCAAATCTTCCACAAATACCCATGAGACAGAATCCTAATAGAAATCCATCAAAGTAGGTTCCAAAAGCAGTATAAAGAGGCCAAATCAGCAGAAGAAACAGCTGCTCTCTGTCAATACAACCTTTAGATCATAAACACTAGATACATGAATATTTGTATGTGGCTAACAGATTTTTCTTCCAATCCCGTATATATTGGAGGAACCTGTGTTGTACTCCTACCAATAATCCTGGCAAGAACAAGAACCATCCTTGAAATGGTGAAACCGAGTAGCATCTCTTACAATGATTTCTCTGCCCACAAGCTTGGAGATAAATTTAATGGCAGAGTGGCAGTCATTACAGACTCTTAGGTTCTTCATGATCCTCAGAGTAGTGTTTTCTGGAGTATTTATTAGCCCAAATGCAATCGCAAGCTTCTCACTGTGATGTCTAAGAATCTGCTCCTTGACCTCTCCATCGAGATCATGTAATACTGCTTCAGTCTCTGGAATGAACCCCATTTTTTTAATCTCCTTCCAGATTTTGTCCATCATCTCGTAGATTGCATCTTTCTGTGGATGAAGCCCATCTTCAACCCCAAAGATATGGACTTTATTTTTAACTTGAACCCAGCTAAATCCTTGGTCTTTCTTCACTCCTCTATCCTTCATCGACTTTCTGATCTTCGCAGCATCCTCCCATTTTCCACAAGCAGAATACACATTAGCTAGTGCAGAATAGGCCCCACTGTTGTCAGGCTCAATAAGAAGCAATCTCTCTGCTGCAACTTTTGCTAGCTCCACATTTTTATGAACCCTACAAGAAGATAAAAGTGAACCCCAAGCTATAACATCTGGTTCAATTTGCATATTTTCTATGAAATCCCATGCTTCTTGTAGCAATCCAGCACGCCCAAATAAGTCGATCATGCAAGCATAGTGGCTTGGGGTGGGTTCGATTTTATGCATATTTTGCATCAAGTTAAAATAGTTCTGGCCTACTTCAACCAATCCCACATGTGTACAGGCAGAGAGCACGCCAACATAAGTTATATGGTCAGGTTTAATGCCAACTGCTAGCATCTTCTCAAACAGTCTTATGGCTTCTTCTCCAAGACCGTGCTGAGCTAAAGCTATGATCATGGAGGTCCAAGAGACAGTATCTCTGTTCCATTGTATCAGATCAAACACCCTCCTTGCCCCATTGACACTTCCAGCTTTGGCATACATGGTGATTAAAGCATTGCTCACAGAAACTGATGATTCTTCTCCTGATCTTATAGCATTTGCATGGATTTGTTTGCCATGATCCAAAGAAGCCAAGCTTGAACTTACACTTAACATGGCTGCTAAAGTGAAACTGTTTGGTTTGGGGCCTTCTATAACCATTGATCTGAAGAGTTCCATTGCATCATTATTAAGGCCATTCTGCTCGTAACCTACAATCATGGCTGTCCAAGCAACTACATCACGGTCTCTCAATGAGTCAAATATCTGTCTGGCCGGGTTTATATCCCCCAGCTTGATGTATCCATCCAGTAGGGCTGTAAATCCAATCACGTTGAGATTAGAAGTAACATTTTTCTCTACAATCTTTTGAGCTATTTCAACTCCACCAGACTTGGAGTACATTGAGATCAAAGCATTTCCAACCGGCCCAGAAGTATCGAATTCAAATCTGATGATGTAAGCATGAATTTGTTTCCCAAGTTCCAACTTCTCAAGATTGGCACAAGCTGATAAAACACTTGCCAGGGTGAAATTATCAGGCTTTAGAGAAGAACCCCTCAGCATTTTTGAGAAAATATTCAATGCTTCAAGATCAAATCCACGCTGATTGTAGCCTGCAATCATTGAATTCCAGGAAACTACATCTCGTTCCATCATTTGCTCAAACTGGGCCAGAGCAAGATCATGTCGATCAGACTGCATATGCAATGAAATCATAGCATTCCAGCTTGATATGCTCTTCAATTTCATCCCATCAAAAACAATCTTTGCCGTTATTGGATCACCTGACTTTGCATACATGTTGAGGAGGGAATTTGCAACGGGAATACAGCTACTTAGCCCAAGTTTAACAACAAAAGAGTGAACCTTCCTTCCCATATCTAAAGCTTCTATGGCAGTGCATGAGGCAAGAACATTAGTAAATGTGAACTGGGTTGGTGGAGCTCTAAATGAAATCATCTCTAGGAACATCCGAATTGCATTTTCAAAACGACCCATCTGATTATATCCCACAATCATTGCAGTCCACGAAACAGAATCACGATCAGGTATTTCCTCAAAAATATGACGGGCTACATCGATACTCCCTTGTTTCGCATAGGCAGAGAGAATCGTATTCCAAGAGAATGTGTTTCTCACAGGTATTTCATCAAAAACGCGGTGGGCATCAGAAATGTACCCAGTTTTGGCATAGAAATTGACAAGGTTATTCATCAGGAAAACACTGAAGTGAAGCCCCACTTTGATTATTCGACCATGAATCGATTTTCCGGAAAATGTGTCTTTGGATTTTAGGCTTGTTTGGAGGAGAGATGCATAAAAGTCTGAAGGAGAGGCAATAGAAGGTGCGATTGAGGTCTCCATTAATGATAAATCTAAAAGGATAAACTAAAATTAGAAGCCCAACTAAGATGTTTGGTTTCATAAATGCATAAATACATACACACACACACCAATTACACAAAAGTGGTGTTTTGTAGACACTATAAAGACAAGATTCTGTTCAAGAAAAATATTAAAGGAGTCAGAGGTTTGAAGAAATGAATTAGCGGGAAATGAGGCAAAGGCATTGATGTGCAAACTTAAGAGCCGTTGAGGTGTTGAGAAGTACTTACCCAATTGGGAGAAGATCCTCTCCTTGGTTGCTCTTTACACATTAGCTTGGTCATGATCCAACGGTTACAAATTAAAGAAAATTGAAGATTAATTAATTTGAGGCATCAACCCGACACGGTTTGGAAAACGCCGTTAACGGCATCAGCTCATCCATTGTTAGAGATTTCATACTGCAATCCACCATCTTTCATGTCATCAAACCCAATTAGCTTTGGCCGTCGAAATGTGGGTAGGTGACTGGAAACTCGCCTGAATTACAACGGCAACAATCTACCTCTGCTGCTACGTGTTTTTCTTTTTGGGTGCCTTTTTATCCTCCCATTTCAATCTTCTTAGTTTGACCAACTCCCCCTTCTTTTTCTCCTCAAATATGATTTTGGTTTCAAATCCTATTTCGGTATTTCCCTACTCTGTTATCCCCTCACTTTGTTTTCCAGATGAATATTAAAAAGCAAAAAAAAAAAATTCATGTGAAAGACTAGGACCCAACTGTTTGTGAAAATGCTCAAGAGAAACTCATTTATCAACGAAGAATAAAAACCTTCCTCCTTAGATAATACCCAGAACCCAAAACCGCATAGTTTAGCCGCTGTTTTGGGTTGGGCGTATGGCTTGGGGCCATTTGCTTTTGAGGCAATTAAACAATAGAAAAATGTTACGAGGGACTAAATTTTTTGAACCAAATGATTTTTAATTTTGTGCATTTTAAAAATGCATGAAAATATATAAATAAGGGGAAGGATTGATGCCAGTAGTACTGGCAATGGGTTGGGTTTGAATCAATTAAATTTGGGTTAGGTCTAAAACTATTAAACCTACCTGCACCTGTGACTGCCACATTTATTAGGATCAAACCCGGCATAGAGAACCAGTGCCTTTGACGTAATGGTTACCTCTCCAACTTATGAGTGGGAGGTACGGGTTTTGACTCTCAGTGGGGAGTTCGTGGGATAGGCTTAGATTGTGTGTGTGAGTTCCTATAACTGATGTTCTTCAATGTATCCAAAAAAAAAAAAAAACCGGCAAAGAGATGTTGGTATCTCTATTAAGTTTACGAGTAAACTTTGTGTATTTTTATTAATAATGTATGCTCCCTCTACTAAAAAAAATAAAAAATAAAAATGAATAAGAAAAAAGAAAACCCATTAAACTCATTTGCTGTTTATATTTATGGATTAATACATGTTCATATTTTTTGTTGGATTTGGATCACCTA
>JAESVK010000479.1:3936915-3966668 GCA_017140935.1 Hamamelis virginiana | reverse complement strand
AAAAAAAAAAAAAAAAAAGAAAAAGAAAAAGAAAAAAAAGAAGAGCCCAATATCATCCAGTGTTGGTATCGCCAAAGTAGGCCTCGTAAAAGTGAGATGGATTATTCTGGATATGACCATGACCTTGGACAACCATTTTGTTGTATCAATATATTAGATGCTTTCAGTTGAAACTAGAGGTGCAAAGGAGCCAAGCCAAGCTTAATATTGAACTTTTCAAGCTTTGCTTGGACAAACTAGGTCATGTTTTGTTGACATAGCTAAATTGCTTCTCTGTCCCAGTGAAAAAAGAGTAATTGTTTATCCATAAATTTGGATCAATTGTGCATGATTGCATTAATTTCTATGATTTAATTTTGAGTGCCGTGCTAGTTTCTCACTAATATCATTTAACATCCATCTCTCTTAGCAAAGCAAGTTTTCACTATTCTGCCAATCCATAACACCCATATCGCATCGTAGCCTCTAATATCCTTGTCGATGCATAAGCATTGAAGTCACTTCTAGTGAAAGCCCAAACTAAGCTTAATTACCAAAAAAAAAATATTGTTTTCCTTTCACACCAGGAAGTTCAGCGAAGGCAGAAAAATCCATGACAAGTATACTGCAAAATGCAGACAGAAAGAACTAGATTACCAGACTGCAATCCTGTTTGGGGACAGCTAGATTTACTTGTACTTCTCTACCTTGTCTAACTTACAATCAATATTTCCAAAAATAAAAATAAAAATAAATGACAATGCTAGGAATGAAAGGCACTAAGTTACTTCAATTCCCTGATAGAACTCAACAATTTCAAAAACCAGCTGGAAACCCACCTTTTCTTGGGTCGCTTACCGCCACAAGTTCTCCGAAGACAGTCTTTCCATCTCCCTTTGAAGACTCTAAGGCTTGAACTACAAACTGGCAAATAGTTCCACCAGCAAGGCTTTCTAGGACATGGCCCTTCTTTTGAAGCATTGCCCTTGTCTCTGCAGGAACTTCAAAGTGGTCACCACTCACAGTAGTCCAATTCTCGTAATGTAGCACATTAGGAATCAACTGCATAAACAAAATTGTATTGCAATCGACTAGTTTAGAGCATGGTGGGGTAAAGGTGGAAAACCAAGCACTCTAAACAAACCCAACAAAAAGATAAACTTGAGAAAAAAATAAAATAAAAGGATGGTGTGCTTGGTTAATGCAGGGTAGTGGCAAAGATGGGTTGGTCGAGTATCAGATAAACCCATATTTGGCAGAGCACTAGAGCTTATACTTCTGAATGTAAATAATAAGGCAGGTTTATAAAAGAAAAAAAAAAATCTGAAAAGAACAGGATTCGTGAATGGGCTAAAATGAAGACCTAATGGTATGCCCTTGGAGCCATGATAGAAGAGAAAGGATCCATTCCCTTGGCAAAATGATTCAAGAATACCTCTGTAGTCCCTGCAATGATCAAGGCTCTCCCACTTGCACCTACCACGGCTTTCAGTTGTTCATCCTGTAGACGCATAAAGAAGAAGGCACATACAAAATTTGCACAGAATTGTCAAAATAAATGCACTGAATAGAAACCAAGACAATTATGATAATCAGGCATGAAAACATTTCAGAAGATCATTTCCTCGTTATTCCTAGTGGCTTGTGTGTACTGTATGCAATCCTAGTCTTCTGTCTCCCTTGTCAATTTCAATGTGGGGCAAGCAGGGCTCTAATGAATAATAGATTTTTCAGTAATGTATTGGACAGGGCAGCAGCCACCAATTAACCCAGTTAATTGATAATGGGACAAATCCCAATTCGAGTAGATAAACTTCAGAGGAAAAATACCTTCAGGATGATAGTAGGTGTCATGGATGATAATGGCCTTTTAGCAGGGCCAATAAAGTTGGCAGGTGCTGGAGGTGGAAGACCTGAAGAACTATTTTCAGGCATAGAGAAATCATCCATTTCATTGTTAAGGACTATCCCTGTACTTGGTGACAAAATTTGTGCTCCAAAGTACGAATTTACAGTACTTGTCATGGAGACAGCATTTCGCTCATGATCAACAATAGACATATGACTGGTACCATGATCTGAGATCTGGTTCCACATATTAAAAAGCAAAGAATCAGTAAAATTATAGGGTATGTATTGTGAGGAAAATTGAAAAGGCATCTATGCATGACATTAGCAAAAGCAATAGACGTGAAGAGGCAGGGCCAAGAAATTGGACGGGACTGAAAGAATCAAGTGAAAATGATATGTATGGTCATAGTCTCATAGATGATATATTACACTTTTGATGCAGCAGCTTACCTGCCACCATAATGATGGGAACCGAAAGTCATATTATCATTTATAGTTTTCTTAAACTCTAGTGCAAACTTAGGAGAGAGCATATCAGATAGAACTTCAGCAACATTAACGAAATCAGGATCACCCAGATTCATCCTTAAAGAAAATGCATGTTTCAAAGCTTCAATTTCTCAATGGATCCCAAGGGGCCCAGAAACACCCAAAGAAACTCCATATTGAGCAAGAATGTTTAGCATCTGTGGCAGTAAAGAAGCAAGAAAGGCTGTATAACATGATCGACCTATGTTTTCAAAGCGTGACACATTAAAATGATGGGGAAATCATGTATGGGAATACACTTACAAGCATCATTGCTGCACCACCAGAAGATGGAGGTGGCATACCAAGTATTTTAAGCCCTAGAATGTCAGCAGAGATTGGTTCTCTCAGTTTGACCTGATACCTCCTCAAGTCCTCCATTGTCAATATCCCTCCAAGCTTACGAACATCTCTAATGATACTCATTCCAATCGATCCATTATAGAAGGCCTGCAACCCATATTTTGAAATTATTCTGAGTGTCTGTGCGAGTTTCTTGTTTCGACAGTTATCACCTGGCTGCAAGAGCTTCCCATTTGATGTGAATATGTCGCCTGAGTCCCTTGTCTGCCATAATACCAGATTCTGTTTTGACCATCTGCATGTGGAGATATGGTGAAATCTTGAATCCCCTAGCAAGATGCGCGGCTGGCCTTACAAGCCTTTCCCACAAAAGCCTTCCATGTTGTTCCCAAGCTTTGTGCAGGCCTGCAAGTTCCCCTGGAACTGCTACAGAGAGGGCACCACTAGCTTTCAAAACATCATTTCCAGCGTACATATTCTGGAAAGCGAAAATGATGAAAAACGTTAATCTAGAAAGATTTTGGCAAGTCCAATAAGCACTATAAGCTAAAAAATTCAATAGACACCATAAACTAAAAGGTTCAATAACTTCATGGAAGCTAGCATAAAAGTACTACAAACATGCATTAGTTTTCGTCTTCCGCTTCAAATACTACTAGCATTCCACATAAATAGCAAGGATTTTGAAAACTTCATCCCATCTCCATCTTACAAATGAAATAGAAAATAAATTCTCTGAAAGTAAGTATGCACAATATGCAGAATATCTGCTTTTTACATTGCGGGATGTAACTGTACCCAAATCTGTCGGTGCTGTTTCTTTATTTTTGCATGTTTTTTGGGGAAAGGGAGAGGTTGCACATGGACTTGGCTTGATCTTGGTTTCACCATGTTGCCAATGCTCAATTCCAAAGAAGAGAAGAAAAGATTAAGGAATCCCAAACAACTAGGTTGAGAGAAAAATGGGCTTTGCTCAATCAATCCTACAAATTAAGATAACTCCAAAACAAAAGATCCTAACTACCTTCACAATTTGATTCTCATAAATAAAATCAATCATGCTGATCAATTCAGAAAATAATTCAATGAGTAGAACACTAACTCCATAGAGATGCCTTTGTACAGCAAAATCTTTCAGAAAGCAGTCATGTTTGAATACAATACCAAAAAAAAAAAAAAAAAAAACCCAAGGCTATCAATAGTAATTGAGTACCTGGGAAGCTAGCAGGGGAGCAGTTTCTCTCACGCCAAAGGCTTGTGCCTTCCCACTGGCTAACCTTACAAGCATAAAGGCACCACCACCAATGCCACTTGATGCTGGGCTAACAACACCCAAACAAAATGCTGCAGCCACCGATGCATAAACGGCATGGCCTCCTTCACGAAGAACATCCCTCCCAATTCTGGAACATCGGTCATCATCAGTGGCAACAACGCCATGATGTGCTGTGATTACCTCGCGTCTTGATGTAGTGTTTCTTGTCACATTATTGTTAAGGCTTGAAGTTGAAGGAAACAGCAAGAATAAGAGAAATGTAATGGAGGGCCAGAAGAACTACAGCAAAGCTGCAGCAAAATAGTAATAGTAGCACTCACTTTCTAACCAAAAACTTCAAGTTAAACATGAGTTTAAACAATTAGACACAATGCCAAGTTACAGCAACATCATGTAAGAATGGCAATCAATTTAACCAGGAAACTATAATCTGCTTTAAGAGAGAATTTTTTAGAGTTCGAGTACATAAATTCATATCCATACACATTGTTAACATTAGGAGGTATGGTTAATTTTCTATAATCTACGTATTTAAACCCATCAGAACTTCTATTATAACTTGTATTATTACGTTCACCTGATGCATCATTGTATCAGCTAGGTGATCTTATGCAATTATAAAATAAATTTTGAAAAATCAGGCTGTTAGATTAGATACTCTTTGAATGTATATATTATCTGACAAAAATCATAATGATCCAACCGTCGGTTTCTGAAAAATCTAATTCTGAAAAGACGATGACATTTGAAGAAAAAAAAGTTATAAATTTTCAGAGTGTCATTTTTAAGAAACCAACATTCGAATTACCATGATTTTTGGTAGGCTAGACATATATAAGATGAGTATCTAATTCAACGGTCGGTTTTTTAAAACTTATTTTACAATTGGCCCTATGAAAATTACGTAATGCAAAGATACATCAAGTGCACACCTGTAATCGAAGTTTTGTGGATGGGGGTTTGGGTTAGATGAGAAGCCTAGATTACCCAAAATGTTCCAATTGCTTGTAGATTTTCTTAAAATCTTTTGAAACTTAAAATTTCACTTTGATAAGAGAAGGAAGTGATATGAGTTGTAGTGATCGATAAGAGACAGAGAGAGAGAGAGATTGTAGTGATCGATTAGCAGAGCAGAGCAGAGGTGGGTGATGAGTGAGATGGAGGTATGGGTCAAAAATACGGTGGACAGAGAAAGCTGCACAAGAGTAATAAGACTGGCTTTCCTGGGTCTACATATCAAAATCATTATCAGAATACACGCGGCATTATATATTTGTACTAAATATATCTCAATAAAATGCTCCCTTTCATGGAAGTTGTCTCGACTTAAAATATGGAGACTTTTTTTTTTTTCATTACTTTGATGATGAAGAATCCTGAGTCGCGTAAACTCCCAAAATATGCATGAAAGGGGATATAACCCATAATTCCCTAGAGTAATAGTAGTAAACCCAAAATTCCTTCCGGAAAAATCAAAATAATATATTTACCTATTTATTATCATCTGATCAATATACCCTCCATTTATTGCTGTAAATTCAAATTTTTTATCAAAATCAGTTGGGACGAAAATGGTGATAAGGAAATCACCCCGATTTTCTCGGCGGCGGAAAATGGAACATATCCTTGTTTGGAAAGATGTGCTGAAGCACATTTTTGACTGAATCAAAACGTAGCCTTCGACCTAGACGGAGCTTAGAAGCTTCAGTGAGAAAGCATTAAAGCGAGAAGAGCTTGCCGCTGGCTACGAGAAATTTGAGAAAACCGGCAATTGTGAAAAAAAGTAAGTGAACTCTTTTTCAAAAGTGATAGAATATGAAATTAAAACCCTAAAAATCAATTTTAGGTTTTAATTTGTTTAGAACATAGTTTGTTTGTTTGTTTTTTTTTTTTTTTTTTTTTTTTTTTTTTTTTTTTTTTTTTTTTTTCAGATTGAATAGTGTTCTACACATAAACTTACCGATTATTGAGTTTAGAAATAGGTAAATTTTTTTATATTTCTGGTTTATTTGTTCAATGGGTAAAAATACCTATTTGTAGTTTAGACATCTCCATATTTTTGGGTTAAGTTGCATTATCTTCCGTAGCAGGTAAATTTCATTGCAACATGCCAAAATAAGTAAATTTAATGATATAGTTTTTAAAAATAGGTAAATTTACATATTTTTTTAAAGACACGTAAATATACATTTGTAACATGTGCGAGTCTCACATCTAAAAGTCAAAATTTGATAATGAAAAATGTTAACTGAAACTGCCTTGAAATCAAAGTCTAAAAAATGAGATTTTTTACAGATAGGTAAATTTACATATTTGTTTAAATACATATAAATAGACATGAACTTCTGGTGGTAGCCGTGAAAAAAAAGGTGCAGTAGCAGTTTCACGTTTTTTCAATGCAGCAATAGAATTTGGTACAGGCCGTTTTTTCACACCATTGAAATTCATTCTTTGAGAAGAAACGGATATACCTCAATTAAAATTCAAATTTTGAATTGAATGAAATCTAAAAAACTTTCCATAAAAATAGAAATTCAGTTATAGACTTTAAAAAGAAATAAAACTCTTCTAAATTTCAACAAAAAAGGACAAATTTGCCAATAAATAAAAAAAGTTGACTTTGAAAAATGTTGGAGGAATTTTTAGGTAATCTATAAAGTGTTTTGGGTCTACTGGTATAGAATTCAAATTCTAAGGGAGTCTGAATAATTTTCCCTTTTATAAATTATATTCATACAGTAATGCATTATATTAATAGCATATTTCTACATGTATGATTCAAAAGATCGTCATGTTTAAAATTTCAATACAATGAATTATGAACTATGAAGCACCATGGCATAGGATATTTATTTTGGGGGTATTTTTGGTTAAATTTAATCTTATAGCCTCTTAGGCTTTAAGAGTCTTTTAAAATTTTGGGAAGCTTTTTAGTCATTTTGGGGGTTTTTAATTATTTGAAATAAATTGGTCTATTCTCTTCAATCATGATCAAATCTATTAAATCTGCAGTTCAAATAGTTTTTGTAAAAGACTGATTTTTTAGTCGTATAGATTTTTGAGGATTTAACCAACCGGTGAGGAGATCGGTTTACGATTCAATTAGTTGAATCACACAGCTTAACCCTAGACCGATTTGTCAACACTGAAAATAGGTTGATAACCACTTCCAACTTATCATTATGAAATAATGCAATCCAATTTAAGTCAAGACAGTGAAAAAAAAAAGAAAAAAAGAGGAGAAGAAAAAAAAGAGAGAGGGAGTTACAGGACAGGTTGACAAATTTCGCTTAGGGTCAAACTCAAATTTTAAACCTAAGTTGGCTTAGGATAGTATTATAAAAAAAATAAATAAATAAAATTCAAATTTAGTAACCTTAGCACTAGTTAAGAATTTCAACATGAAAATTGTGTTGAAAATTATCCATTGGATCATATCATTGTGATTTTTGGCATACTTGACATAGGCAGATAGATTATCCAATCCAATGGTCGGTTTTTAAAAATACAGACCGTTAGATTAAAAAATAGACTATGAAAATACAGACGTTTTCGAAATTGTATTTTTTTAAAAATAAATCATTAGATCGGATAATCTGCCTGTCTATGTCAGGTACGCCAAAAATAACACTGATTCAACGGCCAGTTTGCTATAAAACAAACTATGAAAATCACGGAAGATGTTTTTGTCACAGTTCAATAGTTTAGGAGGACAAAGTGTTACAATCAATAGTTGATGAGGATAAAGTGCCACAAGGTAATAGTTGAGAGAAGTTTTCTGTATTTTTCCTAAATAAAATAACAATAGTATTTTTAAAAAACATTTCATTACACACGACACAGGCTAATTTATTTATTAACAATAAAGACCTATAGAGGAATAAACAAGGCACATATAAAATTTGCACAGAATTGTCCATATAAAAACACTATCTGCATATATATATATATATATATAGAGAGAGAGAGAGAGAGAGAGAGAGAGAGAGAACAAGACAATTATGATAATCACTATGCAATGCAGAAGAAGATTTTCATTTTATTCCTAGTGCCTTGTGCATACTGTATGCAATCCTAGCCTTCTGTGTCCCTTGGAATTAAATTTAAACGTCGGCCAGCAGGGCTAGCTCTAATGAATGAAAACACCCTTCAGAATAATAGAATAGAGTAAGTGAATGACTCAGAAAATTCATTCATTTCGAATTTTGACTAAGAAAATCTCTTATGCGAAGCAGTTTGAATGGTAAATGAATATACACTGCATAACAATAAGTTCCAATTTTGTTCTTAATTTAAGTATCATCTACATAACAATACTCTAAATATACAGCATCTCTGTACTGCTCACAAACATGCATACATTCTGTTCACTAGCCAGATAGAAAGATATGTTAGACACGTCTCTTTTTAGAGATTTATGTGGCCCAATTGCCACATCTCCCCATGTGGTTAATCCATTAATTATTGGGTAATTATCATAATAACTACCTAACCTCATATCATCTGATAGTAGTTTATGGCAGGGGCGAGCCAGGATTTTATCAGTGCAGGGCCAAAAAAGAATTTTACTAAAAGAAATCTACCATTACCTCAAACATCTCCTAATTAATAAATGAGCATTATTTCTCTTTCCAATATGTTTTCATTTCGATGGAAATTAATATCAAATATGATATGGGTAGACGAAGACAAACACAATTTGAATTTTGATGCATGAATAACGCAAATATTTCAAATGAATCTTGAAAATCATAAAACAACATCAAAAATAGTTTGAAACATAAATTCATAAACTTTTTAAAATATTGAAGTAACAAGTAACTATAATGTTGTTTTGCAAAAAGTACAATGGGGTAAATTTAAAAATTCTTGAAAATTTTCAAAATTTTAAACTAATCCCAAATATTTTTGAAATTTGAGTGGGGGCACTTGCACCCATTGCCCCCACCCTAAATCCGCCCATGGTTTATGGGGTGGTAGTTTTCAAGTAAACTACCTATTAGTGGGTAAAGTGGCAGAGTGGTTATAGACCACTTTATGATAACTTCCCTCAACTTCTAGTAACTAACTTTTGATGGATTAGAGGTATTTAACATTGAGAATAAAGAGGTCTCTAACCCAACTATCATCCACCTGTGAGTTTCCATCTAATCTCGAACATAGAGTAGCCGGTTAGGATAGGCTAGAAGATTTTTTCTTCATTTGGGAAACTAAAGTGAAAGCTAGAAGGAACATACGTTTATGGACTCTAATTTTCATCAACTTCAGATAAACATCAACTATTATTGGACAACAATGGCCGGAGGTAACTCTAAACTTCTCCATTCAATTATCATAATTTCTTACAAGATGACTTTGGCATCAAACTATACTTCACAGACACCAGTAAAAAATTTGGTAAGTCATTTTACTTCAAGATGCTATATATAGTCATTTAATTGAAAAAGTTAGTAGGAATGAATTAATTTTTATATTTTAAGCATATATATGTGAGATACTTTTAGCTATATTTAAATATGGGTCTCACAAGCCTTTTTAGGTGGGGTCCATACTAGAATGGATTCATTTCAATAAGAAGATTAATGTATTATATTAATATGCTAAAAATACTAAGGTTTTGAATGAGAAATTGATGTTTAAAATCAGTCATTTGAAATTGGTTGAAGGTAGTAGTCATCTTTGTCCCACATTGAATAAATAGTGGGGAATTTGTGTGCTTATATAACCTTACATTGAACCTATTGGTTGAGCTTCAAGGGGTACCAAAGTTTTGTTAGGGGAGAGAACAAACCCAAACTTGGGCTTGGTCTGAAACACACACGTGTGCCCACACCGGGTCGGGAGGTTTGGTGGGGTCATTTTGACCGACCCATTATCTTTTGGGGCCTAGTTAGATTACCTATTAAAGTTTAAATATTTGCACGTCAGTAAGCGAGTGACTGTTCGACAACTAGTTTTTTCACTTCTGCACAGAGTCGTGTCTATATTGGTGCCATTCTTTTTTTCCCGAAGAGGCACCAGTGTGGCTATAAATAGGTCACATCCAGAGTCCATTTCATTCATTCATTTGTTCATTGTCTTTTGCATAGTTTCAAAGAGAAAGATATAGCATTCTTCTAGTTCACTGTGTCTCTAGATTACTGTGCTTCCTTTGCAGGCCTAGGCATGATCATTGTATCCTGGAGGCAGACGTCCATCAAACTCTAAGCACCGATAGGAGGGGCGTATTCTATCTTAAGGATATAGTTTCAAACACTAGCCTTGATCAATCTTCAATGTTTTTTCTACAATTTCTCGATAATCTGTAAGTTGTTTATATTAGATGTTTTTTTATACATTCTCATTTTTATCTACTTGTTCTATTGGTTACTTGAACAACATTCTGGTTTGACAAAATTATTATTCAAGTATTCTTCTACTTCTTTTATAATATACTATCTATCCTAGTTGGTATATAATTCTGCAAACTATAAAATTAATATACATTCTGTATTTGTACTATTTAATTAATTGTTTTATTATTTAGACACAATATTATCCAATTTCTAGCTAGATAATCCAAATATTATTTTTCTAACATGAATTACCTTATTACAACTGTTTTTCCTTTGAAATGAATCTAATGATGTATGTTTGTCCTACCAAAAAATAGGAAAAAAAAAAAAAAAACCCAATTAAACTTGTCAATGGTTTATATTTATGGGATCAACCATTTGCTAAGCATAGGCTTAATTTGAATCAATTTACATTCACATTTTCGATTGGATTTGGGTCTCCCAAAGAAAAGAGACCACTGCCCATTGTTGGTCTCGCAAAAATAGAGCTCAGAAGAGGTGAGCTGGATACAGTCATAAACTTCAACAACCATTTTCATGTAGCCATTAGACACTTTCAGTTCAAACTTGAGGTGCAAAGGAGCCGAGCCAAATTTAATGTTGAACTTTTTGAGCTTTGCTTCGACAAACCAGGTCCTGTTCATCGCTAAGTTGTTGACATAGCCAAGCTGCAGCATATATCTCTCTTCCCCTTGAAATGAGATCGTAGCTATTTATCCACAAATTTGGATCAATTATTGGCTTATTGCAGCAATTTCTGTGTTATAATTTTGTGTCCCGAACTAGTTTCTAACTATTAATCGATTAAACTTTCAATGTCAATTCATCAACATGCATGCAACATCTAGTTTACCTCTTAAACAACGAGTTGAAGTCCAATAACATAAATATAAATTAGAAATGCTAAAAAAGATAACCCAATTAGACTAAGCTTTATTAAAATCTCAAAAGAAATGTTTTCCATTTTCACCAGGAAGTTCAGCCATGGCAGGAAAAACCCATTACAAGCATACCTCAAAATGCAGACAGAATGAACCAGATAACCAGATTGTGTCAATCCAGTTTGAGGACAGATTTACTTCAAATCCCTGATGCCACCCAACAAATTCAAAATCCAGCTGGAAACCCGCCTTTTCTTGGATCGCTTACTGCCACAAGTTCCCCAAACACAGTCTTTCCATCTCCCTTTGAAGATCCTAAGGCTTGAACTACAAACTGGCACATAGTTCCACCAGCAAGGCTTTCTAGGACATGACCCTTCTTTTGAAGCACAGCCCTTGTCTCTGCAGGAACTTCGAAGTGGTCGCCAAGCACAGTGGTCCAATTCTCATAATTTAGCACATTGGGAATCAACTGCACAAACAAAAATTGTTCAATCAATGACTAGTTTATAGTAGGGTGGGCCCGTTGGGGAAAGGTGGAAAACCAAGTCCTCTAAAAAAGATTAACAAAAAGATAAAACTAGAAAAAGGCAGTGTGCCTGGTTGCAGGGTTGTAGCAAAGATGGGATGGTTGAGTATCAGACCAACCCATCTTTGGTAGAGCTTATACTTCTGAGTGTAAATAATAAGGTGCAGGGTTTATAAAAGAAAACAAGAATCTGAAAATTAAGAACTGGATTCGCAAACGGGCTTCAATAAATACCTTATGGTATGCCCTTGGAGCCATCATAGAAGAGAACGGATCCATGCCCTTGACAAAATGATTTAAGAGTACCTCTGTAGTCCCTGCAATGATCGAGGCTCCCCCGCTTGCACCTATCACGCCTTTCAGCTGCTCACCCTGTAGAGGCATAAAGAATTAAGGCACATACAAAATTTGCACAGAATTGTCAATACAAATACACTGCAGAGAGGACAAGATAATGATGATAATCAAGCATAACAACATCGAAGAAGAAGATTTCCTTGTTATTCCTAGTGGCTTGTGTGTACTATATGCAATCCTGGTTTTTTGTGTCCCTTGTCAATTTAAGTATATGTCAGCAGGGCTCTAATGAATAATAGACTTCAGGAATGTATTGGGTAGCAGTCACCAATTAATTAATCTAGTCATTAATTTGAGAATGGAACCAATCCCAACTCGAGCAGATAAACTTTTACGGAACATACCTTGAGGATAATAGTAGGTGTCATGGAAGATAATGGCCTTTTAGCTGGGACAATAAAGTTGGCAGGTGCTGGAGGTGGAAGACCTGCAGAGCCATTCCAAGGGATAGAGAAATCATCCATTTCATTGTTGAGGACTATCCCTGTGCTTGGTGACAAAATTTGCGCTCCAAAATACAAGTTTATAGTGCATGTCATGGAAACAGCATTTCGTTCACGATCAACAATGGACATATGACTGGTACCGTGATCTGCGATCTGGTTCCACCTATTATAAAGCAAAGAATCAGCAAAATTGTAGGTGTGGATTGCAAGGAAAATTGAAAAGGCAGCTATATGCATAAGATTAATTAGCAAAAGGAATAGATATTAATAAGAGGAAAGACCAAGAAATTGGACAGGGACCGAAAGAATCAGTAAAAATGATACTCATAGATGATTACCTGGCACCATAATAATTGGGACTGAAAGTCATATTATCATATATAGTTTTCTTCAACTCTTGTGCAAACTTAGGAGAGAGCATATCAGATACAACTTTAGCAACATTAACAAAATCAGGATCACCAAGATTCATCCTTACAGCAAATGCGTGTTTCAAAGCTTCAATTTGTCGATGGATCCCAAGGGGCCCAGAAACACCCAAAGGAAGTCCATATTGCGCGAGAATGTTCAGTATCTGTGGCAGTAAAGAAGCAAATTAAGAGGCTGTATAACATGAATCTCTCTGTTTTCAAAGCATGATACATAAAAATGATGGGGAAATCATGTAAGCGAATACACTCACAAGCATCATTGCTGCACCACCAGAAGATGGAGGTGGCATACCAAGTATTTTAAGCCCTAGAATGTCTGCAGATATTGGTTTTCTCATTTTGACCTGATAACTCTGCATGTCTTCCATTGTCAATATCCCTCCAAGCTTACGAACATCTCTAACGATATTAGTTCCAATAGGTCCATTATAGAAGGCTTGCAACCCATATTTTGAAATTTTTCTGAGTGTTGCTGCAAGTTTCTTGTTTTGACAGATATCACCTTGCTCCAAGAGCTTCCCATTTGATGCGAATATGTCGCGGAGTCCCTTATCTGCCATAATACCAGATTCTGTTTTGACCATTTGCATGCGGAGAAATGGTGAAACCTTGAATCCCCTATGAGCAAGAATCTCGGCTGGCCTTACAAGCCTTTTCCATGGAAGCCTTCCATGTTGTTCCCAAGCTTTGTGGAGGCCTGCAAGTTGCCCTGGAACTGCTATGGAGAGGGGACCCGTGGCTTTCAAAGAAGCATTTCCAGCGTACATATTCTGGAAAATTAAGTCCAATAAGCACTATAAGCTAATAGCTTCAATAGACACCATAAACTAACAAGTTCAATTACAAATATTGAGTACCTGGGAAGCAAGCAGGGGAGCAGTTTCTCTCATGTCAAAGGCTTGTGCCTTCCCATTAGCTAACCTGAGAAGCATAAAGGCACCACCACCAAGGCCACTTGATGCTGGACTAACAACACCCAAACAAAGAGCTGCAGCCACCGATGCATCAATGGCATTGCCTCCTTCACGAAGAACATCCCTTCCAATTTCAGAACATCGGCCATCGTCAGTGGCAACAACGCCATGATGTGCTGTAATTACCTCGCGTCTTGATGAGGTGTTTGCTGTCACATTGTTAAGGCTTGAAGTCGAAGGCAACAGCAAGATTAAGAGAAATGTAATGGAGGGCCATAACACCAGCATAGCTGCAGCAAAATCATAATAGTAGCACTCAGTTCCTAACCAAAAACTTCCAAGTTGAACATGAATCTCAACAATTAGACACAATGCCAAATCTCAGCAACATCAAGTAACAATAGCAATCAGGGGCGGAACCAAGATTTGATCACTGGTGGGCCAAAACATTAAAGACAAAAATTCAAAATTCAAACACATAAATATATTAAGATTCAAGGCTCAATTTCTTCATGAATAATAAAATAAATATATATCCAGTCTTTCAACCGAATGAATAGTAGAAAGACTAAAATTGGAGTATCAATATTGGAGATTGGTAATGATGCATTAGATTCTAATTTTTTAGCATTTTTTCTTTTGAAGAGTTCATCATAGACGACTTCCTCATCTATAAATCAAATAAAAATAATATTTATTTAGATTAAACAATTTTCATTCACACTCAAACATAAACTAATATTATTATAAACAATCACAAATATGATTTTCCATCACAAAAGGTTTTCAATTGGTTCACCCCAGCCTCCTACAACCATTTATACCACATCAATAAATCATAAATAGGATTTCATTTGGCTCGTCTCATACCTCCTATAGTCCTATCACCACTATAAAATATTTAAAGTGGTGTATCTGTGCATTATGATTATACTGCAAGTGGTGCACTTATATATATATATAAAATCAGAAATGCTATTACCAGATCACGTTCATATGACCAATTACAGATGAGATTTTGTAAAATCGACTGTTGGATTAGATACCCCTCTTCTGTATGTCATGCCTGCAAAAAATCACAGTGATCCAATGGTTGGTTTTTGAAAAATGTCATTGTGAAAATATGAAATTTATTTGTTCTTCAAACTATAACTATTTTTTTACAGTCAATTTTTTCAAAAACCAACCGCCGGATCACTGTGATTTTTTGCAGGCATGACATATAGAAAAGACTTATCTAATCCAACGGTCAATTATACAAAATCTCATATTAAACTGGTCATATGGAAATAACTTGACGCAACTTTGCATCATATCGACCTGATAACAACATCTCTGTATATAAAATAAAGAATATATATATATATATATATATATATATATACCAAAGGGGCGGAGGGTGGGCCATGTACCTGCAAAATCTTTGCCAAAACTTATGAATTTTCACCATACCATACTATATAGCAATTGAAAATTCAAAACTTGGGGTGCCATGGCCCCCCTTGGTTATACCGTCAATTTAACCAGGATACTATATCCTCGTGAATAAATATATAGTTTGCATTATTCAATCTGGGGCTGGTCAAGAAGTGGGTGGTGACCCATGGCCATCTGCGTTCTGAAACCTCAGTCTTAAGTTTCTATAAACTAATATAAGCAATCTTAGGTAATGAAAAATACTGTGACACATTTAATAATCTCCAAGAAGGAAAATATTGCTTTTATTGTGATCTACCTCATTTGAGATGAACACTCTAATATTTCTTACATTGTCGCGGCATATTGTCTCTATCATATGGGACGAGTCTCACATCATCATGTACAGTGAATCCCACGTGTGTATATATATATTAAAAAAGAGGAAAAAATTTGGGAGTGTTTGGAGTTTTTGAAAGTTCATTTTAGTGTGATCTCACTAACTTTGATCAAGTACGTACAGTACATACTGCATAGTCCCCACGATTACAGTCATTTCATGGCGTATGGAGTTATTAAACTAAATTGGTTGTATGCTGCATCGCTTTCCTGTGCTCATGTCAATAGGGCTCTTAAAATATGGAAATCATTGAAGAGTGAACAATGAGCCCAAGCGCTACTTTCGCAGCCCATAAAAAAGAAATTCGAGGAAACTACTAAAGGGTTGGAGATGAGCCCTTGAAAAATAAATTTTTGCATCAGGATGATCTTCATAGAACCAATTGTAAAATAAATTTTGTAAAATCCGCCATTGGGTTACATATTCCCTTTATGTATGTCAAGTCTGCCAAAAATCACATTAATCCAATGACCAGTTTTTGAAAAACCAGACTATGAAAAAATGGTGACTTTTAAGAGAGACATTTTGAAGACCAAAAAATCAAAAAAATTTAGAATGACATTTTTAGAAACTCACCGTTGAATCATTGTGATTTTTGACAAGCATGACGTACATAAGAGGGATATTTAATCCAACGATTGATTTTTTATAATTTACTTTGCAATTGACCCTATAAAAATCACCTCATACGGGTACACCTGGGATGGAAATCCATACGGTTCCGAATCGAGATTGTTAGATTAGAAGCCTAGTTGACTCAAGATGTTCCAATTATAGGTGTTAATCAGTTAGTGTGCTAAGCTTGCATGCACGAGAACCAGGGCCGGCCCTGTGCAGAAGCGAAGGAAACAACTGCTTAGGGCCCCCAAATTTCTTCAAAAAATAGGGCCCCAAATTCTAAAGATGTCTAGATTTTATGAAATTTTGAAAAATAATTGAAGAGGAAGCTTGAAGAACAAGAAGAAGAAGATGGAAGGAAGTTGGGGCCCCCAAAATTTTAGAAATGTGATCTAGATTTGAAGAATAATGGAAGAGGAAGCATGAAGCTAGGAGAAGAAGATGGAAGGAAGAACTGCTACCAAACTGAGAAGATCATTTCATCATTTCGTTATCTCCGGTCCTCTTTGTTTCTCCTTTTCACCTTTGTTTTTCTTTCTTTCTCCTTCCTGTTCTTTCCCATTCCTCTCATGATCTCCCATTCATTCAGCCCTATTTCTCAAATATGAGGCTTGAGAATAAGCTTGCAATAGGGGATTCTTATCCTTTCACTAAAAATGTAATATAATAATATATTATTATATTGATACAAAATGGTTCGCCAAAACTAGGTTTCTGGTGTTTGCCAAATCACTTTTAGTGTGAAATTTTTTATATGTGAAGTAAATAAGAAATATGTGAAAAAATAGATCTCCAAAAGTGATTTTAAAAAATGATAATCCAAACGGAACATAAGCCTACTACTGTTGAGGTTTGAGCCCACTTCATTCTCTACATTAGATTGACATTTAAGTTTATTAAGAAAATATACAAATGTCAAAATGTCAAAGAGAGATTTTGATTAATTGCAAAGAATAAAGATGAGTAGAACATGAGACGTTAGACTACTTCTATAGAAGAGTTAAACAACTTAATTAGGTTAATTAGTAGCTTTGCCTTTAACATCTTTGCATTTCTCTTGTCTCTATTTTTTTTTTCCTTTCATGTTTATATTTTGTTCTCAAGAAAACTTAGCAAAAAAAATAATAATAAAAATTTTGAATATATTTTTGAAAAATTTCCACAGTTGTGTTAAAAAAATTGCAATTAATATATACATAATAGGGTCTCATTCTAAATCTCGCTTAGGCCCCTATAATCTCAGGGCCAGCCCTGGCGAGAACCCGGCTCACGGGTTAATTCCAGGCGGGTATATAGGTACGGTTCAGTAATTTGCTGCCCAGTTGGTGACGTCCACGGACCCATGTACACACCAAATTATATTGTTATATAGGAGTACGTACAAATGAAGTAGAAATTACAGAAGAAAGTCATGCTTAGTAAAGATATATATAAAGCAAATAACTCACCTGGCATGCTTTTCTTCTGCATTATTCTATATATATATATATATATATAGATATATATATCAAACCCCTTCTTCTTCTTTTGATGGTTCTACTTCTACCAGAGTAGCTAGCTGCGAGGTGGTAGTATCAGAGGCTGAGCATCAGAGAGAGAGAGATGAGATTGAATATGGTGATATATAATTAGCAGAGGTGAGTGATGATGAGTAAGATGGAGGTATTATATATAATATTGGTGTGGAGAGAGAAAGCACGCAAGCAAGAGTAATAGAATGAAGTGGATCGGAAGAAAGAATTTCAGTCTGTGTGTCGTGGTAAAGAAAATTGTAGAAGAAAGTGGTGTACGTACGTGTGTGGTCATCAGAAGTCGATGAGAAGTCAATCCAACATAGCCCATTAATGGTTTTATCAGCAGATCCACTGAGTTAGAAAGGCTGGCCTGCATCTACATGCCCAAAAATGTGAAAAACATGTATGTCCCACCCTTTTTAATTTATCAAAGATTTCCTTTGTCCATAATCTTATTCTTTTAGATTTGGGTAAGGTTCGCACGTAGTCACGTCGAATCAAGCTATAGTGACTCAACTCCCTCAAAAGGATTTTTATTCAAGTTTAAATTCTAATTTTAAACCTTATATAGTAGAAATTTTGATTTAGAACCAACTTAATTTGCAAAGCATTTTTATAGACTAACTTCATTGCCCACTTTTCTTTTGGGGTTAGAAGAAATTAAATCCAATTTTTTTAAAGTGTCTACTTTCTTTTGGGGTTAGAAAGAAATCAAATCCACTTTTCTTTTGGGGTTAGAAAGAAATCAAATCCACCTTTTTCTTTCTTTTGGGGTTAGAAAGAAATCAAAGCCTTCATTTCATTCTTTAAAACAAATAACTTTGTTGCTCTACATACCCATGAGATGCCTCCAAAGATGAGTGATGAGTCTACTATATATCTCTCCAAAATAATTAGGAAAAATTACAATTTGATGACACCCTCAACTACCATTGATTTATCGATCATTTGCACCTCTATGATTTTAATTGCAACACATTGACCTTTATAATTTTAATTTGTGACACTTTATACCTTCTATTAGTTAACCTTTTTTTTTTTTTTTTTTTTTTTTTTTTATCAAAAAAATTTAACTGTAAGGCGTGGTATTTTTTTATGCAATATTTATCTTAGATTGTTAAAGTGTCTACTAGCTTACTGGTGAAGTTTTATAATTTTTCTTAATGGATTTTATTTATTATGAATTCTATTTACTATATAGAAAAAATAATTTGTAAAAATTAAAATATATTGAAAAAAATTGTGAAACTTCACCGATATACTTTTTAGAGATACATTAACAATTTAGGATAAATACATCATAAAAAAATAATAATAATAACAAACCCAGTACAAATTTTCAATCAAAAAAAAAAAAAAACTCACAGAAGAGTGCAAAGTTTTACAAATTATATCAAAACTATAAGCACTAATGTGTTGCAAGTAAAATCATTGGAGTACAAAGTTTAAATTGGTGATAATTGAGGGGGTCAAATTGTAATTTTTCTATTAAAAAAAAAAAAAGGGAGTTCTACAAAATATACATACACTAATTGCACAAATTTTTACACTAATTTAATTAGCATGTGTGCTTTTGGAGGAAGGCTGTTCATTATTTGTCACGCCTTCAAGTTACTTGCCTGTTCATTATTTTCTAATAATTAAGTGAACACATCAAACATTGTGTAGGATTATATTAGACTATTAGTCGATCTTAAAGATTACAGAAATTCTACTTTTTATTAGTTAAAGGTTCCCGTCATGTCAGAATCAAAAGGAAAAAACGGAAGATTAATATACAATGAATGGGAATGATGGCTAATGAATTTAAACCTTTTATATGAGTATGAGTTTTAAATATTAAGCATAATAAGATGATGACGATGATCAAGGGCGAAGCTACATGGAGATGAGGAGGGCAACTGCCACCCTTCAATTTTTTTTTTTGCTTCTAATTTTATACCCTATAAATATGTAAAATTTTGATTTTGCCTCCCCTTAAATATTTTAAACCCTTTCATTTTACCTTCTAATACCTCACCTTTTTTTTTTCCCCTCTATAAAAGCCCTAATCGCACCCCAATGCTTTCAAAATAGAAGATAGTTGTCCATGTATTGAATTGAAATATGATTTATCGACTTTTATTAGAAGGTGCGTCTTATGCAACTTTGCGCAAGGTGACCTCTATAGGAGCAAATGTAGATCATATTTTGAAAAATTGATTGTTGGATTAGATGAACCGCTTATGAATTTTATATATGTTCGCCAAAAATCACAGTGATCTAACGGTCAGTTTCTGAAAAAACTAACTAGGAAAAGCTAGTGACATTTTAAAGAAAAAAATGTGACCTCAATAGGGCCAAATGCAAAGCATATTTTAAAAAACTGACTGTTTGATTAAATGAACTGCTCATCAATTTCATGTTTACCAAAAATCACAGTGACCCAACGGTTGGTTTATCCAAGGGGGGCCATGCTTGTGAAACAGATTGAAGATGCTCTCTCCTAAGCCTTCCCACAAAATAATAACTCCTAGCTACCATTTAAAATTTGAAAAGCTAGGGGTGTGGTTCTGCCACTGTCTATCGCCACTGAAACTCAAGCAATATTGATGGGTAGAGATCTCATACAAAACATCTCGAAAACGTTGGAAGAATCCACCATTGAAGACAAGAAGGCCAAGGTCATGATTGAATTCGAATCCCGAGTCTCGCAAGGTTTCGACAGAGATCGAATCCAACGAATCAAACAGTGAATCCCAAAAATCATAAGCTTTTTGAACTCAGAAGATTTGTCAATTTGAGTAATGGCGGATTGCATACTTGAAAATGGGTATTTTGGAAGGAAAGAATCAATTGAAGCAATGCTTGAAGATTGGGCTGACTGGGAAGCTTGTGAAGTTGCAGAGATCGGAGGAGCATGGAGGTGATTTGGTCGAAATTGAAGGATTTGATGAGAGAGAGAGAGAGGAAAAATTCAAAGCAATCAAAGAGTCTTTTATGTTCTTTGGACCCAACGGGTACCCAGTATGTGGGTACCCATATCCAACCCAGCTAATAAATGAGTTAAATTAAATGACCTAATTATGACCCACTTATTAAAATATACCAACCCAAACCCTTTAATACTAGACGGATTTGGGTGGATTAATGGGTATGGTCCAGTTTTGCCAGCCCTACCTAGAAGATGGTGAAGGTTTTGAGTCATTCTTTGAAGATGACGAGAGCATTAATATGCTCATGCTCTCGTCAAGATCAGCGACCTTCCATGACTTGGGGGCTATATATAAGATCATCTGCAGAACCCTCCATGGAACTGAATTTCAGCTCTCTCACCCTTCATTTACTTCTCACTTATCAATTCTCTAAAGCTTTGTTTACCCGCGCTCTTTATATTTCTTTCTCTAAATTAACACCTCTCTCTCTCTCTCTCTCTATTGGGTTTCATTTTCTTTTCTTGGTATCTTTTATTGTTTTGGAATCCAATGTTTTTCCATCACACTGGTTAGGAAAAAAGATATAAAAAAAAAAATTATCATCATAGTGAACTCCGATTCTAAGGTAGTGAACACGGGGTCCGGTGTAGTGAACTCCGATTCCAGTGTAGTAAACTTGGGAGGTCTAGCATAATGAACTCCTCCGGGCTGGGGTTGTAGGTGGCTTTAATTGGAGATTGTTTGGGAAATAATGATATTTTTGTCCAATTTATGCCAAAATGACTTTTTGCATAAAATATCTTTTAAGAGGACTTTTGGCATGAAAATCTTTTAAAAGAGGACCCTTAATGCAATAATAGGAGTTTGGGATAACATAGTCCTACCTTGGATTAAGCAAAAAGAAAAGAGCCTGTAAAGCATTCCCCCTGCTTTGGATGTGCACTTATATCTTAATGCTACTTCTAAGGCCCGTAAGTCAAATGGATATTCTATATTGTTTGACTTAGATTCTTAGACCATTCGGATATCAAATAATAACACAAATAAATAACAAGAGTGATTAAAAACCATTCAAACTGTTTAAACCGTGCATTCTAGTTTGGTTTGATTTTGAATTATAGTAAACCGTTATAAATAGTTGACTCGTTTTATACTTTTAAACCGCCCAAACCGAACCGTTTACACCCCTAGATATGAGTAATAAAGTTTCAACTAAATTTAAAGGGGCAATGTGTGCCAAGTTTACACAAATAATGACCAATAAAACCATGGAGGGGTACTCACAACAGTGTGTAGATAAGTATAGAAGAGTTGTAAACAGAAAGTTAAATTTGGTGCCATCTCCCACCAACTTCAAAGCTAAATTGGTTGGTTTCTAAAAAGAAAAATGTAGATTGGTTATTTGTTGTACCATTTGTATGAGTGCGTTTACATCATGCTCTTAAAAGATGAATTTCAATGTGAAAATCTTCAAAAGCATATAATAATTTTTTGCCGGAGGATATACATCACTAAGGGTACGTTAGAGCTTAGTTGCCAAGAACGCTTTCCGTCTTTACCCTAAGCGCGCGAGCCAAAAACACATGGAGAGAGAAAGCATGCATGGTATTTTATTTTATTTTATTTTTAATTCAAAAAAGATACTTTATATCTATCAAATAATAAAATATTGTTGCAAAGGTGACAAAAAAATGAATAATAATAACTCAGCACCAATAATCACACCGACCATGAAACGCACCTACCCTAATGGTTGACCTCTGTTAGTGCGAACATGGACCCTAACGGTTCAATTATCAGCAGACCCACTTAGAAGACTATCCCCTTGCTGGCCCAAAAGTGAAGAACATATCAATGCCCTTTTTAATTTGTGCTCCTTTTTAATTGGCAGTGGGGCACTAGGTGATTGGGTGCCTACTTTTTTCATTTTCCTTGCCAAGAAACAATATACTTAGGTCCTATTATTATATTATAATAAATCTTTAAGTATGAAGAACGTGATAATTTACAAATTTATCAAGTTAGCCTTTCAAATAATTAGTGGTGTCAAAATATACGGGCTCCATTTGGCCCGTTGACCGGTCCGATAAACTAACGGATCAGGTTCGATCTGGTCCGATAACTAATGGAGTAGACTGATCAGATCTTTTGTGATGGAAATTGCTGTCATTATAGCTCTCTTTTTTTTGTAGTGCGGATTGGGTCAAATATATATACTAGTAGTACTTGCCACTACCACAAATATTAATTGGAAACCACATCCCATAAAGAGATGTTGGGGTATCACTTAGGTTTATGTGTGATTTGTGTGTATTTATGTTAATCATGTATATTTGTCCTACCCAAAAACAGGGAAAAAACAAACCAATTAATTAAACTTGTAAATGGTTTATATTTATGGAATCAATCATCTACTGAGCCTAGCTAGGTTTAATTTGAATCAATTTACACACATTTTTTATTGGATTTGGATCTTCCAAAGGAAAAGAGGCCACTATCCATTGTTGGTCTCACCAAAGTAAAGCTCGGAAGAGGTGAGATGGATACAGTCATAAACTTGGAACGACCATTTTCATGACACTTGCAGTTCAAACCTGATGTGCAAAGGAGCCGAGGCAAACCTAATATTGAACTTTTCGAGCTTTGTTTGGACAAACCAGGTCATGTTACGTTGATCGAATCATCACTAAGTTGTTGACATAGCTAAGTTGCAGCATCTCTAGCTAGCTCTTCCCCGTGAAATGAGAGTAGCTATTATTGATCCATAAATTTGGATCAATTAATTATTGAGTCCCGGCCCGAACTAGCTAGTTTTTAACTATTAATGGAATAAATTTTCAATGTCAATTCAATAACATGCATGCAACATCATATGGATGTATCCAATTAAATATAAATATAAATTAGAAATTAATGCTAAAAGATTATAACCCAATTAAACTAAGCTTTATTAAAATCGATCTCAAATGAAATGTTTTCCATTTTCACCAGCTGATATATAAGCCGCAAAATGCAAACAGAAGGAACCAACAATGTCAATAACCAGCTGGAAACCCGCCTTTTCTTGGATCGCTTACTGCCACAAGTTCCCCAAACATAGTCTTTCCATGTTGTACCTTTGAAGAATCAAAGTCTTGAACAACAAATTGGCACACAGCTCCACCAGAAAGGCTTTGTAGGACGTGTCCCTTCTTTCGAAGCACAGCCCTTGTCTCTGCAGGTACTTCAAAGTAGTCGCCAGTCACACTCGTCCAATTCTCGTAACTTGCCACATTAGGAATCAACTGCAAAAACAAAATTTGTTTCATAATTAAATTACTTGATTTAGAATATTAGGGTTGATCCTTGCATCAGACCAACCCATCTTAATTAATTTGGTCGATCCAGCTTATACTTTTGAATATTGTAAATAATATATGAGGCAGATTTATAAATTAAAGAAAAAGAAAAAAAATCTGAAAATTAAGAACAAATACCTGATGGTATACCCTTGGAGCCATGACAGAAGAGAACGGATCCATGCCCCTGGCAAAATAATTCAAGAATACTTCTGTAGTCTCTACAATGATCAAGGCTCCCCCACTTCCACCTATTACGCCTTTCACTTGATCATCCTGGAGAGGCATAAACGTAATTAACAAGGCACATACAAAATTTGCACACAATTCTCAATACAAATGTTACACTGCATATATATATATATTAGAGGCCAGACGTACAAGACAATCATGATAATCGATCAGGCAAAAAAACCATTGCAGATCGAAGAAGATTTCCTTGTTATTCCTAGTGGCTTATGTGTGTACTAAATGCAATTTTGGTATTTTGGGCATGCAGCAGTCACCAATTAATTAACTTAGTCATTAATTTGACTAGGAATGTATCGAGCAGATAAATGTTTACGGAACATACCTTGAGGATAATAGTAGGTGTCATGGAAGATAATGGCCTTTTAAATGGGGCAATAAAGTTGGCAGGTGCTGGAGGTGCAACACCTGCAGATGCATTCATAGGCATAGAGAAATCATCCATTTCATTGTTGAGGATTATCCCTGTACTTGGTGACAGAATTTGCGCTCCAAAATACAAGTTTATAGTACATGTCAAGGCGACAGCATTTCTCTCACTATCAACAATGGACAGATGACTGGTACCGTGATCTGGGATCTGGTTCCACCTAATAAAAAAAATCAAAGAATCAGTAAAATTGAAAAGGGTTAAGGCCAAGAAATTGGATAGGGACCGAAAGAATCAGTAAAAATGATAGGTATAGTCATAGTCTCAAATATATATATATATATATATATATAGATGATTAACTTCAATTCACTATTGATCGATATTGATGAAGCTGCAGCATACCTGCCACCATAATAATTGGGATTGTGAGTCATATTATCATTTATAGTTCTCTTCAACTCTTGTGCAAACTTAGGAGAGAGCATATCAGATACAACTTCAGTGACATTAACAAAATCAGGATCACCAAGATTCATCCTTACAGCAAATGCGTGTTTCAAAGCTTCAATTTGTCGATGGATCCCAAGGGGCCCAGAAACACCCAAAGGAACTCCATATTGTGCAAGAATGTTTAGTACCTGCAGCAATAAAACTCTGTTTTCAAAGCATGGTACATAAAAATGATGGGGAAATCATTTATGGGATCGAATACACTCGAACTACTTACAAGCATCATTGCTGCACCACCAGAAGATGGAGGCGGCATAGTAAGTACTTTAAGCCCTAGAACATCTGAAGAGATTGGTTCTCTCATTTTGACCTCATACCTTTGCAAGTCTTCCATTGTCAATATCCCTCCAAGCTTACGAACCTCTCTAACGATATTAGCTCCGATAGATCCATTATAGAAGGCCTGCACCCCATATTTTGAAATTGTTCTGAATGTCTCTGCAAGTTTCTCGTTTCGGCAGATATCACCTTGCTGCAAGAGCTTCCCATTTGATGTAAATACGCTGCGGAGTCCCTCATCTGCCATAATACCAGATGCTGTTTTGACTATCTGCGTGTGGAGAAATGGTGAAACCTTGAATCCCAAACGAGCAAGACGCTCGGCTGGCCTTACAAGCCTTTTCCACGGAAGCTTTCCATGTTGTTCCCAAGCTTTGTGGAAGCCTGCAAGTTCCCCTGGAACTGCTATGGAGAGGGGACCAGTGGCTTTCAAAGAAGCATTTCCATTGTACATATTCTGGTAAATTAAGTCCAATAAGCACTATAAGCTAATAGCTTCAATAGACATTATAAATTAACAAGTTCAATTACAAATATTGAGTACCTTGGAAGCAAGCAGTGGAGCAGTTTCTCTCATGTCAAAGGCTTGTGTTGTCCCATTGGCTAACCTGACAACCATAAAGGAACCACCACCAATTCCACTTGATGCTGGACTAACAACACCCAAACAAAGACCTGCAGCAATCGATGCATCAACGGCATTGCCTCCTTCGCGAAGAACATCCCTCCCAATTCTGGAACATCGGCCATCATCAGTAGCAACAACGCCATGACGTGCTGTAATTACCTCGCGTCTTGATGATGATGTGGTGGTTGCTGCCACGTTGAGGCTTGATGTTGAAGGCAACAGCAAGATTAAGAGAAATGTAATGAAGGGCCATAACACCAGCAGAGCTGCATCAAAAAAATTAAGTCAGTACCCAACCAAAAACTTCAAGTTTAACATGAATTTTAACAATCAAACACGTACTCCAATGTGGAAAATATTTGAAACCCCCAGTTCTAAGTTTCTATAGACTAATATAAGCAATCTTAATTGGTTAATGAAAAATGATGTGACAGTGATTAGTCTCTGGTTGTCAGCTTTGAGGAAACACTGGGTCTCGACAAAAAAAAAAAAGAAAAATGATGTGACACATTTAGTAGACGCCAAGAAGGAAAATATTGCTTCTATATATTGTGATCTACCTCATATGGGATGAACACTCAAATATTCCTTATATTGTCATCAGCAAATTGTCTCTACCATATGGAAGGAATCTCACATCATCGTGTACAATAGAATCCCACGTATTCACATATTTAAAAAAAAAAGGAAAAAAAATTGGGAGTGTTAGCTTTTTGAAAATTAATTTTAGTGTCATCTCCATCGCTAACTTTAATCAAGTACTTAGAGTATATACTGCATAGTCCTCACAATCATAGCCGTTCGTGACGTGTGGATGTGCACCATTATTATTAAACTAAATTTGTTGTATGCTGCACCACTTTTCAATAGGGCTCTTAAAATATGGAAACCATTGAAGAGTGAACAATGTGCCCAAGAGCTACTTTCGCATCCCATAAAAGAAATATGAGGAAGCTAGTAAGGGGTTGGAGGTGAGCCCTTGGTAAATAAAATTTTGCATCAGGATCATCTTCATAGGTTCGGCCAATTGCAAAATAAATTTGGAAAAATCGGCCATTGGATTCGATACTTCCATTATGTATGTCAAGCCTGTCAAAAATTACAATGATCCAATGGCCAATTTCTGAAAAACTCGACTATGAAAAAATGGTGACTTTTAAGGGTGACGTTTAGAAGAACCAAAAAGTCACAATTTTTTATAGTGGCAATTTTAAAAACTGACCATTTGATCATTTTGATTTTTGGCAAGCATGACATACATAAGAGGGATATCTAATCCAACGGTTAATTTTTGAAAATTTACTTTGCAATTGACCCTATGAAAGCCACCTAATACAAGTACACCTGGGATGGAAATTCATATAAATTATGAATCGGGTTTGTTAGATTACAAGCCTAGTTTACCCAAAATGTTTCAATTATAGGCTTATAGCAAAAATGTGATTAAGGACCTTTTTTACATTAGCATTTTTTAAACATTACCTTTCAAGTTTAAAATTTCACTTGAGCTAAAAAGATAGGGGTGATAATCACTTTTATAGAGCCACAACATTTGCTACAATCAGTTTTAGTATGAAAATTAATTTTGATATCTAAAGACAGTTTGAAAATAAATTTTTATAGATATTTAAAGAAATAGTCCTCCAAAAGCAATTAATAAAAAAAAAATAAATAAAAAACCTATGCAAAGGAGCCTAATCCTAGACCCAAAACCGGATCTGTTAGTTTGCTTGCATGAGAGCGAACCCGGGTCACAGGTTTATTAAGGGCGGGTCCATATGTCCGGTTCAGTAATTTGCCGCCCAGTTGGTGACATTCACGCAACCACGCACCAAGTTAATAATTAATTATATTATTATATACAAATGAAGTAGAAATTATAGAAGAAAGTCATGCAGTTAATTGGATTTTAGTACGTTATAAAGATATAACTCACATGGCATGATTTTCTTCTGCATTCTTTCTATATATCAAGCAAACCCCTTCTTCTTCTTCTTCTTCTTCTTCTTCTTCTTCTTTTAATGGTTCTACTTCTACCAGAGTATCTAGCTGCAGGGTGGTAGTATCAGAGGCTGAGTATCTTCACCTTCAGTGTTTAATAATCTGAAACCAGAGAGAGAGAGTGAGAGAGAGAGAGAGAGAGAGATGAGATTGCATGTAGCGATAAGCAGCACGCAGCAGAGGTGAGTGATGAATGATGAATATGTATGTAGTATATATACAGGGCCGGCCTGGGCTAAAGCCCGTAAAGCCCCACTGTATGTTTGTTTGTTTCATATGTATATACAGCCCCAATATTTAAGTCTTACAGCCCTTGAAATTTGATGTACAGCCCATTATTTTAGAACAAAAAAAAAAAAAAAAGTAAAGTTGGCTGACAAGTAACAAAAGAAAAAAAAATAATAAAAAAAATCTTTAACGTAGTAATTAAGATGTAAATTTTCTTTAGAATTTACATGTAGAAAAGCCTCAATTTAAGTAGCCGACTAGCCGCTTCAAGTCATCCAAATCTAGGGCGGCCGGCCTGTATATATATTGGATTATTGGTCAAAAAAATACGGGAGAGAGAACGCCAAGCAAGACTGACCTTCATTTTATCTTTCATGCATGTGGTGAATGAACGCTGCGAAATCATTATCAGAATCTTCATTTTATCTTTCATGCATGTGGTGAATGAACGCTGCGAAATCATTATCAGAATGTATACTTATATAGTTATATAGACGTGGCATTACTTGTACCCTCTCAATAAATGTCTCCTTCATAATTCATACTACAAGTTTGTTTTGACTTAAATTCGATCCACACTTTTATCGAAACGAATATTCCCACGAATACCACTCAGCCACGTATATATATATATATATATATATATATATATATGCACCATTTACAATTAATTAATTAATTAATATAGGAATTATATATATGCAGGCCGGTTTCATAAAGTCTAATCGAGTTCAGCTTGCTTCCTAAGCCTCTGTTCGGTAAAAATGTTTCTTTGTGCAAGGAAATAGGCTGAGTGGCTTACAATCATTAAACGACCTTTATTAATTAAAATTTGTTTTTTTTTTTTTTCTAAAAATCCTTTATTTAAGTTCCATAATCTATTTAATACATAAGAATTTTTTCATAACCCATTAAGTCCTTCAACTTATTTTTTAAAAGACAATCTTACCCTTTTATTTATGTTACTTTATACATTCGATCAATTTATTTTCCTTTTTGAATTCTTTCCATTTTATCATCTTTAATTCAAATTTTAAAAAGAATTGAAAGCTTCCATTTGGTAGATTCCTTCCATATTGGACAGATATCATTATATTCTAGATCTTCATATATTTACTTAAGATTTATGATTTATTCAAAGAGAAATTATCTGTTTGATTGAATGTTAACTAGAAATTATCTGTTTGATTGATAAATTTTCAATCAAACATATAAAATGTTGAACAAAAATGAAGAATATGTAAAGAATAGGTACAAAACACTTCATTGAGTAAACTATATGTAATCATGCATTTGAAAATAATAGAAATTTACTGGTATTAGCAAAAATGGATGCAAGTTAATCAAAGAAACATTAAGAAAATCATAAAAATATGGGATTGATAAAATATACAATGTATTTGTACGTCTGTTTTATGAATGGCTACATGTTTAAAAAATACATATGTTAATCA
>JAESVK010000479.1:3891961-3936905 GCA_017140935.1 Hamamelis virginiana | reverse complement strand
TCTTGAAAAAAAATCAATGGAAAAGTATCGGTTATGTAGTAAACAAACGAAAATAACATAAAAAATCTATATCTTCTATGAACACAACATATAAATATTGGATTTTTTTTTCCCAATCGGGTAGGTGATTTGTATGAAGTCATTCTTTCGACTAAAAAATGAAACATAAACAATATACCTTCACTCCATTTAATGATTTTTCTAAAAAAAATCTCATCTTTATAACTATCGGTGCAAAAAATAAAATAAAAAAAACAACAACAACAACATATATACAAATATAAATGAGATGCCCAAATTCAACCAAATAAATTATCCAAAAAAAGAAACAATAAATATATGTGTGTGTGTGTTTCACCTTTGTCCCACCGAAATATTTAACAGAATGCAGAAGAATCAAAAGAAAATTTAAATGTATATGTTCTTGGATATTGAAACTTATATTTCTCAACCATGACTTTATGAAAAAAGATGAACTAGCCCATCAAAACCCCAATGACGTCATATGGGTTTTGTTCCAAACCTTACAAAACAAACTCTAAACCCAAACGAATGTAAGCTTGAATCACCATTATGAAAGGAATAATAATGGAAACGCAGCGGAAAAAGGATTTTAAAATTTTTCATGATCATCATCCCAAGGATGAACTCAAACGATGCAAAAACGAATCATTACATTTAATTAAACAATTAATTAAAAGACTTACTTGTTCTCCTTTGATGATCGTCCTCGCGAAACTTCGAGCTCCAAAACTATTGTAGCCTCCAATGCTAGTCCACACAAACACAAGATTCCTTGAGCCTCCTTGATCTTCACAACCCTTGGGAAGACTCAAGCATGGAGAGAGAGAATGAGAGTGATGGCTAGAGAGAGAGCGCCCCTTTGGATAAGTGTGCTACATGGCCATTAGGGTTTCCATCTTTCTTTTTATGTCCTCTACTCTTTTGGGGTGTTTGGTTGCAAGTAATAGTTTGACCATTCATCCATTTAATGAATAACACTTTTGGATTAGAGTATTCCTCTCTCACAAGTTCAAGAAACTCACTTATGCCCTTATGTGTGTGACCCATTGGATTCATCCCAACCTAGTAGTGGTAGGGGACATTGCATGAGTCCCAACATAGAAACTTTTTATTTTTAGGTTCGATTTGAACAATTCCAATTTTGTCCTCAATGATAACTTTTATCATTAGGCCTTCACTAGTCATGAGTGACATCTAGCAATATGTCATGATGTACCCTAGGTTTGGGTGAATATACGATCGTGTAAATGAACCCTTCGTGCTATAAATAATCATTCACCAAACAATGTCATGATTAAGTTAGTTGGGTATGGATTCATGTCAAACTCTAACTTAACATTGTGTTAAAAATTCACCAGAGTATAATCTCAATTATGTGAACATTTGAAAACACTTTTACTTGGTTACCTTCTGCTTTGGCCAAAGACTTTATTGAAATAGTATCTGTGAACTAACAATGACTTTCGCCATTTCATATTAAGGGTGGTGATCCTCTATTGCATACTCACCTATCTTCATACATAACTCACTAGAGCCAATGAGTACCGATTACATCCTTATGGTTAAGAGTGTACGAGATACTATCAAACTCTAGTAATTCATGTATAAGATAACAAGTGGTGTCTGAAGTCTAAGGATTACAAGTGTGATTATACACATGAGCAGTTTTTTGACATACAAATAGAATTTCATAATCTGTACTCATATTGATCACGTTCGGTGTACTTGTTCTCTAACAAGCACCCACAAGTTTAGTATAGTGTCTCTACACAGATGGCTTGAGACTCACCATCCTCCCATAGAGCTAGTATAACCTGTGCTAATTTTAATGGTTTATAATCGCCCAAATATCTAAACTTATAATTAGGAACAAGTCTAGGATAGATGTACTTGAAAGTTATAAGTCTCTCTATCTCAACACTTGAGATATAACTCTCTATCATACCATCCAAGGACTTTATCATGAACAGTAATTAAACGCAAGTTTACATGATAAAAAAAATAGTCATTTCATTAATGAATAATGTTTCATACATGAATATAAATGAAATATTAGTTCCCTAAATACAACCTAGCTAATAATTGGTTTTAGGGCATATTTCTAACACATTACATATGTTATGTTTAGTATTAATATGAAATTAAATGAGACAAATATATGTTTTATGGATCATAATTGTTACCTTTTTATGGCTATTTGTTAAAAAAATGGTAAATCTGTCCTATATAAATAATAAAGGACCTATTGGGTTATCACTTTTTTTCTTAGACTTATTAGTCGAGCTAAATTTTATATTCAAAGGACTTATCACTAAACAACGATTAAAATTTTCATACTAATAATACTGTGTTTGGATTTAGAGAATTGGAGAGAAGAGAAGAGAAAGTTTTTAAGTTTCTCTCTTATATGGTTTTCCACAATGGGAGAAAAAGGGAAAGAGGGAGAAAGAAAGTGGATGTATTTTTGTTCTCTCCAATTCTGCCCACTTACATTACTTGGAGTGTTAAAAGAGTAAGGATAATTAATTAATATTGGAAATTATACCTTAATAATATTTTATCTTCTCTTCTCTTAATGAAGACTATCCAAACAGGTGTTCCCTTCTCTTCTTTTCTTTTCTTTTCTTTTCTTTTCTCTTAATGAGATTCTCTTCTCTTCTCTCAAATTCTCTCAATCCAAACATAGTGTAAAAGTGATTGTAGCAAAAGTTGGTACTACCTTAAATATTAGCACAATCGCTTCTAGTATGAAATTTTTTTAATCGTCCCTTAAGTCGTTTAGAAGTGATTATCATCCTTTCGATCTTTTAGAACGATTAGTCGAATTTTTGAGTTTCAAAAGCAATTAAAAAAAAAAAAAACCTAATGCAAATGGTGCCTACTTTTGCTATATTCACTTCTACTACTGTGAAAATTTTCATGCATGAAAAGATGAACTGAATATAATTTCTAAAGAGATGTATGAATAAATAATTATTCTAAAATGATTTTAGATATGCAAAATTAATGCAAATGTGGCTTAAGTTTTCGACCAAATACGAGAATTGAATTCATGACCTCTTATATGAGAGTCATTAGTGTGCCTTGACCAACTGGACTATCATAGCCTAGTTGATTTACTTCAAAATTGAAAAATGAAATTAACATTAGTTAGCAGATGAATTTGCTATATACATATTTTTAAAATATAGTACTGGCAAGAAATTTAGAAGATATCAATATGAAGATAAATAAATAAGAAATTAAGAATATGGCTCACGGGCCCAGTAGTCCAATCTAAGCATAGAAACAGCCAAAAAGACAAATTTTTTAAGACCACTAATCTAATTTTCTTGTTGGATTGGGTATCTTCAATAAAATAGATGCATCGATATATGTTTTAATGTTAAATAAATTGATTCTCTCACTTGACTAAATTACGTACTAATTAAAAACCCATGCACAGACTTCCAATTTTTTTTATTTTTTTCACATCATCCAAGTACGTGCTTTAATTAATTTATAGAAATTATTTGATTTATGTGCTCCTGATTAGAATGAGAGACTTTATTAACATACTAGGCGACACCTTTAATCAATAATTTTATATTTTAATTCTATTATTTTAGATTTGGGTAAGGTTGGTAGTCGAATCAAGCTACTTTTGGGTTAGTTTTGTTGTTGTTGCGATGGTTCTACTTCTAGCAGAGTAGCAATTAAGCAGAGTGATATTGTCAGAGGCTGAGCATCTTAATCTTCAATATAAAATTAAGAATCTGAACCCAGAGAGAGAGACAGAGAGAGAGAAGGCAGGTAAGAGTGGACCACGCATTGAGATTCGTTGGTTCTTGTGTAGCCATTGGGGTGGAACCAAGAAGGCCTTGGTAATTGTATTGCTTCAAATTTTTTTATATTATCATGCATATCATATCATTCGTATTATTAAAAAAAATCCTCATCCTGTTAGCGTATCATATATAATAAATAATTTTGGGATATATATATATATATTGTAAAAAATTAGCTATCATTTGGATGCAGGATTCTTCGATGTTGCGCATGCGTTGATCAAATGTTAACATCTCAAAAAAAATACAAAAGGTGAAAAATTTTGATCGTTAAGTCGATTTTTAAAAATATGCATTTTACAATTATCTATTAGCTCCATTACTTTAAGTAAAGTAAAAATATTTAAAGATCACAAATTCAGATGAGTGTCTTGCTTTGCCAAACATATTTCTTGTACAAGTCGGACCACCTGATGAGCTTTGTTGTATTTTTGAGATATATATATATATATATTTTTGTGCGTGTATTTTTATTAGACGTGCAAACATTGAACCTCACGTTCCTTTCCCGAAAAAAGAAAAAAAAAAAGACTTTCGTTCTTGAAATGTATTTCAAATATATATATTCCGTACCATATTTATATTTTAATTTTATAAACACTAATCTTTGTCATGCTTGTAAAAAGTACAGTAATTCAACGATTAGTTTTTGAAAAATGTCATTATAAAACATTTTATTCTTTTTTGTCCTAATATAATTAGTGCGAGGTTTCCAATTATGTGGTGAGGGAGGAAGTAAAATAAAATAAAATAAATGAATACCATTGTCTTGCACCATGCAGTTGAATTAAATTGAGTAGTTCAGATTTAATATTTTACTTAGTATTTGGTTGCCAAAGAAAAAAAAGTTTAGTATTCACCTTTTGTTTTGAAGAACAAGAGATCTTTTTTTTTCTTTTTAAAAAGTTATACATTCACAAGTCCATAATATAATTATTTTTTAATACTAGATCCAAATGTTTTTTTAACATAAGCTAAGGGTAGATCTACTTTTGGTGCCATGCGAGTTAAATTTGGATTAGATCTACCTAAGGTTGAAACAAAAACCTCATATTTTACCCAAAATATTCCAATTTTAGCTAGACTCAAAATCGGATCATTTTGTTGAGCTTGCATCTGAATCCGATTTGTAGGTTAATTTCAATTGGGTTCATAGGAAAGCTTCATCAATCTTTGGGCCAGTCAATGACATGCACATGCGCGCACTTATCCGCACGTAATAATATAAATGTAGTAGAAAGTATGTAAAAGAAAGCAAAATTCCTTTCTTGGCAGAAGGTTTTAACTTTTATGGATTATGATTTACCGTCAAATTGTCTTATTTTGTTAGGTGGCTGCATGGTTGGGGCAGGCTTTGTTTCTAGCTCTGTTTTTTGTTTTGGTTGTTTATCCTAGCTCTGTGGATTTATTATATGGGGGTAGATCTGGCTTTGGTTTCCTTTTTGGGTAACTCTTATGAGGATTTGGATCCGGTTGGACTTTGGTTTGGTTGTGGCTCACGTATGGTGCAAATCTTATTTTATTTGGCCTTTTCGCCAATGTAAATCTGGTGTTTTTAAAAAACGACCGTTGGATTGAATATTATTCCTATGTACTATAGGCATGCCAAAAATCACAGTGATCTGACGGTCGATTTATGAGATACAGACTGTGAAAAATTTTAACAGTTTTTATACATTATATAAACTATAAACTGTTAAAATTTTTCACAGTCTGTATCTCATAAATCGACCGTCAGATCACTGCAATTTTTGACATGTCTGTAGTACATAGGAATAATATTCAATCCAACGATCGATTTTTCAAAACATCAAATTTATATTTGCCAAAAACTAAAAAAAGATCCGCACCATACTTGAGCCACAGCCAAACCAAGCCCGGTTGGTTGACGACGTGTAAATGGGGCTTGGGGGTTATTTTCTTTTGGAGTGTAGCTCAAGCTGCACGCTAAATTAAAATAATAATTTCTTTGGCTGATAGGGAAACAGTAGTGATAATTATTACAGAGGCGGCCGGTGATTGAGAGCTGTTACGGTCAAAAACACGTGGAGAGAGAAAGCATGCATGCTATTTTTCTATTTTTTTAAAAAAAATCGGATAAGATACTTTGTATCTATTAAATAAAATAATAATAATAAGAACTCAGCACCAATAATCACACCGACACCCTTGCACCTTGAATAAAAAATAAATTAAAAAATAAAGAGAAAATGACATTGGACCTACTTTCCAAAACTAGAGATGGCGCGCGAATACCAAAATATATTAATGTGTTAACGTTGCAAAAATCATTGAGGATGCCAAAATTTTGCTTTGCCGCCCAATCCACAGCACATTGGTGAACTCTCTCTCCTTACCAAAACCAAAAATTGCGAAAGACTTTTCTTCTCTCTCTCACTTTCTATTTTATATTTTCAACATTTCATAAATAATCTGACATAATACAATTTTTGTCAGGATGTCAGTACAGACAAAAGGGTACAAGAAGTCAGCACATGCATGTGCTGATATGCACACATAATGGGTACAAGAAGTCTGCACATCCAGAAGGATACAGAAGAAAGTTCCCTCGTGACTATAATTTCCAATTTTGGCAGACTCTGCTTTCTGCTTTCTTTGTTTCCACATGATCGTCTGTCTTCACATGGGATGTCATTGCTGAAAGCAGGGCCAGAGCATGGCACCCCTGACTTTTCCATTGTCCTTATAGCTCGTGTTAGTTATATGTTATGTGTATATTATATAATATATCATATCATATATATTATTTGCACGATGACACCCCTTCCCTTACCGGGGGGGTTTGAATTGGCCTAGGACCAAAAAAAAAAAAAAAAAAAAAAAAAACATGAAAATACACTTTGCACTCCTGCACTTTAGTCCAAAAATACTTTGCACCTCTGCACTTTAAAAGTGAACAATCAGTCCCCTTCAAACTTTCGCATAGGGACTTACACCATTTAAAAAAGTGAGTAGATTACGAATTTACCCTTTTTTAATTTCAATGTATAACCGAGTACAAGAACTGGGTCGGGTTGGCGGGTTACTAAAAGACCCAAATCAGTTTAGCAAAAAAAAATCCCCAAAATCCCTAAACTCGCGCGGGTTCTCTTCGTGCCCTAAATCTCCGATACACTGCATCTCCAGCCACCTCCACCCACGGCGCAGGCAAACCGGATCCTCCCTTCGGCAAACTCGACGGCGCAGGCTTCGGCGCACTTCACTCCGGCAACCTTAACGGCGCAGGCGCACTTCAAATTCATGAGGGCTTGAATCTGGACCAATAGTGTTCAATTTCTTAGAGCTTAAAGGGTTTGGTTTCACGACAGTAAAAAGGTAAGGGTTTGATTTAATTTCTATTGCAATTTGTTTGGTGATTATCCGTTTGAGATTTTATCCTTTTTTTTGTGATATATCTCTTCTCTCTCTACCAACCCTTGCTGGGTTTAGCTGTGTGGTGTTTTCATCATTTATAGGGTTGATATGGTCCCAAATGAAAGTGAAAGTTGACATTAAAGTTTGTTTTTTCTGTCATGCATTTTAGTGGTGTTTATTTTATCTATTTACTTTGTCTGCTTTCGATGAAATCAGGGCTGAAGTGGTCCAAATGTATATTATACTGTGGAATTTTTTGGGTATAATAAATATGTTTGGTGTGTTGGCATAAAAGTATTCACTTTGCCCTTTACGTACTCTAACTTGACTAGTAACTTGACAAACTTCAATGTCAACAGTATGGACCATATGAGTTGTTTTATAGTAGCTCATTCACTTTTTTGGCACCAACACTATTCAAACAAAATTATATTTGGACCACATGACAAAAGTCCCACAAAAATTTAATGTATAATGGATAAGTCTCCAACCTAAAAAACTAACCTGCTAGGTGAAGGGTCCAAAATAGTATATGAAGACATTTTAAGCCCTTTATTTGGGCAATTTGAGATTTCAACAGATACAATTGATGAATTCACATTGCCCTTTATTTGGGCAATGTGACATTTAAGCCATTTTTTTGGTAGTGATAATGTCACCCTTGTCATTGTAAATATGATAGTGATTTTTTTAATACATCAGTTAAGTAAATATTGAAGTGTTAATGATTCTTGTTTTCTTCAAGTACATATGGATTTATATCTGGCATTTAGATAATCAGTTTCATAAAAAAAAGGGGTGTGAAGGGAGGGTTTGTTATCTCCATAATTGTTGTCGATCTTAATATTTTTTGGTTTTGCACTGATCCAAAACCCAAATGAACCCATGGTTGAACCTTCCACTAGCCTTTATAGCAAGTAAAAATATTATGCAAATTTCATACCCCTTTTAGTAATTTAAGGCATTAAAAATTAGCCACAAAGGGTGTTGGTGATAAAAGTGATAAGGAGTTTATCTGTTCTTTTTAACTTTTGCCATTTTTTTATCAAAAAGAACTGCTGTTTATATGTGACCAAGCATTGTAGTTAAATTAACATTTAGCAATGACATGTCCAATTTTTCAAGTTGATTTGGCACTAAAAATGTTGAATAATTTGTTATGTTTCAATTTGTTGTGTTACTTTTAGTGTTACTCTTTTCTTGCTCTCTCTTTTTGTGAGATTTAATGTTGAATTGAATTAACTGTTATCTAACAATTTCTTTATTTTAGATGGCGGAAAATAGGTACAATTTGAGGTTCCACTGTGGTGGCCAATTTGTTACAAGTCCAGACAAATTTTATCTCGGTGGAAATGTACACGTCATCAATTCTGTGGATCCTGACCGTATATCATTACTGGATATGCAAGGTGTTTGTGAAGACATTAGTGAGCATCCAGAAAGTATTATTTACCACAAGCTGCCTGGTAGTGATGACGGTGGCGCTTTGAGGGTTTTGTTCAATGACGATGATGTCTTGGATATGTTTTCCATACGAAAAAATGGGGACACCATCGATTTGTATGTGGTAGCACTAGTTAGTCAACAAATGCAGCCTCTTGATGTTCAACCTCTTACACTACTTTTGACTCCATCAAAACGTGTGAGGGAAGAAACACCTCCCCTCATGAATGAAGCTGAAGTTGATCCACCCATATTTAATGAAGCAAGTGGGGATCACCCTGATGATCCTGAGTGTCGTGCCCATGATGAGTCTGATGATGGATCTTATCTTAGTCATTTTTCAAAAAAAGACCAGCAAGTACACTTCTTCTGACAGCGAAGTCTCTGAGGTTCCTGCCCCTACTGATAAGGGCAAAGGTGTGATTGATTCTGATTTGGAAGAAGATATTGATTCGATATATGATGACAGTGATGAACTTCGTTCGTTGTGCTCATCATCTGATGAAGATGAGCCACGAAATGATGAGTTTTATGAGGATAGGGATATAGAAAATCCCACTATCACTCTAGGAATGGAGTTTACCTATGCAGCTGTGTTTAGGGAAGCATTGAGAAAAATTTCAATTAAAAAAGGATTTGACTATCGATTCAAAAAAAACGAGCCAGCTAGAGTTATTGATGTTTGCAAGTTCAACTGTGGGTGGTGCATTCATGCGTCACGAAAAGGCGATGCACAGACTTTTCAAGTCAAGACTTTCTAACCTATTCACAGTTGCCATCGGAGTATGGAGAATCAACATGCGACATCCACTTGGCTGGCAAAAGAATACCTTGAGAAGCTTAGAAATGACCCTAAATGGGATAGCACAGCTGTGCAGAAGAGTGTGAAGTGAGACTTTATGATTGATATGTCAGCAAGTCAGATTTATAGGGCCAAGAGAAAAGCAAAAAGGATGGTTGAAGGAGCTGAAGGTGCACAATATAAAAGAATAAGGGATTATTGTGAGGCTGTAATGAAGGAAAATCCAGGGAGTGCTGCCATTGTCAGTGTAGAGAGGCAGACCAAGAACAACCTGCAACGTTCCAGTGTCTGTTCATTTTATTTAATGCTCAAAAACAAGGCTTTTTGGATGGTGTTAGGCCTTTCATTGGTTTGGATGCCTATCATTTGAAGGTAATCAGTTGCATACTTTCTTTCTAAATTAATTGTATATTATTTAGATTGTTGGATGTAGTTATGCATGTCATTTTTTTTTTAATTATTTGTTATTTTTATGTATATTGTGTAATGAACTTCTCCTACACTGTAGGGTACATTTGGAGGTTAACTATTGCATGCTATAACACGCGATGCAAATGATAGGTTGTACCCACTTGCAATTGCTGTTGTTGAAGCTGAATGCAAAGAGAGTTGGAGTTGGTTCCTTAAGAACCTAATTGATGTCATTGGCAATAATAATGGAGATAGAGGATGGACATTTATGTCTGACCGGAAAAAGGTTTGAAGATACAAATCACATTTTCCACACCTCATTATATCTGAACTTTTTAATCATAATTAACACATTTATTTATGGTTGTTATGTTAGGGACTTATTGAAAGCATGGACGAAGTCCTGCCAGGAGCTGATCATCGTCATTGTCTACGGCATTTATATGCTAACTTCAAAGATGAGGGATTTAAGGGAAAAATGTTGAAAGATTTGCTTTGGAAAGCTGCCTATGCATACACTAGACATGAGTTTGAAGAACACATGTCTAAAAATGCAATCGGTTAAATCAGAGGCTGCGGAGTGGCTGAGGAAGATTAATCCTGCATGTTGGACGAGGTCCCACTTCAGTGCACATTCTAAATGCGAAGTTTTGCACAACAACTGCAGTGAGTCTTTCAACTCAATTATTTTGAAAGCAAGGGACAAACCAATAATTCAAATGGTTGAGTGGATACGGAGGAAGTTGATGGTTAGGATTCACAAAAAATGTGAGAATATGGAAAAGAAAGAGGGACTCCTTTGTCCAAAAATACAACAAAAACTTGAAGAAATGAATGAAGAGTTAAGATTTTGTGAGACTACATATGCAGGCAATGGGATTTTAGAGGTGGTTGATAGATCGAAGACATGCATAGTGAACATGAACAATTGGACATGCTCATGTAGGCGATGGGAAATTTCAGGGTTGCCATGTCATCCCGCAATATCTGAAATATTTCTACTTAGAGGAAAGCCCGAAGAATTCACATCATCGTATTTCCACAAGGAAACATATTTGAAATGTTATAGGCATGCCAGAAGACCCGTTGGTGATGAGTCGAAGTGGGAGGTCATTCATCCTGAACCCATATTCCCGCCACCACTTCGCAGATAACCTGGGAGGCCTAAAAAGGCTAGGAAGAGAGCACCGGACGAACGAAGGAACCCTAATGCAGTGCGGAGAGGGCAAATGGAGAATAAGTGTGGAAAATGTAAAGAATATGGCCATAATAGCCGCACGTGCAAAGGTCCCATCAAGGGAAAATATAAAGTAAGAGTGCGCAACTCGGGAATTAATAAACATGTGAAATATTCTTTGTAGTAATTTGTTTATTTGTATGATATCTATTTGTTCATTTTTTACCATTAACTGTTAAAAGTAAGAAATTGAATAATTTTTTTTTTGTTGGTGACAAGGGCAAGGAGGCTGGTAGAGGTGCGGGTAAGGAGGCTGGCAGGGGTGCTGGTAGTGGTGCTGGCAGGGATTCAGGAATTTATGAAGGTGGTACTTCTAATCAACCAGCGGAGGGGCATTCAGGAATAGGGATGTATAGTGGGTTTAAGCAGGGTGTTGGCCTTTTGATCCTGCCATCAGTTGGCCAAGTAGGAAGGGGGATGTATAGCGTATTTAGTTCGGGTATGAGGCCGCGGCGAGGCAATGATGCGAGCTATGAGAATTTGGCTCCAATTTGTCGGGTAATGAAATTCTCAACATTGTTGTGATGCGTAGCATTTTCCTTTAAAAAAGTTAGAAGTTCAGATTTAATCACAAATTCTGACCGCCTCATTTTTTCCTAACAAAAGTTGAAAGCTTCAGTGGATCTTCTTAATATTTGAAGTTTGGGTCTTCTTAAACAAAACCACATTTTCAACATTATTACATTGTATACAAATATTTCAACATTATTTGTACATGAGGCCTCTTATTTCAACATTATTTCATGGTGTGTTATTTAAGGACATGTGATTACTTCTCAAGATCAAGCACGTGAACAAAGAGCATTCATTCAGATGGGGGGTGTGTCATTTTCAACGGCCCAAAGTTCAAGAGAAGTTAATCCCAATGTGCGCAACTCACAAGCATCAACACAAAGTACTAGAGGGAGTGTGGATGACCCTAAATGATTTTTGAGAATGGTGGTTGTGTGTTTGGGATGGGATAATTTTTGAGAATGGTGGTTGGCACTTGGCAGTGCAATGGGTATTTATAATGTATAGGTTTAGCTTAGACAAAATTTTTTTGGATGAACCTAAATGCAGGTTAGGTTCATTTTAGCTTGGTTTTGATGTACATAAATACATATTGGGATCATGCTGAAAATGGTTGGTTGGGTTCATTTTAGCTTTGTTTGATGTACCTAAATACTGGTTGGGTTCATTTTGAAAATGGTTGATTTTTTGTGATGTACCTAAATACAGGTTGGGTACAAATTCAAGTGTGGTTGGTTGAAAATACAGGTTGGATTATTTTTAGCTTGGTTTGATGTAACTAAAAAACAGGTTGGATTGATGTTGAAAATACAGGTTGGGTTCATTTTTGCTTGGATTGATGTTGAAAATTGTTGGTTGGCTTCATTTTTTATTGGTTTATTGTTGAAAATACAGGTTAGATTATTTTTAGCTTGGTTTAATGTAACTAAAAAACAAGTTGGATTTATGTTGAAAATACAGGTTGGGTACAGTTTCAACTATGGTTGGTTGGGTTCATTTTTGCTTGGATTGATGTTGAAAATTATTGGTTGGCTTCATTTTTTATTGGTTTAATGTTGAAAATACAGGTTAGATTATTTTTAGCTTGGTTTAATGTAACTAAAAAATAGGTTGGATTTATGTTGAAAATACAGGTTGGGTACAGTTCAACTGTGGTTGGTTGGGTTCATTTTTGCTTGAATTGATGTTGAAAATTGTTGGTTGGCTTCATTTTTTATTGGTTTAATGTTGAAAATACATGTCATATTGTTTTTAGCTTGGTTTAATGTTGAAAATTGTTGGTTGGGTTGATGTTCAAAATAGACCTTTAAAGAGATCAGTATATACTCAAATCTGCAAGAGAAGCCGGTTCTATTAATGAGAAAAAATAGCAAGCATAATGTAATGCCATTACAAGGTGTTCAGATTGGGTTCATTTCAAATACAAGTGCTGATTCCCCCCATTTGAGTTGTATAGTCTGCAATGTAGTGTTTGTACCACAATGCTGATTGTCTTGGAGTTCTCCTGAGAGTGCCAAAATCAACATGGTGAAGCCCAAAACGAATTGTGTATCCATCTTTCCACTCAAAGTTGTCAAGCAAGGACCAGGCAACGTACCCTCTCACATCTGCCCCTTTCCTGATCACATTATCAAATATGATATAAATTAGTAAGAGCATCTCCGATAGCAAAAGCTAATTTTGAGCATCAATGTCTTTATTTTTGGCTTATTATAGTGAAAATAGATAGGCATTTGAAGACAATAAAAGCATACCCAAGAGGCTTTCAGGCAGGGAGGGGGTATGTAAGTACCTCACTGCTATTGCTAAAGCATCCAAGTAGCTGCTCATGTACTCCACTCGCTTAACATCATTGAGAGAAGCTTCAATTGTGAAATTGGGATTGTTTTGCTCACCAAACCCTGCAAGACCCCACTATATTAATATGAGAAATTCCCAAAAACATGTAGCTGACTTTTAGCCTCTTTTTGGACCTCTGGAAAGAGAGAAGGATTTTTTTTTTTTTTTTCAAAATGCTTCAGAAATGAATCCGTTTTAATACAATAATATGTGACAAAAAAAAAAAATACAAAACCTCAATCCTTGGGTGGGTGAGTTTCTGGCAAATTAAGCTACAAATGTTTAATTGGTTAATTTGTATTAACCAATTGATGATACAAATTAAGCTTCAATTGTGGAATTGGTTAATGTTTAATTGGTTAATTTGGGTGGGTGAGTTTCTGGCAAACTCCACTGAACAATGGAAGGTAAAAATTACAAATTGATGTTACAAAACCTTAATTCAATATTAATTGGGTATCAACTGCTGAGGTGTGTGGGTTTAATTATTGATACAAATGTTTCTCAGAGAAATAGTGGATAAGTGATGATGATGGTCTCTCACATGCCCTTAATTAGTGGGTATGTGAACTGCAATTACTGCATTTAGCCTAGGGCCTCTCTGGATCTCAATAATTGAGTGGTGGCAGGAAGGTAAAAGTCGTGGGTGAGTTCTCAGTGGGTGCCGGAGATGGGGTGAGTTGAAGAACCCTCAGATCTTAATAAAAAAATTGAGGCGAGCCAAAACTTCAGATCTTAAGAAAAAAATTGACAAGATTCTTGTCAATTTATAAGAAAAAAATTGAAGAAACTCACCCTCAGATCTTACACAGTAGAACGATGGCAGGAAATTGGTGAGTTGCCGGAGATGGGGCGAGCCAAAACTTCAGTTTAGGTTCAATTGCCGGGGTTGGGGTCACCTGAGTTGGGGTCGCCAAAGTTGGAGTCGCCGGAGTTGAGGAGGTTATAGGTTTGTCGGCATTGGGGAAGATGAATATCTCTCCCATATGGGTGAGATGGCCCTAAAATGGGTTTTCAATGTGGCAGTCTGCTATAAAGAAGAAAGGTGGAAACGTTTGGGTCGGGTCAAACCCTTTAAATGCTTCACCCACTTGTTATTTAATTAAAATAAGGGCATTTTAGTCATTTCACATGCAAAAATTGTTCACCTGACAACTTTTCCGTTAAATTTATGGATGGCCTACTAACAGAAGGGAACAAACTGTATAAGTTTGAAAGTACAGGGGGTTGATTGTTCACTTTTACAGTACAGGGGTGCAAAGTATTTTTGGACTAAAGTACAAGGGTGCAAAGTGTATTTTCCCCCAAAAAAAAGGAGAGAGAAAGAAGAGGAGAGAGAAAAAAGAAAGTGAGGAAATTTTGACTAGGATTTTTCTTTAATATAAAAATACTTTATTTTTAGGTTTCGGTTGGATTAATTTTGTTTAAAATTATTTTTAGAACTTAAAATTTTAATTAATTCAAGAAATAAGATGACAATCAAATTTAAAAACTTAAGGATGGTAGAATGATTAGCCAAAGTCAGCCCCGACCCCTAACTTTTGCCACCATCGATCCCTTCTAGTATGAAATTTTTGATATGTGAAAAGATAGTGAACTTAAGACTCCATTAGCATTAGCTTTTCTAAAAATCATTTTTAGAAAACTACTTCTTCATATATCTCTTTGGAAATGTTCAAATCATGTTTTCACATATCATGATTTTAATATTAGAAGTTTTTGCTGCAACCACTTTTAATATTTAAATTTTGCCAACTATCCTATCATAATATTACCCTCTAGATCGTTCAGAAGTGATTATCACCACATCTCTTAGATTAGTAGAATTCTAAGTTAAAAAACTGATTTTAGGAAAAGCTAACGCAAACGAGACCTTACTCTAAAGAAATATGTGAAGAATAGCCCTCCAAAGTTGATTTTATATAAAACTGATCCAAACAGGCCTTTAACATCATTATATATGCTGATTTGCAGTGCATGGTTTTGAGTAAACTTGAATCATATATACATTTGAAAGCTTAAGATACACATTAATGGAAATTTTAAAATTGTGTGCATGATTTACCTATATTAAACTCTTTATTTATTGTTATTTTTGAAAATTTTATCATATGAAGCTAATATCATGAAGCTAGAATTGTGGTATATTTTAGTGAAATTCCTTGTAATTAAAATTCAAAAATTATGTATATTGAGATAAAATATTAATCTTTAAATTTATTCTATTTCTAATGCTTAAATTTTGAAGTTTTGAATTTTCAAAATCTTGGCAGTTGGCACCCCTGACAAAAAATTCAAGTTTCAGCCCTGGCTGAAAGCAAATCTTATTGCTTCCTCTAAAGCTGAAATTCCTCTGATGAGCATGAATGATATGTTTTCCACTTTAACAGCCAAAGTCTGCATTCCATTGAGGGAGATTTTTTCATGGGTGAGGGAGAGAGGGTAATATACACACATGGACGAAGCCATGTAGCTGTGAGGGGTGAGGGGTAGTAAATCTGTAAATGCCCCCCTCAAATATTTAATTTTAAAATTTTAAAATTCGTTCTCCCTAAATTTTTTTGACCCCTTTATTTTACTCTCCTATCTTTTTTTTTTTTTTTTTTTATGTACTTGATAAATAAAGTTAGGTTTGATTTGCCAATTATAGGAATTAGGCAAATCTTTGATGGCTTCATAAATGATAGCTTAATTGTGTTTATTGAGAGAATGGTATTTGACAGTATTGATAAAAGCATCTCCAAATGGTACGTCATTTGAGCTATCATTGCCAAAATTTGGCATCGATACTCAAATAAGTTGCTCCAATGATTTGCCATTTGGGGTGCCAAATTTTGGCAATAGCACCTAGAGTTGCCAAATTTGGCACCTTAAATGAAAATGTCATTTGTGCCAAGTCATATTTTTCCTTCAAAAAGTGAAAAATATCAAAATATAATAGTAATGCATCGGAGCACATATGTGACAAAATTGGCATGATGCCATTTGGTACCATTTGAGGTGCCAAATTTGGCATTGGTACATCAAATGGCATTGATGTATTAGAGATGCTTTAATGAAACCATCATTCAACAGTTTCAAAAGATAGGTCCCCGATTGTAAATGTATTGAATTAAAATATCATTTATCAAATATTAATATATTATAAATTTATGCAATTTTTTGATCAAACTAACACAATAAAAATTAAAAATGAACAAAAAAATTTTCAATTTTTTAAATAGAATAAACTATTAATAATTAATTAAAATTTGCCCCCCCACCCTAATTCTTGGCTTCGCCCCTAGGATGAGAGAGAGCAAGAAATAAGATGGCATTTTTAGAGAGAGAGGAACAAATTTGGACGATTTAAATTTATATTTATCTGCTGCACTGATGTGATCTTGGGTGGGAAGCTAAAAATTTTTGCAAAAATTTTGGCCGTTTGAATTTGTCATCCTCAATGACGTTTGCAGTTAATGTTGGCTGGGTTTAGCCCAAACCGACGGTAAACTTGGGGTTTTCTTTCTAATTATTATTATTATTATTATTATTGTTTTACATAAATGAACAAAAATGCCCCTAGCACAAGCAGGGCTGGCCTTGACCTAAAGCAGTAAGCGGCTGCATTAGGCCCCCATTTTCTATAGGGAAAAAAAAGGCCCCAAACCCTCTCCAAAGTTTCCCCTTTGCCGAAACTTTCAAAAGAAAGTTTGAAGACTTTTTGGCATATGAAAGAGACATTTTCTCTCCCTTTCTTTTCCCTGGGTCGGGAGGGGACGGGCATGGCCGGACCCCCCCCCCCCTCTTAATTTTTCTAATTACTTGTCTCTTTCCTCCCTTTGAAAATTGCCTTATCTTTTTTACTTTTTGGCATATGAAATAGACCTTTTGTTTCCCTTTCTTTTTCCCTTTTCTCTATCCGACTATCATTTTCCCCGCCCTTAGATTGTCTGATTACTTCTCTATTGTGGAAAAAAAAATACTGTTTTTCCATCTTTCTCCCTAGAGTCTCCACTCTCCAAGGATCCTAACTTGAAAAACTCAAAGAAAGCAAGTAAACAACTTTTTTTTTTCTTTTTATTCTTGTCCTTTTGTTTTCAATTTATTATTATTATTATTTATTTGATATGGGGTTTAAATTTTTTATTTAGGAATTTAATTTAGGAATTAAGACTTTATATTTGCTTGGTATTATAGTATATTATTGTCCTTTGTTATGAGAATGAGATTTTTAGATTTTGATTTAAGAGTTTAGACGTGCTTTTGTATTAGCTTTGTATTACTATTTTTTTTTAATCGAAACATTATCATATAAGAAATAAATTTTGATATATAAACATTGAAAATTCCTTATGAATTTTTTAGAGAAGTTAATTGATTTTTAATTTCTTTCTTATTTTAGGTTTGATCATATAAATATGCCTCTTAGTAGAAAGTATATTTCTAGACATGAAAAAAGGAAAAAAAAAAAAAAAAAAAAAAAAAAAAAAAAAAATTTTTTCAATCTCAAGCAGGAGCTCTTGACAAGTTTATTACTAGTAATAAACAAACAGATGCTTCAAGTTCAGTTGAAGAAGTTTTGACTGAAAAACATCACAAAAATGAAAATTTTGTGGATGAAGATAGTGAACTTGAGCCGGTATGTTTTTCTATTCAACCTCTTTTTTTGTAATTGCGTTTTCTTTTACTAAATTATTATAGTAATGATATGCACCGTCAAACTTTATATGTGTACTAACAAATACAATAATAAAAATTGGTAGTTAAAAAAAAAATTGTGTCATTATGTACTACGTAGTGCCTCATTTTGAAAGCTCGCTTAGGGCCCCCTAAATCTCAGGGCCGGCCCTGAGCACAAGTGCCTATAATTTGATGGAAGAAAGCTTTCTCCACACGCTTTTGTGCACACGTAAATATCTTCCACCACAAAACTTCTTTGTCGGAGAAGCTTCTCTGTTGACAACGATCGGAGATTGCATGGAAGATGGGGATGGATCTTCTTTCAGGCTTCTCTGGTAATAATAAGAGATTGCAAGGAAGATGAAGATGAATATATTATCTATATCTATATCTATACTATATATAAAAGTGTGAATGTGGAAAAATCTGATAGTCTAATCTCTTTCTTTATTGGGTTTTTGGAAAAGAATTGAAATTTTTTATTCCTCATTGGTCCTTGATGCCTGTTAAACGGAGTATTCAAATTGGGTTATGTTTAAATTGGCATAATTGTGCGAAAGATTTACTCAAGTTGGGTGATAAATAGAGTTGAAACCAAAATGATTTTTGCCAATATCCATCCAAGAAGTACCCAAAATTTTTAAACATATGAAATTTTAACCCGGAATTTGGAAATTATTGTTTTGCTTGTATCAGCACAAAGTTAATTTATTCCTAAAGTTGCTCACCAAGTGTTATCAAAGCTTCAGTAGAGGGTAAGCACCAAAAATAGAAAGAAAGAGGAAATTGGTCAAAGGTTCTCATTTACAAGATTTTCATGCTTAAAATCCTCCCAAAGATCTTTTATGCCAGAGGTCTTTTTAGCATACCCCTTATTCCTAACAACTTTCAACAGCACCCCCATCGCCAATCTGGGGTTCACTATGTCGGACCCCGAGTTCACTACATCTGAAAATACATTTCACTATGTCGGAAACGCATTTCACTACGCCGGACTTGAGGTTCACTACACCAGAAATCACATTTCACTACACCGGAAATGCATAACGTAGTTCATTGTGCTAGAAAACGCAGTTCATTATGCCAGAAAACGCAGTTCACTATGCCAAAAATGGATTTCATATGCTAGAAAATGCTTTCACTATGCCGGAAAAAATAAAAATAAAAATTCTTCTCTTCTTCAAGAAACCATGTATTCTGTTGCTTGTTCTCATCACCTTTTGTTTTTTTGTTTTTGTTTTTTATTTTAGCATAAAAGACTAATAGTACTGATTATGAACATATGAAAAAAACCGAGTCATCACAGTATTAAACCACAGCTTCATCGCCAGAGATCAAACCATACATGACATAATAGCATTGATAGGAAGAACCCAAATGGGCCATAAGCAAGTAAAAAGGAAAACATAATATACAAACCATATAGAGATCACACAATGAAGAATTTTAAATCTAAAAAATCGCCTCAGTATTCACAACCCTCAGCTGACTCGCCACCAACCTCTTCATAATACCATCATACTGACAAAATGTGTTGGAACAAAGCGATGCATCATCATGCCCTGAATTTGGGGCAAAGTTTGGGGATGACGTGTACGGCGTATGATTCCGTTAGAGCTGACGATTGATCGTTGTATCTGTTATTGGACCGGCTAACCATATCAATTATCCCACGAGGTGTACTGGGTTATCCTGATATAATTTTTTGGACCGAGGCCGCTGAGCTTTTGGGCCCACCAGCCCATTCCTCTGGAAGTCAAAGTTTTTAAAATGGGCCCCACTGAACCTAGCCATCATTCTAGCCCATGTCCATTTGTGCCCACTAGCCCATTCCTTTGGTAGTCAAAGTTTTTAAAATGGGCCCCACTGAACCTAGCTGTCATTCTAGCCCACTAGCCCATTCATTCTTCTGGAAGTCAAAAGTTTTTAAAACTTTGAGCCCCACTGAACCTAGCGGTCATTCTGGCCGACTAGCCAATTCCTCTGGAAGTCAAAGTATACAGCACGCATCCTAGTAGACTGACCGTTGCCACTTACCGGCTATTCCCGGTCACCCAGCCTGTAATATATATATATATATATATATATAATATTTTTATTGATTAAAATATTTATACATAATTATAAAAGTAGATAAAAAAAATACCATCCCTTAAAAGTATACCCATCAAATTAAATAGACTTAATTTCTAAAAGAAATTGAATTAAAATTATTTATAAATAAAGTAAAATTATGTTAATATGAAATTCTATTAAATTGAGTAAAAATATTTTTAATTAAATTAATTTTTTTAATTTCTAATTATTTTTAAATAAATATAATATTTCAAACAACTAATTACTATAGAATTCCAAATAAATTGCTTTCTATTTCTTATTTCCAATAAAAAATAAATACAGTTTTGTTATTATTTTAAGTACTCTTTTTTTTTTTAAAAAAAAATTTATAATATGAAAATTTTATAGTTTATTAAGTTTGTATATATTGATTTAATATCATTTTTATATTGCGTAGGTTTTTCATACTTTTTTAATCACAAGCTTTTAATAACCTTAAATATTTCATGTTAATTACATTATTCATATTTTATTTTATTTTTTAAAAAACAGTTTTTTTCTACAAATTAATATTATCACGTGAATATGGTGCATTTCTAGTGTATGAGAAATGAAGTGATAATTACTTTTGGATGACTTAAGGAGTGATTGGATATATGGTTGGTAAAATTTTATATTAAAAGTGATTGTAGCAAATGCTAGGTCGCAATCACTTTTAGAAGGAAAATTTTAGTAATGTAAATCATATTTGGAACATAACTCTAATGAGAATTTTGAAAAGATAGTTCTATAAAAGTTATTTTTGAAAAAAACAAAAATTAATGCAAACAAACCCTTAATCCAAATTAAATAAAACAAAGCTTGAACCAACGAGTATTTGGCTTCACTTAACCCATTAATTTTTATCCTAATTTGAGAAATTAATTATTGATACTACTTGAGATATTTTAACAAAATCAAATCCAAATTATTGGATTTGAATATTTCTAATGCTAAAATTAATGGCTGATACATTATTTGAAAAAAAAATAAAAATAAATTTTAATTAAAATTAATGGAGAGAATGCTACCCACTCGTTCTAATGCGTAGAAATTTTGAAATAGAACCAACTTTGCAAAGCATTTTGTAGAGGGTCTTCATTAGCCATTTTTCTTTTGGTTTTGTTTTGTTGTTGTATCGTCTGTTTTTTGTTTTTACTTTCTTTTTTTTTTTTTTTTTTTTTTTTTTTTTTTATTTTTAAATCGAGCAAAAAGGTGTCCGAGCTATCAAAGTCTGACTAATCTCCGGGGCTAATAGCCCTCATTGGTGATTAACCATAAGATTTTGACTGGTTTCAAATTAGGAATATTTGGATTTACAGCTCATCCCTTTACCGCTATACCAACTCACCTTGGTTTGTTTTTCCTTTTTATTTTGAATCCATACTTCTTATTTTTATCTTTTTTATTATATGTTATAGTCAGAATTTCATGAAAATGAATTCAAATAATGATATTTACAAGCTTATTGTGCATTCATCCTTCAAAACAGCACCCCCATTGCTGCTCTACCTGTTAGATGCCATCAATCAAAAGATGAGTTCAGTATCTCTTCAAAAAACACATAAGAATTTTATTATTTACACCAACTATTTGCACAAAGTTTTGCACCAATTTAATTGGCATGATTACAAGGCGGATTTGAGTTTTTATTTTTTATTTTTTACCTTACTCACGTTACATGGATGTTAGGTGAACATGTCACGTGAATCGGTACCAAAAAAAAAAAAATAGTGCAAAATAGTAGATACAAACAGCATTTTTCAAAATGTGTAGAGGGCCCTATACGAATTAGTGTTAGGCAAATGGTATATATTTATATATGGGATCAACCATTTCTAGACTTAAATTTTTTATTTATTTATTTTTTTTTTTGGGTAAAAAGATGAATAACATTAACTAAGAAATAAAAATACATCTGGGATAGTTCGTGTCCAAAGCATCAAAATACAACAATAAAGAAAGACAATTAAGCGATTTGGAGATAGAGAACCATAAAGTCCGAAAGAGAGGAGCAACCTTTCTAGACTTAATTTGAATCAATTTATATTAACATTTATAGTCGGACTTGGATCAGTCACAAAAAGGACCACTACTCAGTGTTGGTCTTTGCTGAAGTCTTGAAAGGGGCGAGCTGAATATGGTCATAACCTCCTAACCTTCTAAAAGCCATTTTGATGTAGCCATTGGACACTTTTAGATGAAACTTGAGGTGCAAACGAGCCGATCCAGGTCTAATATAGAACTTTTGGAGCTTTGCTTGAACAATCCAGGTCATGTTCCTTGCCTGATACCACACAAGAATTTCAAAAACCAGCTGGAAAACCGCCTTTTCTTGGATCGCTAACTGCCACAAGTTCTCCAAAGACATCCCTTCCATCTCCCTCTGAAGACCCTAAGGCTTGAACTACAAACTGGCAAATAGTTCCACCAGCAAGGCTTTCTAGGACATGCCCCTTCTTTTGAAGCACTGCTCTTGTCTCTGCAGGAACTTCAAAGTGGTTGCCACTCACAGTGCTCCAATTCTCATAAGTTAGCACATTAGGGGTCAACTGCATAAACCAAGTTGTATCATAAACCAAATTGAATAGTAATCGACTAGTTTAGAGCATGGTTGGGTGAAAGTGGAAAACCAATTAAGCCCTATAAACAAACCCAACAATGTGCTTGGTTGAAGGATTGTAGCAAAGATAGGCTGGTTGAGTATCAGACCAACCCATCTTTGGTAGAGCTTATAATTCTGAATGTAAATAATATGGCATGTTTTGAAAACAAAAATCTAAAAGAACAGGATTCATAAATGGGTATCAATAAAGACCTGATGGTATGCCCTTGGAGCCATGACAGAAGAGAGAGGATCCATTCCCTTGGCAAAATGACTCAAGATTACCTCTGTAAGCGCTGCAGGGATCATGAGTCCCCCACTTGCACCTACCACGGCGTTCAACTTCTCATCCTGTATAGGCACATACAAAATTTGCACATAATTGTCCATATAAATACACTGCATAGAGAACAAGACAATTATGATAATCAAGCATGAAAACAATGCAGAAGAAGATGTCCCTGTTTTTCCTAGTGGCTCATGCTTACAGTATGCAATCATAGCCTTCTATGTGTCCCTTGTCAATTTAAATGTGGGCCAGCAGGGTTGTAATGAATAATAGATTTCAGGAATGTTATTGGGCAGCAGCCATAAATTAACTCAGTTTTTGGGAATGGGAAAAATCCCAACCCAAGCAGATAAAACTCAGAGGAACATACCTTGAGGATAATGGTAGGTGCCATGGATGATAATGGCCTTTTAGTTGGGACAATAAAATTGGCAGGTGCTGGAGGTGGAACATCTGCGGAACCATTCCCAGGGATAGAGAAATCAGCCATTATACCATTAAGAACTATCCCCGTACTTGGTGACAAAATTTGTGCTCCAAAGTAGTAATGTATACTACTTGTAAAGGAGACAGCATTTCGCTCACCATCCACAATGGAAATATGAGTGGTACCAAAATCTTGGACTTGGTTCCACCTATTAAGAAGCAAAGAATCAGTAAAAATTATAGGTATCGATTGTGAGTGAAATTGATAAGCTGTTTATATGCATAACATCAGCAAAAGTAGTAGACATGAAGAGGCAAGGACAATAAGCTGGACAGGTACCCACTCTACAAAATAATCAAAGCAATCAAATGAGAAAAACTTCCAAATTGCAGGTTTTTCATTGCGTGGTTTGACCACCCAAAAGAATAGAGTAAGTGAACGATTGAGAAAATTCATTCATTTTGAATTTTGACTAATTAAGAGCCTGTTTGGGTTAGCTTGTTCTAAAATCACTTTGGAGAACTACTTCTTCACATATCTCTTCAGAATTAGGTTCAAACCATAACTTTTAGATATCAAAATTTTCATACTAGAAATGATTGTGACAAAAGTTGTAGTCCGCTATCTTTTGCCACAATCACTTCTAGTATAAAATTTTTGCAAACCATTTTATTACTATTCAAGTCATCTAGATCGAAGAGATGATCATCTCATCTCTTAGATCAAGTAAAATTTTGAACTCCAAAAGTGATTTTGAGAAAAGATCACGCAAATGGGCCCTAAGAAAATCTCTTATGTGAAACAGTTTGAATTGTAAATGAAAATACCATGCATGCGCAATACGTTCTAATATTGTTCTTTAAATGCCATCTTCATAACAATGCTCTAAATATACAGCTTCTTTTTACTGCTCATAAACATGCATACATTCTGTTCACCTGCCAAATAGCAAGGGAAACTAGGGCATCAAATTATACTTCAACAGTTACCAATGAAACTTTGGTAAGTCATTGTACCTTTTTTTATCCTTTAAAAAAAAATTATTTGCCGATCAGCGGCACATCATATTAATTACTTCAAGATGCTATAGTCATTTAATTGAAAAGATTAGTAGGAATGAATTACCTTATTACAACTGTTTTTTCATTGAAATGACTGAAGCAACCTAAGTGCCATGATGCAGTATTAACATGGCCCAATGTGTTTAACCCAACATGTTTGTTCAATATTTGTCTATACAACTAACTAAATCATATAAACTATATAAATTAAAGATTCAAGGGAGCATAAAGCTAATTTTAGGCTCTAAACCAAATGAAGTAATAGCCATGGGCTTGATAAATCCTAATCAATGGTCATAATCTCATAAATGATCAACTCCACTATTGATGAAGCAGCTTACTTGCTATCATAATGATTGGGACCAAAAGTCATATTATCATAAATGGTTTTCTTCAACTCTAGTGCAAACTTAGGAGAGAGCATCTCAGATAGAACTTGAGAATTATTAACAAAATCAGGATCACCAAGATTCATCCTCAAAGCAAGCGCGTGTTTGACAGCTTCGATTTGTCGATGGCTCCCAAGGGCCCCAGAAACACCCAAAGGAACTCCATATTGAGCAAGAATGTTTAGTATCTGTGGCAGTAGAAGCGAAAAGGCTGCATAACATGAACCTCTGTTTTCAAAGCATGACGCATACAAATGATGGGGAAAGCATGTATGGGAATACACTTACAAGCATCAGTGATGCACTACCAGAAGATGGAGGAGGCATGCCGAGTATTTTAAGCCCTAGAATGTCTGCAGAGATTGGTTCTCTCAGTTTGACTTGGTAACTCAGCAAGTCCTCCATTGTCAGTATCCCTCCAACCTTCTGAACATCTCTAATGATATTAGTACCAACAGATCCATTATAGAAGGCCTGCATACCATATTTTGAAATTGTTCTGAGTGTCTGTGCGAGTTTTTTATTTCGACAGATGTCACCTGGCTGCAAGAGCTTCCCATTTGATGTGAATATGTCTCGGAGTCCCTTATCTGCCATAATACCAGATTCTACTTTGACCATCTGCATGTGTAGATATGGTGAAATCTTGAATCCCCTAAGAGCAAGATGCACAGATGGCCTTACAAGCCTTTCCCATGAAAGCCTTCCAAGTTGTTCCCAAGCTTTGTGGAGGCCTGCAAGTTCCCCTGGAACTGCTATGGAGAGGGCACCATTTTCTATCAAAGCATTATTTCCAGCATACATATTCTGGAAAGTGAAAATGACAGAAAATTAAGAACGGTTTAGGAAGATTTTGGAAAGTCCAATAAGCAAAATAAGCTAACAATTTCAGTAGGCTATGTGCTAAATTGCTAATAAGTTTAATGAGCACTATAAGCTAATAGGTACCGATACAGTATTTATTAAATGAGTACAAGAGAAATCTTCATGTAAGCATAAAAGTATTACAAACATGTATTAGTTGTCACCTTCTACTTAGGCCCCATTTGCATTAGCTTTTCTTACAATCACTTTTGGAGCTTAAATTTCCACTTGATTGAAGAGATGGGGTAATAATCATTTTTAGACAACTTGAGGTGATAGGATGGATGGAAAGACTTTCATACTAGAAGTAATTGTGGCAAAAGTATGTCTTCACATATCAAAATTTTCATACTAGAAGTGATTGTTGCAAAAGCTAGGAGCCCCCGACTATTTCCACAATCACTTCAAGTATAAAAATTTTGATATGTGAAGACATGGTTTGAACATAACTTTAAAGGGATATGTGAAGAAATAGTTCTCCTAAAATGATTTTAGAACAAGCTAATGCAAACAGGCTTTTACTCCAAATACCACTCGAATCCCACACAAAAATCAATGATTTTGAAATCTTCATCTCATTTCCATCATGCATAAAATGCAATAGAATGTAAATTCTCTGAAAATCAGTATAGCCCCATGCAGAATATTGAGTGAAGAATCTCTCCCATTTTACATTGCAGAACATAACTGTGCCCACTACTGCCCAGTTCTGTGAACACTGTTTCTTTATTTTCTTTGTGAATCTCAACCAACTAAGCTAGTTGAGAGAACTAGAGAAGGATGGGCTTGGCTTAATCAATCTTACAAAGACAACTTCAAACCAAAAGATCCTATCTACCTGCACTTTGATACTTATAAATAAAATTAAGCATCCTGAACATTTCATAAAATATTCTGATGCATAGAACACTAGAACCATTAGCCAGGCAACTTTCTGACCCAGTGATTCGACCATATGGAAGCCTTTTTATACCTAAAATCTTTCAGCACGCAGTCATGTTCTCGTGTATGGAAGGAATCTTGAAAGCTCGCTAACCAGAGATATATTTTCACACTAGAGAATACTATTCAAAGAAAACATAAATCCATTGGCATAGATTAAGTATCGAAAACATAAAATTGTTGAATGTTTAATAACAAAGGCCATTATCCAGTGTTGGTCCTATCAAAGCAGGATACTAGGAGGGAAGAGTTGGATATGGTACTAACCTTCAATGTTACACAAAATCGCTGCTTTCAATATAGACTTGCAGACTTTTACCATTTCACCAGACAATATATATATATATATATATATATATATAGAGAGAGAGAGAGAGAGAGAGAGAGAGAGAGAGAGAGAGAAGACAATATAACTAAGCTCTGCTAAATAGCTAATAAAGTGTATCATTATCAGGGATCCATTTTCTCTTTTTAAAATCAATGCTTGCCATATTTATTTTTGGTAGGAAGTCAGAACTGACAACCGTAAGGAGTCTCAATATGTTTGAATACAACACCAACAAAAAGAAAGGCAATTAATCTAGAATACCTGGGAAGCAAGCAGGGGAGCAGTATCTCTCATGTCAAAGGCTTGTGCCGTCCCATTAGCTAACCTGACAAGCATAAAGGCACCACCACCAATGCCACTTGATGCTGGGCTAACAACACCCAAACAAAGAGCTGCAGCCACCAATGCATCAACAGCATGGCCTCCTTCACGAAGAACATTCCTCCCAATTTTGGAGCATCGGCCATCATCAGTGGCAACAACGCCATGACGTGCTGTAATGACCTCGCGTCTTGATGTGGTGTTTTTGTCAAGGTTTGTAGTGAAAGGCAACAGCAAGAATAAGAGAATTGTAATGAAGGGCCTCAACACGGCCATAGCTGCAGCAAAATAATAGTAATAGTAGCACTCAGTTCCCACCCAAAATTTTCAAGTTGAACATGAATTTCAACAATCAAACACAATACCAAATTTCAGCAAACACACTCAGATCACTGCCCTTTGCTCATTGATTTAGAAGGAAGTTGATAATAGCTTAGATTTTACATTATATTTGATGATAAATATAGCTATTATACACTTGTGCATTATCTATTTCTTCACTTAATTTTATTTGGATTCATGTACTTTTTCGTATTTGTGTGTTTGGAGTTGCAAATTGAGCAAATGTTTGAAATAGGAGTTGATTTGATGCAAAAAAATGTGTGAATGAGAGTTTGAGAGAAGATTTGAGGATGTCAAAATGGATTGCAAAAGCTCAAAAAAATTTGAAGTCAAAAATAGCATGGAAGCAAATTTGCAAAATAGAGGCTACTTGGACTGATCCTGGACCGGTCCTAAGCTTTTGAAGTCCAGTAATTGCATGGGCCGGTCCAGCTCGTAGTTTTAGCCCAGTTTTGTAATTTTTGTTTGGTTTTTTTAAGCTTTAATTGTGGGAGCGGATAATGCAACCCCCCTGAACTATTTGCCCACCCCCTGTGTTTAGTAAACCTTAATAATTTATAAGTACCCCCATGCATTCCCTAAAATAACCCTAGCCCAAATATTTGTTCATTAGATTTATATCCCCACCTCATTTTGCAATCTACCCTAATCGATTGTCCCTTTCCTCCCTCATCTCACTTGCAGCTGCACAGCAATCCCTATCTCGTCTCTACCTCATCTCCCTCTAGCCCTCTCGTCTCTCTCTCTCTCTCTCTCTCTCTCTCTTGATTTTTTTCCACCATTAAAGCTTAATGATGGTTTTCTCTCTTGAAACTTAATGATGTGCTTGATGGAGCTTAATGAAGCAACTAACAGTGATGAGGTAAGTTTTTAGAAGCTTTATTTTTTTTTTTTTGGCAAAATCCCGTGGTGTTGCGATACACAGAACCCAACATTATAGGAATGTTGCGTAGAAGACGACCTAACATTCCCGGAATATTAGGTTGGAAGTAACGCAATACATTAATAGGCACATTTTATTGGTTTTGTTGCGTTGTTTTCAACTTAACATTTCAAAAATGTTAGGTTGATCACAACCTAACAAGCATGTTCTGTTACGTTGTGATCAACGCAACATTTTCGGAATGATTGGAAGTAACTCAACACATTAATAGGTACATTTTATTGGTTTTGTTGCGTTGTTTTTAACCTAACATTCTAGGTTTGTTGCGTTGCTTTCAACCTAACATTCTAGGAATGTTGGGTTGATCACAACGTAAAGAACATGTTTGTTAGGTTGTGATCAACCTAACATTTTTGGAATGTTAGGTTGAAAACAACGCAACAAAACCAATAAAATATACCTATTAATGTGTTGCGTTACTTCCAACCTAACATTCCGGAAATGTCAGGTCGTCTTCTACGCAACATTCCTAGAATGTTGGGTTCTATGTAAAGCAACATCACGGGATTTTACCAAAAAAAAAAACCATTAAAGCTTCTAAAAACTTACCTTATCACTATTGGTTGCTTCATTAGGCTCCATCATTAAGTTTCAAGAGAGAAAACCATCATTAAGCTTTAATGGTGAAAAAAAATCATCTCATGGAAGCCATTGATGAACATGTCAAGCTTTTTTTGGATCAAAGGTGAACTACACTTTTTCTCTCTCCATCTTTCCTGTTTCCTTTATGAAGAAGGTCTTGTGTTGAAGCAGGTATGAAGGTTTACTGTTTTTAAGAAGAATAGAGAAGGTTGATTTTTGGAGGGAAATATGGCTTTTGGCTGATATGGAGTTGGGGTAGGCTTAACAAAACAAATTAAGATACATTAGGTATTTCAAATTTATACTTGTCCTAAATAGTAAAATCATTTAAGGGCATTTTTGGAAACATAAAAATTGGGGTGGGCAAATAGTTCAAAGGGGTTGCATTATCCCCTCCCTTAATTGTTTCTTTATGGGATAGAACTCTTACCCTACAAGATTTGTAATATAAATACTACTTTTCTAACCTTGAAGCGGTTGTTGCCAATTAATATAATTTTCTCTTTCTTCTTCATTGTGTTCTCTCTTCCTTCAATTGCTTTCTAAGCTCTTTGCTATGGTTATAAAGGTAAAGTTCACTGTGATTAATGATTTTTCTTCTTCCCAACATGCGATTATCATGTTAAATAGTCTTCTCAATTAATTGATTGACTTTTGAGGGAAAATTTTCTGCTTTGTAAATTTCTTTGACATGTTGTGAAACTCTGCATGGGTACATCATGTGATTGGAAATCCCTACAAGTAAAGGGTCGTTTTAGATTGTTAACTCTTTCAATCAATTGAGAGACAACCTTAGTACCTTTTGATGTTGAATGCTATATCCTCCGGTTGTAACTATTCTTCGAATAGATTACGATTGATTGAAAGGAAGGAAGAACATCATATATTCATGGTAAATGGATCCTTGACACCTTAGTACCTTTTGATGTTGTTCTTGACCTAATTCTATATTTCTTGCAATTTTCTTCTTTAAATTTACTTTCTAATTGTGTTGAGTGAGTTTGGTGTAAGGTTTGTGGAGCCTCCTTTTGTGTCCGACCCATGACCCGATTCGACTTTGGAGGCGCTACAATGTTAATGGGTTTTGCCAAATTTTAACACCTTTGTGCTCCCATGCATTAGTGCTATATTTTGGCATTTCCTTTTCCTTTCTTTTCTTTTTGAGGAAAAAATATGATATGGCACGAATGGAAGTTGGCATTTGAGGTGCCAAATTTGGCACCCCTTGTTGCCTATGCCAAAATTTGGCACAATGACACCCCATATGGCAGTCCATAATTGGAGCAACTTATTTGGGTACTGATGCCAAATTTTGGCAATGGCAACTCAAATGGCATACCATTGGAGATGCTAAGCTAATTAAATTCTGGACAGATTTATGTCAATTGCCTTCTTCTAACACTAAAAAACTGCGTGGGATTATATTAGCGAGGGGGAGGGCTGAAAGTGGGAGGAATATTTTCTCTGATCTATTACCCTCTAAAGTCATGTTAAAGATAACAGCTCTTCCAGTTTCTATTGAGACTCATTATCCTGACTCCATGATTTGGAGGGGCTCAACAAATGGTAGATTTTGCACCAAAGCTGCTTATGGCTTCATTCATGATCCTTATCCTAAAGATGATGAAGACAAATGGAAAGTGATATGGGAGATGAAAGGTCAGCCAAAAATAAAGTATTTCTTTTGGCTTGGAAGACAGCAGACAGGACAAGCTACTTACTAACACCAGAGCACCAGTCACATTTGTTGGGAATGTAGACAACCTTCAGCAGATAGCCCCGGGGGGGTGGCAGGGGGGCCGGAGCCCCCTGCATCTCAGGGGTATTTCCGACATTGCATCTTTCATTCTTTATATACAACTTTGGGGTTTTTTAAAGGAAGAGAGAGTGGCTGCTGTATTCCCTTTTTTCTCTTGAATATAGTGAATTGGTGTGGCTCCTGAGGACATAGGCAAATTGCCGAACCTCATAAATCTGTGTCTCTATTTCTTTTTCTTGCGATTATTTTCTATTTGTTGTGTGTTCTTTTGTGATTCTTAGTTTCCAAGATCAAAGGGGTTTAGGGATTGTTTAATCCCAACAACATTTCCTCTTATCTTAAGCTCTTGGAATGGATTGATTTCAATCTCAGTTGGGATGTGAAATCTCTTGTTGGCAAGTTTGTTTTGGCCTTTTGGTAAGCCCAATAATCCCATTGAGTTTATATTGATGAAGCCAAAGGAAATTGAAGTTTGCCTGTGTCTTGATAACAGCAGCCTCATGAAGCAACAGAGGTGGAGTTTCATCTCTAGGACTCCACCCACTATGGAATGGATGAAGCTTAATACAGATGGAAGTGTCTAAGAGTACTGGCTGGCTGGTGGGATTAATTTGGGGTCAATATTGGTATATGCAGTCAATATGGCTCACTACAATGGATTAAAACTCAATTACTTGGGATGAATGCCACAAGAAAGTGATGGTGGCTGTGGTAAAAAATTAATTGGACAAGCCTATTGAGGCTCATAAATCCCATAGCTCAATGGTCAGAGCTTGGGAGTGTAGACTAAGCATATATAACTATGGAGAAGGGAATTTTGCTGCTGATTGGATAGCCAACACTAGTCATGCCTGGTCCTATGGTGTTAGGGAATTAGCACTTTTCGATGTGATTTGTAATGATGCTCGGGTTGCTATCCTTGTTTTTGTTGTTAGCTAGGCTTTGCCCATCCCTTTGCACCACAAAAGTAAATATTTAGCACGAACTAATACAGAGCAATCTTATGCAATGGAAGATATCACTTATATAATGAACTATATATATATATAGCCTATCTCATATGGGGATGAGTCATACATCATATATTGAAATATTACTTATATTGTTAATGGTATATTACTTATATCGTATGGGGATAAGTCTCATATCATAGACAGTGAGTCCCACACATTTCCATATGAAAAGGGGCCAAAAAAAAAAAAAAACAAAAGAGGTAATACTTCTCAGTATGAGTAGCAAAGTTTCTAATAAAGAGGCAAAATCTGCCAAGTTTACACAAACAAATGACCCATAAAGCCATGTTTGGAGAAGTGCAGAAGAATAGTAAATTGGGAGCTTTTGGGCTTTGTGAAAGTTAAATTTGGTGCCATCTCACTAACTTCTAACCTAAATTGGTTTTTTGTCGTACCATGTATATCAGGCTCCATCTTAAAAAAGAATTTCAATGTGAAAATCTTGGAAGTAATTTGGATTGTATCTAATTTGCTAATATGTTAAGATCAGGTTTTTGGTTACCGAGAGGATTGAGATTGCATTATATTTGAATAAATACTCTAAAAAAATCGTCATCAAAATCAAACTACTCTATTCTTCCTCTTTGTTAATTTATGTAACATGTAGGGGAGAAATGATCCAATCAACATATGATGGCTTTTGCGAAAGTCAGTATGAGGCCGGTAGGTAATTATCAGATACGTATTAGATACTATATGTACATATGTATGTCACGCATAACAAAAATCACAATGATTCATTGGTCGATTTCTTATGTATGTCACTGAGAAAAACTAAAACAGTTTTCAACTGTTAGAATTTTTTACAGTTTATATTTTAAAATGTTGGCATCAAATCACTCAGGGGCGGAGCTAGGTATAAGCCAAGGGGTGCCATGGCACCCCCCAACTTTTCAAAGGTCCTACCGTCCTAGCATCCTTATATTAATTATGCTTTATATAATACCACATTTATATTATTTGCAAGATGCATGGCACCCCCAGAGAGAGAGAGAGAGAGAGAGAGAGAGAGAGAGAGAGAGTTTACTAAGGGCTAATCTTCTTAGGCTTTTTCTTAATGTATAAAGTCTCCAATTTTCAATTTTAATATCACTATGCTGATTTGTATAGGCTTGAATCAAATACATTAGTTCGAAAGTTTGAAATACCCATCCATGGAAAATTTGAAAATTATGTGCATTATTTGTCTATACTAAACTCTTTATTATTCTATGAAATTTTTATGATATGATGCTAGTATAACGAAAAAATTTGTGATAACTTTTAGTGAATTAATTCGTCATAAAATTTAAAAATTATGTATAGTGAGATAAAATATTAGTCTTGAATTTTTATATATTTTCTATGCTTAAACTTTGAAAATTTTGGATTTCTAAAATTTGGGCCATTTGGCACCCCCTAACAAAAAATCCTGATTCCACCCCTGAAATCACTGTGATTTTTGGCATACATGACATTCATAATAAGTGTATATTATCTTACGGTCAGTTTTTCAAAATACATATCTCAATTAGTTGAAGGCCTCATGCTGACTTTTCACAAAAGGCATGGGATCGGGACTGTATACACGAAGCCTAATATATGATTCGTATCTTCACTTTTATAGGAGCAAATTTTTTTGAGTTCAACTACATAAAAGTTGGGTTTAAGTTTCTAAAATCTATGTACTAGTTCGGATCAGATCAGAAGCCTTCTACTTTACCAAAATGTTCCAATTATAGACAGAACCTCATTAAGCCAGACCCTAAACCAAATCGTTTATTGAGCTTGCATCCGAACCCGACTCGGAGGTTAATTCCAGGTGGGTCCATAGCTACGATTCATCAATTTGCCGACTAGCCACGCACCCACATACCAAATTATATAGAAAAATGCTAACATATCACTACAAGTATCGCTACAAGCTAGAAAAAAATATTGTGAATTAACTAAAAAGTAATTCTAAATGAGTCAAATTTTAAACCAAATGATTCAGTAATAAGATAGATTCTCTGCTTTCGTGCATATTTTAAATAAATAAAAAGTAAAAGTTTTATTACGTTGCCACATCATTTGATTTAAAATTTTTAAACTAAAATTTCGTCAGTTTAGCATTTTTCTTAAATGAAGCTGAAAGTAAATAAGAAAGCAAGAGAGTTGGATTTTAGTAAAGAATTAAACGAAATAACTCACATGGCCTGATTTTCTTCTGCATTCGATCAAACCCCTTCTTCTTCTTTTGATGGTTCTACTTCTAGGAAAGTAGCAAGCAGGGTGATAATGTCATCTTCATCTTCAATGTAAGAGAGACAACAGTGATAAGCAGCAGAGGTGACTGTGACTGGTGAGTGAGATCTGCGTTTCAAAAATATGATGGAGAGAGAAAGCATGCAGGAAAGGCTGTCAGACTGACGATATATTGAGATTAATTGGTTCATGTGTAGCCAAATGGGCAAAACATTTTAAAACGTCACCTTTTATTTTTTAAAAATATCACTGATTGAGAATCTCGAACCTTCTCTCTCTTACCAGCCGACATACACATCTCCTTCTATCTGTTTCCACCCACCACGTACAGTTGTTTCTCTCTCTTTAATTTACTATCTAATTCAACCATTTTGTTTTTCAAAATATATTCTATTTTTACCTATTTGCTTCATGCTCTTATTGAATCATTTCTATTTATAAGAACAATTTTATAATGAGCTGAAGCATACAAATTACTCCGTATAAAGTATAAAGCTAGCCATGGAAGCTATTATATAATGAAGTTTTAAGCTTCTCAAACACACTGAGTTCATCCAACAGAGAATCTATCTAATTTTTGGTTGAAATAGAAATATTAGTGGGAGAAATGGTCGATGATTCTCACCTAATATTGAAAGCTGCCTTGAACCCAAGTTCACATGTTCAGTCCAACCCCAAGCTTTCTTTAATTTCTTGGTTTTTCATGCCCAAAACCTGGTTTCTCTCTCTCTCTCTGTTCTGCCAATCACTCCGGTCCTCTCCGGTCTGCATGTTTTTCTCTCTTGGAACCAGGCAAGGTTCTCTCTCTCACTTGATTCTCTCTCTCTAGATTGCTGAAAAACAAAAAGGAACAAAATGCCAAACAAAACCAGTAAACCGGGCCATGTGCCTAGTCCTCCCTTACCTTTATTTCATGCAGATCCTAGAGCCACCAAGTGGCTTGATGATCTCTGCAAAAATCTCCTACCGATAACCTCTTTTAGATTCGGGTTATAGAGAAGACTGCATGGGTACAGTTCCGTGTTTAAGCGTCATGCATAGGGTGGTATATATATATATATGATTGTTATATGTAGAGCTTGTATATTAGCAGATGGCATTTAAAAATTAAATAGAATAAAACAAAATAATGGGCTTCACTACGACAAAAGGGATTATATATATTAGCACTAGTTAAGAATTTCAATAAAAATTATGTCCACTTTAAATATAATATAGTAAGCTAATGGACTATATAATTATGTGGTAAATATTTTGAAAAATTGACCGTTTAATTAACTTATTATTATACTTATGCATGATTTATATGTCAAAAATCATAGTGATTTAATAATCGATTGTTATAAATGTCACTGAAAAAATTAAGATAATTAGTCATAATTTTTTGCGTTCTATATTTTGAAATGTTGATGTTTGGATTACTGTTATTTTTTACATACATAACATCCATAAGAAGAATATTTAATTCAATAGTCAGTTTTTCAAAATATGTACTCCGCTCTCCAATTATTTATTGGGTAATTTGGCCTTAGGTCCTATTTTCAATTTCTTTATTGCATAAAGTCTTCCAAAAGAAATTTTAATGCCATAAGTCCTATTTTGTAACTTTTTAATGCATCTATTGCCTAAAACCACGTTCCATGAAGGAAGATGACATGAATCATTGTCTACCAAAGTTGAGCTACCTATTGCCCACTTAGGCAAAAATCCTAACTTGTTAATTATTATTTTGTTTAATTTTTTATTCTTAAACTTTAAATTTTATTTATTATTATTATTAATTGTTAACATTAATAAACTAATAGTTATTTTAACCTTTTAACAACTATTAATTATAGCTTTAATGTTAATAAATTAAGCTTTTATTACGTGAAAGCTCTAGAGGTAAAGGACATAAAAGGTACAAAAGACGGACTTAAAGCACAACTCCCTGCACCTGATCGTAAGTCCAAGAAAACCATAAATTTTTTGGGAGGGGCTATTTGCAGCCCACCATTTATTGAAGGCAGTCCATTTTCTAAGTACAATCCACCCATTTGTATTTTTACTAAAGACAGCACAATAAAAATTTAATTAATATACCCATTTTACCCCATTTACTAAATACAACTCATTACATAACAAAAATACTATAAGCAACTCATATTACCCTTAACATCATATTACCCCAACACCAAACCTAAAACATATTACCCTCAATATTTTTGTCTTAGGTTTGTTTGTATATTATTGATAAACATTATATTTGGATTAAACCTGTTTCAAAACATAAAAGATAGCACTCTATAACCATTATGGTATGATAGTGTTATGAAAAAAATCATATTTCGATCGAAAAAAAATAACTGTGTTCATGTTCGCATTTGGCCTGGTAAATTCGAATATGAAGCTTTAGTATTCGGTAAGCCAACACCGAATATGAAGCTTTAATATTCGGTAAGCTAATGCCAAATATATAGGTTTAATATTCGACAATTACATATTTGGACATTTTTCTGAAGGTAAGTCCAAGAAAACCATAAACTTTTTTAGTTTCGGACATTTTTTTTTTTGTCCATCTTACCCCAAGCGAGCCAAAAACACGTGGAGAGAGAAAGCATGCAGGCAAGATATATGCATGCTATTTTTCTTTTTTCTTTTTTTTTCTTCTTTTTTTTTTAAAAAATTCGGATAAGATACTTTATATCTATTAAATAATAAAATATTGTTGCAAAGGTGATAAAATAATAATAATAATAACTCAGCAACAATAATGACACTGACACCCTTGCACTTTGAATAAAAATAAATAAATAAATAAATAAATAAAAAAGAAAATTACATTGAACCTATTATCCAAAATTGTAGGACCATAAAACTGCGTTCGAATTTGCTGTTGTGCTAGGAGGTCGAGATGATTAATGGTTGGATGAAAGACACACAGACCTCAATGGCCATCTAATGGTTAAGAGATCGAGGTGGCGAATACCAAAAAAGCATTAATGTGTTAAAGTTGCAAAAATCATTGAGGATGCCAAAAATTTGTTTTCCTCCCCAATCCACAGTACATCAGTAAACTCTCTCTCCTCCCCCACCAATCTTCAATTATGATGTTCTCTCTCCTCACCAAAACCAAAAATTGCAAAAGAGTTTTATTTTCTCTCTTTTCCCACCCTCTCTCTCTCTCTCTTTTACATTTTCAACCTTTCATCAATAATCATTCATGACATAATACAATTTTTGTCACCTTGTAATCCTATCTTAGATACTCTTTAGGTCTTTTTACAGTTATGTCCCCCTCTGCTTATGTATTTCTTTTCTTTTTCTTTTATTAATATTAAATTATTAATATATTATCAGTTTTGAGTCCGTGCCACCCTTTTAATGTGAAAATAAATGGTGAAAAAGCATCCATATGCGCGCAGATATGCTGGTATGCACACATGATGGGTACAAGAATTAAGTCAGCAAATGCAAAAGGGTACAGAAGAGAGTGCACTTGTGACTATAATCATTAGTACAAAAAAATCCTACGAAAACGGTTTTAAACCGTTTTCATAACCATTTCAAAATGGTTGTGGAACCGTCCTCAAGACGTGTGTTTTCAAAGTATAGTAGTCCTTCAAAAACGATTTATAACCGTTGTTATTACTCCACATACTAAAATGGTTTTGGACCGTTTTTAAATGTTCTACATACGAAAACGATTTTAAACCGTTTTCAAAAGGGGCACATATGAAAATGGTTTAAAACCGCTTTCAAATATGCCACGTACAAAAACGGTTAGAAATAAATCTAAAAGTCTATCGGTCCTAGTTATCAAACTCGAACTGGCCCAACCGGTCGGACCAGTGAATCGGACTCCTAACCGATCTTGGATTGATTATTGGATCGGATAAGGAAGTGAACTGCCTTGAACCGGTTAATTAATAATTCAAATTTTTTTTTTAATGAAAGTTGCATTCCTTGAAGTTTAAACTCCTAACATCTTTAAAAGAAAGATGATGGAAGCCTTTACCACTAGGCTATGCTTTACTTGTTGTTATTATAATGCAATATATAAAATATAACCTTATAACATTCATATACTTGTAAAAATCTCAAATATATTTAAAATAATATATATTTTATAATTAAGCGGTCCGACCGTTGACCCGGTGGTTGAACCAATGACCCGACCACTCGGCCTCTTGTCCGGGTCGATGTCCGATCCGGTTCTGATAACTATGCTCTCAATTTATAGTAAACAATATATGATGGGTAAGGCCATAATTATCAGACCCGACTAGCGCGGCAAAAGGTGTGGGTCACCAGTTGAATCATTTGGTTAACGATTGGACATTGAATTTTATAAACGTATTATTTTAAATATATTTATATTTAATATATATAAGTATAAAAAACTAAAATACTTTTACTTTAATTTTCTTTTAAATAAATACTTAACACCAACCAAAACTTGGAATAGTAGTAAAATGTAATAGCATAATTAAATATTTTAACACATGGTTTAGTGTTCGAACCATGAGAATAGCATTCGCATTTTATATAAAATAATATTTTATAGTTTATGTGAGAAAACAGAAAGACCGTTTTCTTTGGTTTCTTTCTAAAACGGTTTCCAAAACCGTTTTAATAATATGCCCATCAAAGACGGTCACAAAGTAAACCTTGTTAAATATTACTAAACTAAAACGGTTTTGAAAACCATTTTCTTTGGTCTCTTTCTAAAACGGTTTCCAAAACCATTTTCAATTTACTGTTTTCTTTGCATCTTTTTGTAGTAGTGAATCTCCAATTTGGGCATAACTTTGCTTTCTTTGTTCCCACATGATCGTCTGTCTTAACATGGGATGTCATTGCTGAAAGCAGGGGTGGAGCTAGTGAACTTCTGTTTTTTTTTCTTTTTTTTTTTTGCAGTCATCAACGATTTTCTACCGCAGATTTGATGCAGAGGGCATGATGCAAATCTGATGCACTCTGCCGATGAATGGCAGAGAAGATGACCGGCGGAGTTGGATCACGGCTGTCATTCTCTCTCTTCTCGAAGAACGTAGATCATCTCCCACAGTCCGACGAAGATTAGCTCGATTGTGGCAGATCGGTGAGTGTCGGCGAAGTGAACTCCGTTGATCTCCTACAATTCGGCGAAGGGATCATGGGTTGCGGACTACAGATGCAAAACTCGATGATCAAATTGCCAAAGAAATTTCCAACCTCATCCAATCGGACCAACATTAGTCAACTGAGGTTTACCGCATTTGATTTTATCCAACTCAGAACTAGTTCTTGTTTCACATGAAGAATAAATATCTTAGCTCTCCGCTACTTCCGCCTATGATTTCGAAATTCCTCAGACAATATGTTTTTTCCACTGGTAGGGATCTCTTTCCTTTTATCTTTTATCTTTTATCTCTCTCTTTCTCTCTCCTCTTTCTTCTCTTTCCTACTGTCTTTGTATTTCTCTGTTAGCAACGATCGGCGTGCAGTGAACTGTGAATTTTTTTTTTTTTGGAAACTGTCCATATTCTTCAAGTGGCTAAATTTGATTAACTTCTTCTTTCATTATTGCATCATTTCTCCCACTGTATCTCTCTCTCTCTCTCCTACATTTTAATCTTCTTCTTTCCTTTTTTTTTTTAAATCTTTTTCGATGTAATGAACTCTGTTCCAGTGTAGTTAAATCAATTTCCAACATAGAGAATTCCATTTTTTGTTGTAGTGAATTGCGGATTTTCGGCTAATGAACTGTATTTTTCAGTGTAGAGAACTGAGTTCCGGCATAGTGAACTTAGAGTTCCGGTATAATGAATTGCATTTTCTGATGTAGTAAACTTTATAGTCCATTGAAAATGAAATCAAGATCCGGTGTAGTGAAGTCAGGTCCAATGTAATGAACTGTAGGTTGAGAGTGAGAGTACTATTGAAGGTTGTTTGGAGAAAATGGTATTTTCGTCCAATTCATGCAAAAATGACTTTTGGCATTAAAATCTTTTAAATGATCACCTTTGGCCAAATTTCCCTCCTTTTTGTTCTTATCATTTTACAGTGGACACGTGTCCACAACAATATAAATATAGAGACATGATCAATTTATTTTTTCTATTATTTGGACACATGATAAAATATAAGTAAAAATAAACAGATATATCTTTCTCATTGGTGAGAAAGTACGAGATACTTGAAATAGGAAAAATAACTTTAGGATTCGGAATATTCGACCTGAGAATATGACATCCGCGGATTTCAATAGAAAATGGGGCCTGGTATTTCCGATATCCGGCCCATTTCTTTTCAAAAAGGTCTCTCCCAAATACCCGGCCCATGGTTGATTTCAAAAACTTCTCTCCGCTCCATCTTCGGTTCTCAAACGACTCTCTCTCTCTCTCTCTCTCTCTCACAGAATCACTGGAATCTCTCTCTCTCTCAGAGTAACTGGTATGACTTTCTCTCTCTCTGTACTGGGCTGAATACTGATCTATGTTAGAATTTGGATTGTATGATGTAAACTGGTTTTTGATTTGATATGTTTTATAAGATGTGTATTGTATAATGACTGTTAGATGTTTTGATCTCTTGTTAGGGAATTGTATTCATCGTTCAATGCTTTCTATCGGTTGATGTTTGGGAGTTTTCTGAAGATTCTCGAGTTAATGGGTTTTTCACTAACCATTCCCATAGTTACCAATTGTTTGTCAAAATTACTCAACCAAAAGAAAATTTTTTTTTTTTTTGATCTTTTGCCTATTTTAAGCATTTTCTTTTAGCAGCGGTGCATGCTTGAAAATCACAAAGCAATGTACGCTTTGTTGCCATTGATAGACGATAGTTAACCTAGACATAACATGTAGATGCTTTCATTTCCAATAGTGTATAAAATCTAATATATACTACTTAATTGAATTTTTTCTACTGTTATCTTCATAAAGTCAAATTATGACCCTCTTGTGCGTTTCCATTTTCACTCCCTTTGCTTTGCTACCCCTATCAACCCGCTAGTAGCCAACGCCACTGCACTGCATCACACTTCCCCACAGGAATATTGCATCGTGCATAGACTGATACACAGCTCTTGTGCCGCATCCATAGTTTATATGGTGCAGCAAGAAGAGTCCTTCTGAAAGAATTTAAATCTCTTTCTTTAGAGGACAGTTTCCTAGCTCCCTGCTCTATATCGTACCTCTTTCTTCTTCTTTTTTGGATAAGGGCTTTTAGAATTATTTTGGTCTCAATTGGAAAATGATGGATTTTATTTTTATGTGCTATTTCTTTTGTGAAATCTTTCTGAGTAGTCTACCACTGGCATATCTTCTCATATAAACTAGGGAGGATGATTAGGAAATATGGTTCCTGTGGACAATATTTTGCATCTATATGAATATTAACTCACATCATTAATGTTCTTGTTACCTTAGGTATTAATCTACAGCTTACCAGTGGATGCCTTTTGACTGTGTCTCACTTGAACAAAGAGAATTTCCATCAGGTAGTGGAAAATTCAGATTATGTTTTTGTGAGACATGCTGTATCTATTAAATGGCTAAACGAAGAGCTAAGAAGACTGTTAAACAATCTGCCTCATCACCTGGGAGAAACATAAATGATGCTGATGTAAAGGAGCCCCAAATTGAAAGGAAGGAAGACGCATTCGAAGACCAGGAATGTAAACTTTTAACCTGCCTTATGTTTTGTTCTCCTTCTTTGTTGATAAGAATGTTCTATGCGTTCACTGTTCTTGATGGTCAGTGTCCAGTGTGGGTGTGGGTGAAGGTGTCGGATTCGTCTATATTCCAAAGATTTTTCATTATTTTGGAGTATTTGGCAAGAGTACCCACACCCAAGTACCGGTGTCGGATGTGGGTACTTTTGGGTGAGGCAAAGAGTCCGTGTAACATAGCACATAGCATATCGTGCTGTATTGCATAACAGTATTTGCAAAATTCAATACATATTGTGTTGGTCGATATTATATCCTTGAGTCCCTTTCATTTGATACACGTTAGTCCTTAGTTCAATCATCGGTCTTTGTCTCATTGAACATAAAATCCTATAAGACTCTCTCTTCTCTTCTCATTGATTGGTGCCACCATCTACCTTTTCACAAAAATGTTTCTTCTATTAATTACTAATTCAACAAACATACATTGTATTTCAGGAAGAGAGAAAAATAGTTTTGTAAAAGGTTTTTTTTTTTTTCTTGCAAATAACATTTTAAATTTTCCTTACTAAAGAAATAACTATAATGCTATTGTCATTTAGAGATAATTTTGGGTATTCTTATACGTTTTTGTATCATGAAAATATTGGTTTACTTAAAATATTGGTTTACTTTGAATATTGATGTAACTATTTTGAACATACAAGCTTCATTACATTATAGATGTTTGATGATCTATATTTTTCCCTTTTTTCTTCATTTCACTACAAATTGTGTCCTTAATGTTTCTTAATCTTTTTTTTTTTTTTTCGCAGTTGAACGTCAAAGTGCAGCGGTTAGAGCCATTCGTGATGTGGAGATTGAACATTTGCTGACTGGGTTACGGTTACTCCGCTCAAATTTCAACAAGGAACAGCTGCAGACTCCTGTCCTGCAATTTTTCAAGGAAAACCTTCCAAATCTTTCTATTGTTAGAAATGGAAAAGATGAACAATTTGAAGTGCAATGGAAGGATAAAGACGGTAAATTTTCCATGAATCATGCTGATGGAAGTAACATACACGCTTCTCTTCTACATCAGATGTCCGTAGCGTATTCTGACTGCGCTGCTGCGATGCCTTCTTTTGGTGGTTTTGAATTCTCGAGCAAAGCAGGTAGTAATGTACTTATTTTGGTGCATAGGAGATCTGTAATTTGTATTTCTTGGTTTATTATGTCTCATATGAGTTATGTGATGGGTTGCAGTAAAAACGAGCTTTCTGGGTGCTAATGATCTGCAGATCAGGGACTTTGTACGTTTTCTTGTGATGTATTCTTCAAGAGATTCCACACTAAAGGGGTGTTTGGATGTGCTCTTTTTTTAAACTTTTTTTTAATTATTTTTTTCAAAAAATTTCTCATAACTGCAAGGGAATTTTTTTTACCAACTGAATTATATTTTCCTAGGATTGTTGTTTAATTGAAGATAAGAAAATTGAATAATAGCATATTTTGCAGATGTCTACCTCCCTTGACTTTAATTGGCAAGGGTGTCCTGCTTCCCTTGTTCTCTTTAACTGGCAAAACAGAAAAGAGAAAATAAGTGTTTATTTGCAGTTTTGTTCAGTGTGTTTTAATGTGTTTTTATTTTGCGCCTCATGCACTCATTAAAGTATGTTTTAATGCACAATCCAAACCCCACTTTGGTTTTGGAAGAAATGATTCCTTCTTTTCTCTTATATTCTCTCTTAATTTATGTTTCATAGGTTTTGGAGGAGCCTTCTGATACTCATATGCTTGGGTTGCACGATGCCTTCCAAACTCCTGGGGTTTGTAGTTTCTTGACCATTTCTGCAACTACAACTGTTCAAATTAGTTTTGTAATTTTCAACTTAAAGGTTAAGTAACTGAACAGCTAAGTGAGTTCAAAACTTCAAATCCTAAAATTCTTCATGGACTCTAAATAATTTTGAACAGACACAGAATAAGTACACTGTATGTCCTAAATGCTCAGGTGAAGTTACATTGTGCACACTTGGGTTATATGATATGACTAGAAGTCCACTTATGGGAGTGTGTGTTGAATGCTCATTGCTTTTTATCTAGGTGCTGAAGCTGGATTCTTGGAGGGTCTGAAATTGTTTCTTATTATCAACATAAGCTATTTTATTTTATAGATAGTGGTTTATCAAATTAGTCAGTATGAAACAGGAATACATGTGTTATGATTAAATTGCTATTGACTAAGTACACGTATAAAAATATGTCCTTGACGAAGTTTGAGCATGTCAGACATAAATTTTGAGTTTCTACTTTCTAAGACACAGCTTGTTCTAGTTAGTAGTTAAATAGCTCTACATAACATATTGACGGATGAAAGCCCTGATTTTATGAGTTCTCTTGTGGAAGGATCTGATAATTGTTACTCAAAGCTAAAGGAATATCTGGATGGCTGTTAAATGTTTTTTCCCCAGTACATGAGATGCCTGGAAGTGACCAAGTAACTCTTTACTCATTATTGCAGGTGAGTAGCCAGAGGTTGTCTGTTGGGATGACACCTAAGAGTCAAAGGCTGCCTAAGCATGGTGAGATGCTTCTATCTGTCCATGGCTCACCCCTTGGTGTCTACAAGGAAGATAACATGGAAGCAATACATGGTATGCATTCCTTTTAGCTTAGAATCCACATCTCTTCCGGTTCACAAATTCATCACTGCATGGGGGCACACTTGTCGTGTCTCGTGTTATCAAACTCGATACTTTGAACCACCTAAATCATTTTTTGTTCTATTTTATTTTGGTTTTGTTGGTGCAAAATTGCAGACATGATCCTTTAAAAATGTGAAATGAATGAAATGTTATATTGGGTACTGGAAGGGATAATGCATTCTTGAATCTGGGATAATCTTTGTCTTAGTTTTATACTGATGTGTAGACCCATTTGCAGAGTCAGAAGAGGGTTCACCAGCTTCGAAGTGTTAAATAGTCGATCACGGTTCAAATTTTCAA
>JAESVK010000479.1:3764842-3796355 GCA_017140935.1 Hamamelis virginiana | reverse complement strand
CCTCTGACCTCCCAAGAGGGCAAAAGATTTCAGTTCTGCCCCCCAACTTCTAAAACTATGGTGTCAACAAAAGCATCAGGCACGCATTTCCTATTGATATAATGTTTGTAAAGCCCCAAAATTAGAAGAATTGGGAAAATTGAACGAAATGATGCTTTGCAAAACATGCCAAAAAGAGGCAGATTGTGCGGATCTCTATCATCTACAATATCAAAAATTAAAAACTTTATTATACATGCAACATGTGTCCGTGTAACAGTGCACACTCGCATAATTAGGCCTCAACGATTTTGATTTCCCTAAAATTAGGTATCCATTGACTGAATATCAGAACCTAGAAATAAGTGGCACGGTCGCATGTTTAGACAATAAAGTGGGCTTTTAACAACACTGTCAAGCAAATACTAATCCGCAGATTAAATAAATACACTAGTGAAGTTAATTTTTACCTGTAAACCCATTGCCACTGAGATCCAATTCCACCAAAGGAATTACACTCTCCAACAGCTCTTCCGGTATTGAACCATAAAACTGATTATTTCCAAGCCGCAAAACTCTTAGGTACGGCAACGACCCAAATGAAGGGAGCTCTCCACTAAGCTGATTATTACCCAAATCCAAAACTTCCAAGTTCCGAAACAATGCAATTGAATCACCAGAAAAGAACCCACCGTCTAATCTATTATGGCTCAAATTCATATGATGCACAGTATTCGCCAAGCTCGAAATATTACTCCGATCAAGAGAAAGCCCTCCGTGAAACGTATTATAGCTCAAATCAACACGCTCCACATTTCGCAACTCCGAAAACAAGGCCCCAATGTCGCCCCAAAGCCCATTTGAGTGCAAATCCAATATCCTCAACTGCTGAAGATTCTGAATTCCACTAGGAAACAAGCCTGTGAAATTATTCGAAGACAAATCGAGATAATTCAAAGCCCACAAATCGTTGATTCGACCAGGGATCGGGCCGTAGAAAGAGTTCCCGGATAGATCCAAGTGCTGTAAAGAACTCATTGATCCTAATGATGGAACTAGCCGGCCGGTGAAGTTGTTGCCGGAAAGACTCAGATTTGTTAACATTTTGAGTCCAATTAGAGTGTAAAACTTCAAATCTCCAGCTAAGCCCAGCCGGTCGAGAACAATAGCAGCGACATTACCAGAACCGTCACAACCGACACCGTGCCAGCCTTCAGGACAAGCAACCGAATCTGTTGACGATGTAAAGTTCCATGAATTGAAGACTTTTCCAAGAGGATCGTCTCGGATCCCTTTCTTGAACTCGAGAAGCGATCGAACTTGGGAGTCGGAGTCGGAGTCGGATTCGACAACAACGGAGAGGAGAGAGAACAGAAGTAGAGAGAGAAAAAGACTGAGAGTGAGATTAAGCTGCATTTCTATCAATGTAGAAACCCTAACGATTCATTTGAGGGGGGAAAGGTATCTCGGAACCCTACAATCTCAAAAACAAAAATCCTAAAGAGACAGGACTTTAAAGAGAGAGAGAATGAGATGCATTATCTACCAATGTGGAAACCCTAATCATGCATATATGGAAAGATTTTTCGAAACCCTGGAATCTCAAAGCCTCAAGATTGGAGGAGGTTGGAGAGAGAAAGTAGAGAGAGAGAGAGATGGTGGGAAGGGGAAGTGAGAGAGAGAGAATAGGGTTTTTATATATATATATAATAAAGATTGGGGTAAAATATGTGTGAGAGAGAGAGAGAGAAATCGGTTAAAAATGGCGGGGGGGTCAGGTGGAGAGTGTTGGTTGGTGGTGGTAGGGGGTGGGGGAAAGGAGAGTAACTACACACACTACTGCTCTACAGTCTGTAAAGGACAAAGTACCCCTTCTCTCTCTATCCCTCCCTCGTCTTAATTCTTACACTACACGGCCCACTCACGTGCTTTTTAGTTTTTTCACGGCTTCAACGCCGTTAACTGTTTTTCCTTCTCTCTTTTTTTAGAAAGAGGTTGAGGTTTGTTGAGTTTTCACCTAATCACCTTTTTTATGTTTTTTATCTTAAACTGCACATGATTCAAAATTGATTATTTATTAAATGAGTATTAAATGAGCCAAGTTGAAGCTTAATTAAATTTTAGGGGAATTTGGCTAAAGATCCTCACTTAGAAGATTTTCATGCCAAAAATCCTCTCAACAGATTTTTCTTCCCAAAAGTCATTTTGGCATGAATTGGACGAAAATACATCTCCTTCCTAACAACCTTCAACACCACCTACATCCCCAACCCCCGGGTTCACTAAGTCACACCCCGGAGTTCACTACGCCGGACCTCAGAGTTTCTATACTGGACCCCGGAGTTCACTACGCCGGAATTCCGAGTTTCTACGCCGCCGAAACCCCGAGTTCTTACACCGGAATCGTAGTTCACTAATCAAAATTTAAAAAAAAAAATTACAAGAAAAAGCAATCTTTTTCTTTTTCCTCCATTTTCTCACCAACCAAACAAAAAAATAATTTTCCTAATGAAAATCTATTTCTTTTTCCTATATTTTTCAAACAATTAATCCAAAAAATATCATTCCTTTAGTGGCAAGAAGAGGAAAGTAGAGAGGATCAAGAAAGAGAGAGAAGAGTCGACAGATTGCAACTTCCGTTCTGCAACAGAGCTCGGGGAAGGTCGAGAGTGCCATCCACGATTATGGCACCTTCATCTTGGTCCTGGTGTTGTATCACCATCCTCTTTTCTCTCTTTTTCCTACCTTCGTCTTCGTCTAAGTTACAAATATAGTTCCAGTTGCCCGAGATGATAAGCTTGACCCAGAAGCTTATCCAATTCCAGTCGCAGATCCATATACAGATCAATCAGAAGTGGAGACAGTTGATTAAGTGAAGGCATCACCCTATCAATGGAAACATTGATGAATCAATGTAGGGTGGGCGTGGGAGCGAAGGCACCAGAAGTGCAGGGGCCATAAATAGAAGGTGGAAAAGAAAGCATTGGCATCATAGGCGAAGTAAGAGACAATTCTAGTTGGATTCATATCAGATGATTCATGCGCGAAGAAGAAAAAGGGCAATTGTGTAACTAAAATAATTAAATTTTAAGCAAATATGACCTTAGGCATTAAAATTTATCTAATTGGGACTTTTCCAAAGAAAAAATGTTTGGGTGGACTTTAGCCAATAACTACTTTTAAAATAGGACTTTAAGCCAATTATCTCAAAATTTCATGTTGGTTTGACAAATGAGTCAATTTTCAATAATTTTGTAAAAATAAAAAATAAATTATTTATTTCTCATTAATGGACAGATAGAAAATTAGTTTTCAAGGAATTCGAAATCTATCAGAAAATGTGGATTCTAAAAAGTTTGTTGATATTCTAACTCTTCACTCTTGCAAGGATAAGAATCAAACCATTAAAAGACTCGATCTTATCAAGATGATAATAGACAACAGATAAAGATGATCCAGTTTGTAAATGAAAATAATCCAACTTGCAGGTTGAAGAAGGCTTAGAGACTACTTCATGGAGTCTAGAAAAAAAAGGTCTAAAGACCAACAAAAGACCTCTCTCAATACATCAACTCAACAAAAAAACATCTCTTTTATCCTACCCTAGGTATCAGGGATTTCCTATAGTATTTAGTCTTCAAAATAAATTAGTTTGACTTGATTAGGCTCGTGAGCTTAAGTAACAAAGGCAAAATCAAGTAGTGAAAAAGTTTCCTTAACTCAGCTCATTTGCATCTCTATTTCATCCCAATTAATCATTTAACATAGATGAACCTACTATATATTCTGCATGAATTATTGTTTAAAAAAATTCAATTAGTGTACAAAACACATATTAACAAAAAAATAAAAATAAAAAAAATCAACAACACAACCACTACCACCACCACCACCACTAGATAGACTTGTCTCACTAGCGCACCGCACCGGTAGCTCATAAAGAGATTGAATTTGAGACCTTTTGCTTCGCAGATTTAAATATCAAAATCAATCATTTTATCCATTGTTTGAGTTTTAATGGTGCAACAAATATTATAATTAAATTATATTAGTGTGGTCAATTTTCAATCATTGAATCAGTGCGATTAATTGACATGCATTGATATTAGTCTGGTACTAAGATTGGGATAGCTCATTTCTCCTTCTACTTTGTTATATATATCCCACCAGTTTCTTTCATTTTGCACTAAACCAGCTTGTTACGTCAACATTACTAATAAATGCTACAGTGAGTATTCAACTCTCATAATAAACCAAAAACATTGCGCATTTGAAAAAGAATTGAGCCTCACTAAATAATAAACCTCATTACTTAAATATAGTAGATATATAAACGTCAGGCGCCATGGTATCGTTACATGCATGCACGTCATGCTCCTAATTAACCAAATTAATATTATATATATATATATATATATATATATATATATATATATATATATGAGCGTAAATTCATACAATATGCTGGACTTATCAATAAAATTTTGTGTAATATATTAATTATAATTATATAAAATATATTTTAATCATATGATATTTGATCCTAATTAAATTTGTAGGATTACAATATATATTTCTTAATACATAAAAAAAATTAAAAATATTAAAAAAATTGAAGAAAATTAATTTGGATGTATTATTAAAAAATTTAAAATAACATAAAGAAATAAAAAAATAAGATGGAATCAATTTTTTAAATAGAAAATAAAATATTATTAAGAAGAGAGAGAGGGAATAGATGAGACCCACAATATATATATATATATATAAGAATTTATCATGGAAAGAGAAATGAAACTTAAATGAGACCCACATCAATAAAAATTCTTGAAAATCTATAATTCAATTAATTAGTTGGACCAATGATATAATGCTATATCTTCTTAATTCAATTATAAATACTAACATATTTATAGATCGAACTCAATTGTTCAAAAAATTAAATATTATATGATTCACAGTTTATTTATTATTTTCAAGAAAAAACATGTATAATTTGACTAATTGTTCTACTATAGTTTTTATTTATAAATGATTTATCACTATATCAAACTTGATTTCTCAGATAATTAAATATTATAAAACTCACAATTTATTTCTTAGTTTCTAGAAAAAAAAATGAAAATTTTCTAATTATTTTAATAAAATTTTGAATATTTTATCTTAATTGTATTCATCACTCTATTACTCAAAGTTGAAGTTTTTTATTTTATTTTTTTTAAATTATCACGCACGTGGTGCAATGGTAGTCATTTTTAAAAGAACCAAAACCAATAAGGATGAAGAAGGAGAGGAGAGTGAAGGAATGAAAGAATTCTGAGACCGTCACATCAGCGTACTGCTCTTTATATATATATATATATATATAGAGAGAGAGAGAGAGTAATGATTCTGTCAGCATTTGTTGACTTTGTTAAAGTCAGCAAACACTTCATGACCGTTAGATCTTACTCCATGGCCGAGATCTGACGGTCATGGAATATTTACTATCATTTGCTGACTTTGAAAGTCAACAATTGTTGACATGATCATTTCATTATCTATATAAGGAGTCTATTATAAGGTGTGCCTTATGCAAAGCTGCATAAGGTGGTATGTATAGGATTTGTTGCAAAACATATTTTGAAAAACTAACCGTTGGATTAAATACACTTCTTATGAATTTCGTACTCACCAAAAATCACAGTGATCGAATGGTTGGTTTCTGAAAAAATAAAATGCAAAAAGAAGTAATAATTTTTCACAATGACAATTTTCGTAAATCGATTGTTAGACCATTGTGATTTTAGGCAGGCATGAAATTTATAAGTTTATTTAATCCAAAAATCAATTTTTCAAAATTTATTCTATAGTTGACCTTTACACAACTTTACGTAAACGCACTTTATATTAGACTCCTGATATATATATAGAAAAATTCTCTAGTGAGCATTTGCTCACTTTAGTTAAAGTGAGCAAATGCTGATAAGAGAAGCTCTATATATATATATATACACACATGTGCTCGCCAAAAAGTTTACATGATTCAATCAGATATTTTATTTATTTTGTTGGTAAGATGATTCAACCTTTTTTCTTTTCTTTTTTTTTATATTGTTGTTGGTAAAATGATTCAATCAGTTACTTTAATTTGTACTGTTATTTTCTAGACAACCATGATGGTTTCCTCATTGCGTAAGAAATTTTAAAAACAACCAGATGGTGGGACTAGGCAACTGGCCTACACTAATATTTAAACATACACAATTTTTAAAAATACTAAAGTTGAAATCACACTAGTCTCCTATGATTCTATCATAGATATATATCCACATCATAAAAGAACAAATAAAAATTATCGAAAGTTGAAATCGAAACATCCGTATTCTCAGCCAACTGACCCAGCAAGTGAGTGTTTGTATTTGAAATCAAACAATATATCTTTCAAAATAAGGAGGCGTTCATCAATACACTTGTGAAGATGCCCTCATTGTAACTTTTCTCAAATAAGAACATGAATGTTTGGACGGCTATGATGGATCAACACAAGTATGGTCAAACTAGTGGGTTAAGGTCAAATAGTGGATGACAATGGTGTAGGGAAGGGACAAATTGATGATGTAGGGTTGTGAGTGTTCGTAACAGTCCCTTTTAACTTGATGATGAGTTTCATGAGACAAAAGATAGAGAGATGCCCTTGTCTTGTCCCTTTCTCATTTCTTATTTCTTAATCCACGAGCCCTGATCTCAGATACAGACTTACAGTTGGTTATGTGTCAAAATCTGTATGGATGTAAAGGGTCAAAGCCAAAAGGACAGAACAATTGTTTTATTAAATCCAATGGATCTTCAACGCGTGTCAATTATTGACTTGAGGGTGTAAGATTATGATTGTCAATTTGTCATGTCATGGACATGCTCTCCTTAAAAGTTAAAAACAATAAATCTTTTTGCATTCCACCAAAAATAAAAATAAAAATCTTTTTGCAGGAAAAACAAAAAATCCTCATCTTTTTGTAGTATTATTTAAATTTATACTCTAAGATTCACTTTTATACCATAAAGTCATGAAATTTTTTAATTCATCTGTGGATTTGTTATATTAAAAAGATTTTTCAATCTAGTGGTATATATAAAATACTTATATTAGAGACTTAAGAGCGTATAACCCTTTTTTAAAATTAAAGTAGGACCAAGATTTAAATCCAAACCTTTTCTTTCTTAGTTGGGTTTTTTTTCTTAATTACTATTAAATCATGATTCCCTTTCATAACTTAGGTCTCATCTTGAACTTGGTTTTTAATTTTATTTATTTATTTATTTTTTAAGATTATGGATTTGAAGATTCAAACCACTAACGACCAATTTCAACGGAAAAAAGAGAGAAAGGAAAAGGGAAAAAATAGCAAGTTGATGTCTGTTTCAGAGTTTTATTCTTTAAAGATATTAAGGATGATCCCCGCAATAGATCTTTTGTTGATAGGTGGGGTTTCCTTTTGATATTCTTATTTTGTAATCTTTCGTTCTCTCTTTTTAATATAAATCTTAATTATTGAAAAAAAAAAATACCAAGTTGATGGCAATGCAAGGATCCAACTACTAAAAGAAATTTATTTATTTTGGGTGAAAAAAAGAAAATAATTGGATGGTGGGTTAGTGTCCTTCTATGCTGTCAACACGATGAGATGTGATTAGCAAGTAGCAACTATTTAAAAAGAATGGATGGCATTAGTGGGCATTTAATAATCCCATTAATTAGTACATCAAGTTGCATTAAATATGAGCTTGACTTCATCACTGCCTCCATTAGACTTGAAACACATTTTTGGAATACTTTTTTGGGAGGTTCATCATTTATTTTTTTTTAATATAATATTGATAAGTTGCTAACAAAGTAAGATTTAGAGCATTTTCAATGAGCTTTTATTTGGGGTTGTCATTGCCAAATTTGAAAGTAATTACGACAAAAAAGGTACTATATATAAAAGTATTTTCAATACATTCATGTCATTTGATGTGCCATTGCTAAATTTGAAAGCAATTATGGCAAAAAATGTATTATAAGAGCATCTCCAGTGCATTCATGACATTTGATGTGCTAATGCCAAAATTGCACTCCTCAAACGACACTAAATAACATCAATTTTGGCATTTTCTATTTTTTAAAGGAAAAGTATGACTTGGTACAAATGGCATTTGCAATGTGAGGTGCCAAATTTAGCAATTATATGTGTCATTGCCAAAATTTAACACCCCAAAATGGCACACCATTAGAGCAATCCAGCTCAAATGACATATCATTGCCATCAATGACCCTCAAATTCGATAATGGCATCAATGCCTCTCGTATTTAAGAATTTTTTTTTTTGGCAATAATCATCTTCTCCCGAATAATTCACATCAAATTTCTTTCCTATTTAAAGTCTATTGGAATAAAATGGTGCCAACTATGGAAACTCCCATCGAAGCACAATAATATCAAATACAAAAATAGGAGATAAAAATTCTTATTGGAGATGCTCTTGCTCCATCCTAGCAAATCTTAAGGAATCAAACAAGCACTAATCAATCTCTGTCTCCCCTCTCCTCTTTCTATATATATTTATATAGTCCCAATCCTATGCATATATGTTGACTTTCGACTTTCAATTAGTTATAAGATATGTACTTTAAAAAACCGATCATGTATTAGATATTTTTGTTTTGAATGTCACATATGCAAAAAATCACAGTAATTCAATTTTATCATCTCAAAAAATAAAATGTAAAAAATTACGACTACTAAAAATTGTCACAGTTTTTTTTAGTGACATATCTAAAAAACCAACTATTAGATCACTGTAATTTTTAGCATGTATGTTATATATATATATATTACCTATCAAAGTATATATACCTAATAATAATTAACAATCAATGCGCTAACAGGACGATTTCTCATATTAGTGAAAGGAGCGAGACACCAACTGTTTGAACATATTTTAGTAAGAAGACACAAAAACGCCAACCCATGGTCTTGAAAGTCGAGCTTGGTGCTCAGGAATCAGGACACAGGTCAAAAGAAATTAAGACTCCTCACGAGATCGTTTATATAAAAGATAAATAGATTAGTTGGTATATGTACTGCTAACTGTTAAGAGAGAGAGATTGCACACAGAGATGCTTTGAACTTCTCGTCGCTGCTGTCTTCTTCTACGTGTATTTCTACTCCTTTTGCTCCCTTTCACTACTATTCAATGAGATTTTCAAGCCTCTCTCTGCTTTTCTTCTTTTATTTGTTGTTTGTTGTCATTGGCAAAGAGGATGCAAATGAACTGCTAGTGGGTTCTGCCCATTCTGTCAATATGGTAATTAGTTTCTCTCTCTCTCTCTCTCTCTCTCTCTCTCTCTAGATCTCTCTCTTTCTATATATATATATATATGTGTGTGTATAATATAATATTTGAGATTAATGCATGCAGAGAAGAGGTGAGTGTAGTAGAAGTAAGGAGAGTGTGGAGTGCAAAGAAGGAAATGGTGGGTCAGAAGAGAGTGTTTTTGAGAATGAAGACTACATCTACACCAACTCCCTACCTTAGATTTCAATTTTTAGCTTTATCATGTATTAATTCATGTAAATTTGGTTCTTAAATATATGAATCAGATTATTCAGGCTACTCCATATATATCCTTGTTTAAAGCTTTTTTTTTTTTTTTTGCTTTTAATAAGTTCAAAACCTCAAATGTTTGACATTAATGGACTATTAGATGAGCACATGTTTTGAAGTATGTTTGAATTAGCTTTATCTATAATTATTTTCGGAGAATTATGTTTTTACATATTTCTTTTGAGTTATATTTGATCATTTTTTTTTTCACAAATCAAAATTTTCATATTAGAGGTAATTAAACATAAGTTAAGAATCAGCTTTGGCTAATATCCATCCTATCTATCACGTCACGAGTCATCTAGAAGTGATTATCTCTCGTTTTCTTTAGATCAAAAAATGTATATTAATGTGTTGTAAGAGCATCGATCTCCAAAAGGGGGCTTTTTTTTGGCTCTTTATTTTTATATTTGAGAGTGCTATATTGCCAAAATGGGAGTTTCTCAATCCCGTATTTGGTACTATTATACTCCAATAGATTTTAAATTGAAGCGAAATATGGCATGGACTATATTTGGGAGGAGATAGCAGTTGTCAAAAATATTTTCAAATATGGGAGGTATTGATGCTGATTAAATTTGGAAATCATGGATGATACTCCATTGGAGTACTCCCCTTTTTTTTTTGCCATGATTTCCAAATTTGACATTAACAACCCTAAATAAATAGAAATCTATTGAAGATGCTCTAAGTCATGGGCTAATCTTAGAAGTTAATTAAAACCCCTAAAATTCTTTATTCAAGGATTGTACAGTTGGATTATAAATTCAAGAGTCAGTTATTAACATAGAATAAATATAGATTTATTGCCTTAGAGAGCAAGAATATTGAAACGTCATCATTTCTGCCGCCAATACGTTCACTGCCTAGCTCTATAATTATCGGTATTATTATTATTATTTCATATGTATATTTTTTTAAAAAAGTTGACTCATTATTTCAAAATATATGACGTAAAATATACTAGAATTAATCTTTTTTGCCAAAACAAAAAGATGGTGATCGATGATGATAATGATGGTGCCAATGATTTGTATGGGTCCATAGCATGAACCCTACTCCACCATCCAAATCTTGGGATATATATCTATAACCGATCCTGTAAGAATGTTCTTACGCTCTTATTATAAGGACACTTTCACTGGGAGAGGTATTTTTGAAAAATGAACCATTAGATTAGATAATCTTTATATGTATGTCATGTTTGACAAAAATCAAGTGATCCAATAGTTGGTTTTTAAGAGACAGATTTAAACAACTTTGACGGCATCCAACGGTAAATACTATTAAAACGTTTCACGGATCATATTTTGAAAACCTATTATCGGATCACTATGATTTTTTGCAAACATAACAATCATAAGAAAATTATCAAATACAAAGGTCAGTTTTTAAAAATATCATTCCTGTAACTTTCAGAAGAGACGTCCTTACAATAACGAGCGTAAGGACGTCCTGACAGGATCGCTTATATATATATATATATATATATATATCATAGACGAATCATGGTTCATACCAGAAGATCAATTTTGCAAGAGTTGCACACTAGTTGATGCAAATTCCTTCCTTTATTTGAATTTGGGAATATGCAGTACTACGTGCAAGGCACGACTTAAGGTTTTAATTAAAGTATTTTTATTTAATTTATGTTCATAAAAAATGTGATTAATAACTCCTTGAAGCCTTGAAGGAGCCCTTAGTTTTGGGGACATGTGTCAACTCAAAAGAAATCTAAAGTCTCTTTCAAACACGTATGTTTGATTTTACTAATGTATATCTCTTGACAAAAAATAAATAAATAATTCATATGTTTAATATTCATTCATATATTTTTTACTATGATATTATCATACGTATCTGAATACTCGCCTACTTCCAATCATCGAGAATAAGTAAATATATTTGAAACATTAAGAATTTATGAGGTTTTTTTTTTTTTTTTTTTAGGGTACATTTAGCACGATAGACTATCATTACAAAAAATAATAATAGTCAATTTTCAATCACTAAAAATAATAGTGGAATTTAAAATAACAGAGAAGTTTACATTGACGAATGGTAAGTAGAGAGAATATCATTGTAAAAAGTAAGGATATAAGGATATAATAGATTGTCAACTTTTTTTTTTTCTTTTTTTTGGAAGATGTCATTATTCTAATACTGGACAAGAGATTAAATATACAATCATTTTATAATTAGTAGATTAGTAAGATAGAAGCGAGGTATTATTCTATAAATATTTAAATTCAAATGTAAAATATGATGCTCATATATATATATACTTTATTATAATGACATCTTCTCATACCAAAGTTGATGTAGTGATTAATTTCAACACAAGATGCGGATCTCAATTGGACAAATATTTATTTCTGTAAAATGAGATTTAAAAAAAAAATAAATTATCTTAATCACTCTTCCAACATACCTATTGGAGGGTGTGAATTAGGAGATTAATTAATATGGTATGTGTCCTCTCATTTGGGCACTAGGATGATGGTTTGGTCAAAAGGGGTTTAATTAATGGGTCATGGCTTGGTCAAATGACTTATTGGACCATGAAAGATTCCCAAAAAAAAAAAATATATATATATATATATATATAGAGAGAGAGAGAGAGAGAGAGAGAGAGGAAACCTAAATAAGATGAGATGCCATTGTCTCATTGGCATAATTAATTAACATCTGACAATTAAATAATTAATTAGAAAGAAAAGTCTTTTAGTAAACAGTTAGATTTGTGTACCTAACTCATAAATTCAATAGAATTTTTTAAGATTTTTATTTATTTATTTATTACAAAACTAACTGCCTGTATAATTAAATTCAAAGAGAGAACCTCTAGAACATTTGTTTTTCGTATTAAGTTTGGATTAAGAACACAATTATTTTTTAATTCAATGCACGTGCATGGCACTTATTTTAGTAAATTAAATAATAGAGGTAAGAAGTGTGATTCAAAAAGCCCGTTACTTCACGCAAAATATTTGTTAAACTCACAAGTTATTGCAAACATAACGCTGAGTGAATCACAGCTGTACTTTTAAGTTGACTTCATATTTAATTTAGTATGTAAATTTTCCACAGCATATATATATATATATATATATCAATGATATCTTTCGAAATACATTCAACTTAATCCTAATTTTTATATCATAAATAATGTCCTTATAAGAGATGAACCGTTTATATATATAAATGGGCATGGTGGTGGAGAAGATGAGCCGTCCTTGATCCAGTCAAAAAGATAGAGGATTAAACTTGGAGGCTTGAGTATTTGGATTCATAGGCCGGCATTGAGAAGATGATTATAATTAGAAAATGATTTAAAAAAGGCAAAAGAAAGAGGTGTACGTGGTGGTATACTGGTATGATTGTGAGCTGGAAGGTAGACAATGAGAACATGATTGTATCCTTATTCCTTCGGCATTCAACCAATTTGTACGGCGACTGACTACAAGTGAAAAGACAAAAGAAAAGAAACAGAGACCTTTTTGACATATGTATGGATGCTGCATGCTGGTGCCAACAAATTTCAAGATGAGATATATAGAATATTAAGGGATTCTTCATTTGACTTGTATGCCACACCCACATGGGCCTCTACAGTGCACATCCCCTATAGCATTCAATTTTAATACACCAAGCCAAAATATGAAATCCATTTTGTTGCTTAAAGACAAAAGAAAAAGGAAATTCTAAGAGAGAGAGAGAGAGATCTGGAGGTATATTATTTTTAAGAAGCAATAGGGGTATCAACTCTCACACCTCAGAGTCACCAATTAACCAAGCATTAATAAATGCATAGTGAGCACTATGAGATTTAATGGTCATAGGAGACAATTTCAAAATATGCTAATATCCTTGACTGTTAGATCTCGAACATGGTATGAGATTTAATGGTGATAGGACATTAACTGTTTTAAATAAAGTAAGATATAACTGATAGGAACATTACTCTCTTGATCGTAGCCGTTCTTGATCGACGCATGATGTGCACATGCTAGTATGAGTGGATGACGAACAGCCATGACTGGTGTGAGTTGTTCGGGACGTCCCGCAGCTGTACTGGACTCTTTATATAAATCAGACTTGATCCATTAAGGTCCACTCACTATTTCTCATACAGCCAATAGCCGTTCTTATGTTATGTCTATAAAAAATCACAGTAATCTGACAATTGATTTTCAAATTATAGTTTGTGAAATACTCTAACAGTATTCACCGTTGGATACTGTAACAATTGTTTAATAGTCTTTATTTTGAAAACCGACCGTTGGATCATTGTGATTTTTAGCAAACATGACATACATAAGAAAATTATCTAATCTAAAAGCCAGTTTTTCAAAATACTTAACCAAGTGAAAAGTGGACCTTAAATTAAGTTTAATGTCCGAACCGAAATATATATTAAACACAAAGTAGTTTGGGGGCCTTGGTACAGAGAAGGTGTATTGAACATTTGAAATTTGAACCCCTAGAGCGTCCATCAAAATTGCATTACATAAGAGTAGCTGGGCAAACATCCAAAACCAAAAAACTCAGGTTGCATCATTCTTCCTAGATTTGCAAGCCTATCTGCGCCTGAACTGATGTCAGAATCCTCATCTCCCATGATCTTTGCAATCATGGACCATGTCATAAAAGGCTGGTTGAAAACTCCAACACTATTGCTGGGTTCGAGGAACGCTGAGACATTAACGTCCACAACTAAGTACAAGCAATCTTTGGCTGACCCAATGAATGACACGACATTTGGAATGAAATGATATGATTCTAACATTTCATTAAAAAATTCCGCATATACATTAGGGTTAAATATTACAATTTACCAATGAGTTTCATTATACAAAGCTTATGGATATTCAACCTCGTTAAAGCAGGTTGGGAGGCTACACAATGCCAATATCAATTACAAGATTTACTAACATAAATCTACATCTACGCTAAAAGCTAGCCGTCATACATGGAGATCAGATTGCCAACAAGGATACAAACTCAAGAGACTCACACTCTTCAGAAGCTTCTCATGGTGAACTCAAAAGTTCAACAAAATGGATGACAAATTAATTATCGTACCAAATATCTTAAGATCTGCTTACTTCTCTCTGCGAGAATGCAACCCAAGTGTTCAGCCTTTTAAATGTCTTCATCACAAATCTGTGAGTTTGAAAGATTTGATCCCCATTGATATTTAAAGAATTCTGCAAAATCATTTCTCTTATCTCTTTTGCTTTCTTTCAATGGAGGGAAGGTTGACTTGCAACTATGAACTTCATATGAGCTGATTGTGATCAATGAAAAAAGTGGCTATGAGGTTGCATTGGTGTAAAGTCAGGACAGAAAAAATATGCTAAATAAACTTTACAGTGATCGATAGCAATAATAAAGCAGAACTGTGAAACTAAAAAACCTCTCCACTTTAAATTATTAGAACATTGAACACAATACAATTCGCGCACACACATGCATGGTAGTACATTTATACACCAGTTACAAAGTTCCTTCATGTTCATGGATCATCATTGACAAAATGAAGAGTTAGCACTTCATCACTATTCATTGCACTTCTAAATGGCATTGCTTAAGATTTCAACAGTTATAAGGGTATCATCAAACATGGAAATCCAATCTCTGTTATGATTATTTAGGGCTATCCATTGGCCACGTGATCTGCGACCTACTCTAAGTCTCATTTCAGATTCCTTCAAGAACCTACTAAGTCATTTACACAGCTATAGGCTAAGGGTTAGTGAGGCCAATAGGCAATATTGGATGCCATGCACATATATCTTTTTCTTTGATGAAATCATGCTTTCATCTCTTGGCTGGCTTTTGGTAAGAATCCTTTCAGTTCTCTATAGTCACATGCTTTCAGGTGCCACATGCTCTTGGGTTGCCCTCCCTCCCCACCCAAACAAAAGAAAAATAAATAATATTAGTCTTTGTGTGTTTTTAAGTGTATTTTGGTCTTTTGGGGGGGGGGCGCATGTTTGTGTGCTTCAATGGCTTCACTGAACAACACACTCAGTTCTGAAAGTAGACACTCTTTAATCAGTGTCCTACATAAGAGAGAGGACTTGTCAATTGTTCATCTCCTCCTCCACTGTCCTCCTGAACACAATATTTGGATTTTGGACATTGTCATTATCAACTTGTTAATTTGTTATGTATGTGATAATGCCAAATTAATATCGGACACCCCCTTTATTGTTTGAACAACCCTTAAATTAACAGTTTGGAAGGAGAGTAACAACCGAATCATAGAAGATCCAGAGGCTTCAATGGATGTAATAATAAAGCATATCATGAATTTAGCATGCTTTTAATATTCTTGCATGAAGGCATATTTTAAGACCCATGCCCTGTATTTTCGTAGAGTTTATCCCTCTCTACATTATATAATGTTAAGCCTTGAATGGGTTCCCCCTCTTCATTCCCTTCATTCTTATGAAACTTTGGTACATAATTTATACTTCTAAATAATATCGCTTTACTTATAAAAAGGAAGTAAATGACAAATAGTGAGATATATTAACATAATACAACAAGATTCACTCACCAGCTCTTCAAGCAGTTCCTGTTATCAGTCTCTCCCGTTGATCTAATTTTTTAACCTTTATAAGGCCAAATAGAACTTGAAATCCAAAAAATGCACAGAAGACATATCCTATAACGGCAGGCACCTAAAAGAAAACCATATGAACAAACCATTAATTTAAACCTAAGGATGAAAGAGACAACAAAATGACACAAGAAGCAAAAATTAATATGGATAACTTACTCGAATAGAATTGAGATACAAAATTGTTGCAAGGTTTATTAGGCTTCCAGCAGCTACCGCCTGTTGATTAGTCAAAAAAAGAAAATTATGGGGTCAATATCTTGCCTAGTAAAGTATTTATAAATTTATTTCTTTAAATATAACAAGTAGTAACCAAATAATTATTCTATCCACCAAACATACATAGAGTAAATTTAATAATTTTTATAAATTTTCAAATATTTTTAGGTCCATCTATCCTAATAATTAACCTATTACTTGTGTGTATATATATATATATAGAAATGTTCCTATCAGCATATGCTAACTTTCGCGAAAGTCAACATGAAACTCATAGGTAGTTGTGGGATGCATATTTTGAAAAATTACCTGTTGGATTAGATACTATGCATATGTATGTCACGCATGCCAAATATCACAGTGATCCAACGGTCAGTTTCTTAGATATGTCACTGTGAAAATTTGTGATAGATTTCAAAGATCAAAATTTTTCAGCCTATATTTTAAGAAGTTGACATTAGATCAATGTAATTTTTGGTAAATGTGGCATTCATAACAAGAGTATCTAATCCAACGGTCGGTTTTTCAAAATACAAATCCCACAATTTAAACAAAAATGATCAAGTCGGCATATGCTTATATAAGCTTATGTCAGCATTAAGTCCATAGATAATTGCGTGATGATATTTTGAAAAACTAACCGTTGGAATAGCTATTGTACTTATGTATGTCATGTATGCCAAAAATCACAGTGATCCGACGGTCAGTTTCTCCGAAATGTCACTGAGAAAAACTGTGACAGTTTCCAACGATCACAATTTGTCATAGTTATATTTTGAAATTATGACATTGAATCACCATAATTTTTGGCATGCATGACATCCAAAAGTACAGTATCTAATCCAACGGTCAGTTTTTCAAAATATGCATTCTACAATTATCTATAAGCTTCGTGCCTATATAACTTATGTAAGCATATGCTGACTAGATCGGGATTGTATATATAAATACTCCCTTAGAAAGAAAGAAAAGAAAAATGATTTAGACTAGTATACATGAAGTATACAACCATTAGCTAGACCTATTACAAAAAAAATTATGGCATAGTCATCGACATCATATGCTTTCATGTGTACAGAAACACATGTTAAAAACCTAATTCTTGTCACGTGAAAGCATGTGCATTTTACTAGTACACACAAACATAAAGTGCACGTGAGAGAGAGAGAGAGAGAGAGAGATGTTTTTCTTTTATCTTCTCAAATGGTTAATGAAAAGTTTGAAGAGAATAAACAAAGGAAAAGACAAGGGTTCCTCCTCTCCAATACAACTTCTCAATCGCTCGATGGCACATAGAAGAATTAAGACTAATGACTTAGAGGAGAATGATTGGTATGCATCTTTTATCTCAATGATGCATGATGTGTTGTAGAGATGGGGAGAGTGTTGATCATTTGTTTTTGTATTGCCCTATAGTTAAAATTTTATGGCATAAGTTGTCTTAGCTTGTAAAGATGTGTTGGTTTTCTCCTTTATCTTCTTTAAATATGTCAGAAATAGCATGTCGGGTGTTTGGGCATTCAAAGAGAGCTATTGTTATATAGAATTGTGTAGTGTTCGGCTATTTTTTGGGTACTTTGGTTAGAAAGGAATACTAAAATTTTTAAAGATAGATCGATTAGTATTGAAAAACTTTGGGAAAGAGTTTGTTTTTTAGCTTCTTTTCGGACTCCTATTACTAAGAAGTTTATGGGCATACCTTTGTTTGTTGTTATAGGTGATTGGGTTTCAGTTTCTGGGTCTTGAGAGGGTACATTTTTTGTTTTTATTTTTTTCTTTTTAATTCTTGGTCCTTCTAAGTAGGATATCTTGTCCTCACTCCTTTTTCTCCTCTTAGTACAAGTGTTGCTAATAAAAAATCACTCCGGGGGGAGGGGGGAGCTTGGGGCAGGGGAAATAATATTTGGCTCTTGTTAGGGTCAATAATTGTCTCCAAAATATGCACAAAATTTTTGAAGCTAAGGGAGAGAACTTTTAAGTAAAATTATCAACAAATACCTAATTTTTGCATCCCACAAAGAAATATGTAAGCTGACCAATCAACCATGCAATTGAATAATGATAATAGGCAAAAAAAAAATCAAATTTTGATCATCTTGTGATACTATCAAAATCTTTCGAGTAATATAAGTTCTTTTTCAACACTCTTAAGAAATTGTTTCTTACCTTTTCCCAAATTGCCTTCATATATTGAGAAAACTATGATAACAAACAAATTCTTTCCTTTCTACTTGACGAAACCTTAAAGAAAGGAAAACAAGAAATAAAAAACGAATTTGTTTTCAACCCCCCACCTCCAAACCCCATTTCCCCCAAACAAATGAATATGCTCAGATTTATTATTTGCAAAAGTTATTAGACAGTATGAAAAGTAGAATTTTGCTAAGCAATGAGCCAGCTAAACTCACATTTCCTACTGTCTTTTGAACAGCTGCAACACGTTGGAAAGCCCTCTCAGACTCCAAAGTCCGAACTCGAAGCTTCAAATCACCTTGCTCCTGTAAAATAGAATTAAATGCAGTAAAATCAATCTGGAGCCCATGTGACTGATGAAGCACAGAAATTAATCAATTATTAAAACTACTCTCAGCCTAAAAGTACAGTAAAGAATTCCAGATCAGTACCAATCGTTGGATAATTTCAGCAAGCTTTTCAACTCTGTCTGCCTGTCTAAATAAGTTGTAGAATGCACGGGACTGCCGGTCCCATCTCTTTCTGAAGTCCTGAAACATTTACAAGATTGATTGTGAAAATTTAGATTGCATAATTACCAAGTAAATAATCACTGAGAACAATGGGTAGTTCATGAAGTTTTGCCTTTATGATAACTTCAACACCAGCTTCACGGAACCTTAGCAATTCCATTGCATATCTACGAACAAAGTAAAGCATGCAAATACCATGTTAGAGATACAAAGGATATGGCCAGCCCCAAAATTCAGAGACTTTAACCAGAACAATTTGAAAGAACTGTGGCAGCTTAAACCACACTCACGGTTTGGCAATTTCAGTAATATCAAATCGAGGGTCAAGGCCCTTTCCAATGCCATCCAATACTGCAGGGCGACAACTTACTATTATGAGGTTAATGTTGCAAACAGCAGTACATAGAAACGAATCAGTCAGATTTCTGATACAATACCTGAAAATGCCCTAACAACAAATGTGAACGTAGCTGGAAATCGAAAGGGCTGGTCTCCTGCAATGGCTAACAAATCCTCCCCTGTGAAGAGAAAGGACCAATTAATCTAAGGCTAGAAAGTTCAAACTCAGGAAAGAGTCGTTTATGTTTCAGTAGGGTTCAAGTCCTAAATATTGGTTGGATGGGAAGCCTTCAATTTTATATTCTAGGACTCTATTATAAAGATTTATACCTACACTTGTATACATCCTATATACAAAAAAGATTTCGTTTTATAATTCAATTACCTAACATCAAAAAATTCCTAAGCCTTCCAGTCAAGTTTATCAATTTTCAAAAACAGAAAACTTGAAAAGCAATCAGGAAAATTACTTTATGATATAAACATGTCCTAATAACTAGTATCTTAAATCTACTCAGGACAAAGAATGATTACTAAACCTGTTGCCCATGTATATATTGATCAAATTGAAATGAGTGAGCAAGAAAAACAACTTTATGACATAAACATGTCCCAGTGAGCATTATATAAAATCTACTCATTTAAATATCTCGTGCAAATTAGAACAAAAAATGCTTAAAAAACCTTTTTGCCCATGTATGTTTTGAAAAAATTGAAACGATTTTCACTCCCACCTCCCCCACCCACCCCGCACCCAAAAAAAAAAAAAATTTGCCCTAGTTCCTTACATCTGAACATAAACACTACACAATCTGGTTCCAGTTTGTATATTGCAAAAAGCCAAGCTTCAGGATAAGTCAAATGATCGATTCTCAGAAAAAGATTGTCTTTCGTCCAATAGTCATCATATATTCAGTGGATCAGGTCAATCAACAAGCAGACAATTTTATCATATGAGTAGAAAGTAATCCAAGTGAAAATACCTATTGCAGCCAGGCGTTGCTTCTTTTTCTCTATTCTTTCCTCCCTGCTAAGTGGTTTTTTAAATCCCAGTTCTGCAGTCGCCATCTCTCTCTCTTTTCTTTGTGCAGCAAGGCGCTCTTCAAAACTGCAAAAGTTTATGAGTTTCGTCATGATATAATGTTTGTTTTTTAGGGTGCCAAATGCCAATGCTTGATCCTAAGACTTCAGAATATATCTAAAGACTGTCACAAAAAATGTTTGAACACAAGAACTATCTGCAATGGTTCTCAGCTCTTTTTCTTTGATTAAATTACCCAAAGGTTTCTAATTTAAAGTTCACTGTGCAACCAAAATAGTGGCTTTACTTGTCAACAAAGACAAATTTTACTTAATCCAAGTAGTCTTTTCCTTCTCTTTGCATTTAGTTATTTAGATTCAACATGAAGTCATTGTTGTGCAAGTGAGCATTTGAGGCATTATTACTTCAGCCAAATTTCTAAATTTGTATTTAAAAATCAGAAGAGCGAGAAAAAGAAAAGGGGACTCAAGGAAATTTTCTATTTACTACCTATTAAGGAAGAACTGTGCTGTTCTTCTGACAGCTGTAGTATCTCCAGTAGGCACTAGCACACCCATTTGAACCATTGCCTGAAGGACCTGCATTAATGCAAACATTTTCATTGGTAAGCAAATCACGACCGAATATGGGTACCACAAAAATCATTGGTGTATCATATAATAACATCCAAGAAGCCTAGACATGACTGTGGGCCACCATACTGAGAGAAATAATCACCTTTTTAATCAGGTAAAATTTTATTTTATTAATATAGAAAAGGGCAAAACACCCCTGTACACAGAAGGTATACAACACCAAAACACAAAAATAACAAGCTAAAGAATTAAGAAAAAAAATAATCACCCTATCTGGATCCTTCTCATAAACTCCATAGAATACTTCCAGCAAGCCCTCTCTGATATTTGGACTGATACTGCAAGGTTGCAAAACCCAAATATTCATTTGCAAAGTGTAATCACCTTAGAAAACTCTAGAAATAGATTTAGTTGGTTCATAGATAGCCAGTACAGAATCTAGAAATTACCTCCCCATCATTCCAAAATCATAAAAGATTAGTCTTCCACCATTGACATCATCCACAGCAATATTTCCAGGATGCTGCAGAAAGAAAACAAAAGTTCTGGTAATGAGTGACTTAAAATAGAACTACTAAATCTGCTTCCAGGAAGTCCAATGTAATAATGTCCTCATGGGGACCATAGTTTCATCTCTCACATAAAAATTGATCCTCATAAATCTGAGGAAGTCTGTAAGAAGGCACCTTCACTGTGAATTCTTGCTCATACTATTGGAATGGGGCATTCCTTGAGATATGGCAGAAAAAGACAGATGCAGAAAAGCCTAGGAAATGCTCCAATCAAATAGCCAGGAAGGATTGCATATGCATCCAAACATGAGGATGATATTCTTCATTACTTTTTAGCTCTCTCCAAGTGAGTCATGTGGCATATCAGTGATTTATCCATTTGAGGCATGAGGCTTAAAAGATTTGAGCCTCAAGAGTGTGCCATAGTGTTTCCTTGAGCTTCTCCATTAAGTAAGCCTCCAGACTAGGGCCTCACGCATCTATTAAAGTATTAAACCATTGAAAGATGCACAAGCATGCAACTTATTTATCAGCATGTGTGAGAACAATAAGGTTTGTATTTTGGCTTCCCTTCCTAATTCCACACATCTGTCTCATTGAACGATTCTAAACAGTTCATATTTTAAGAACCTGCTTTAGCTCTACAAACCTAGACTAAGTTTTAATAGAAACTCACAGGGTCAGCATGGAAAAAACCATGAGACAGAATTTGTTCCAAGTAAGATTCAACAGCATATCGACCCAGCCTGCAGGAACAAAACACCAATATCCAGATCATCCAGGGTAATAGGAACATAACTCGTTTCTTTCAACTTGCAATATAAATGGAAGAAGATTTTATTACCTTTGGCGATCGACGCCCAATTGATCTAAAGCTTGTATCCTATTTATTTTGATCCCTGGGACATACTCCATTGTCAAAACCTGCTAGCAGAAGTAAAATCTATCAAAACAGAAGATATAAGATAAAAATCCTTATCTCCGCTTATTGAAATTTCATAATTACTGAAGGTTAAACCTGTGCGGTAGTGTATTCCCAGTATATTTTTGGGACTTTTACATAGTCCATGTCTTTGAAATTACTAGCAAATTTTTCTGCATTAGCACCTTCCTTGGTGTAATCAATCTCCTGAAAAGTTAAAAGTATTATTAGCTATAGTTAACATAGAAGCAGCAATCAGAGAATTTATTAAAAAATTATGAGCAAAGCATTAAAAAAGAAAGAAGAAAAAAATAAAACTTGAGAACAAATTGCATTAATGATCTATTACTAGGCATCAAGACCTAAAAGTTAATAAATCATTTGATATATTAATTGAGATTTTCAATTCTATGCATTTTTAAAATGTGGATAGTTGACATTAAAGGGAAACCACAATGCATTTTTGCTTCAGTGTTTGGATTCTTAAATAATCCTTGTCTAGTTAAAAGCTCACAAATAATCCTTGATTGGCAGCCTACTTGACGTAGGTGTGTAACCGACCTCTTGACATACATTCATACATACATATTAGAATTTTTAGGTATGTTCCTCACAAGCTTAGTTTATACAGAATTACATACATATATACAGTTTACAACATTTATTTTACTCTAGCTCGTGTTCTTAAGCACACCCATCAGGGCGTCAGTATAAAGTAGAAACCCAACTTGTTTCACTGGACTGGACAATCCCTCCTTAGTATCTCAACCGTGTTGTGATAAACCTTATTGCGCTACCTTACCACTCAACATGTGATATTGCTATCAAGTATCAACTGGATGATGCTTTGCACCACACCTACAGGGAAAAGGGTTTGAAACCCCAACTGGATTCCAAAATGGAAAAAAAAATGTCCAACACACTAGGTTGTAAATAGAGTAATCCTATTGGTTGGCTTCCTACCAGTCCCCAAGTATGATGTGCTCCTACAAGATTAGGTTCTTAGCAGCACCCAGCCAAAGACCAAAAAATGGGTTACCAAAGAAAGATTCCTGTGGCTGGTTTTTAGACTGGATCTAAACCTTAGCTAGTCAAATCCTTATCCCAACTTTAGAGATCAGCTGACTTTTGCCATTCAGCTCTACCTAGGATCATACCTCTGCCAAAATCATAGGCCATCGTATCTTTATTCACAAACTCGACCAACATAATTTTTGGCCTTCCCTGTATCTTTTTGCATGACTAAACCATTTCAGTAAAAAATATATAATCTTGTCCATAATTGGTGTAACTTCTAACTTCACAGAAATGAATTTATTTACTATTATATCCTCTATTGTTTTTGCAATCATTATGGACGTGTTTTTTCTCAACTACCTAGCATTCTATACCATAGAGTATACCCAGTCTTATAACAATCTTATGTACCCAAATTTATAAATAATAGTAAGAAAACTTAAGCAAATCCCAAAAACTGAATAGACCCACTGACATTATTTACTAACCATAAACTTTAGGTAAAAACAGATTTTTCTCAACAGTACATCCATGACAAGAACAGTTGAAAAGTTTGGAAAGTAGCTTCTTGCATTAATCTTAAGTGTCTCAAGAATATGGTAACCAAGGGAATATCACTACCTGATATAACACACTTGCACACTCATCATAGATGGCAACCCAATCCCTCTTTGCACCATCTGACTTTGGATCAACCTTCTGAAGATATTCTGCTATTACCTGTAAAAACAAGTGACGAAGAATCAATGCATTTCAGAACTGCCGAACCCCTTACAAATGCAAGTACAGAAAAAAAAAATACCTTTCAAACATTCTAGATGTAAGTGTGGTAAAGTAACACATTGACATAGAGAAGCAATATGTCTAACTTCCCTATTATAGCGTAGCCATAGCATATTAGATTAACAGTGTATCTAACAAAAACACCCAACTTTGCCAGGCCAAAATTACAAACAAGACAATATATAGCAAAATTGGAGTGGAGAAAAATATACAAAATATAATCAAATACTGACATGATAATTTACTACAATGCTAAGCACCTTAGGAATGTCAAACTGATATGAAAACTAACCCTCAGGTTTTTCAGATCAATATCAAAAAGATCCTTGAGACCAGGTCTTTGTACTTTCACCACAACTTCCTGTCCCTTTAATCCTGCACGGTGCACCTGACCTGCATAAAAAAGATCCAATTTCTGATATTTCATCTCTTATAAGATACTGCAACTACAGAAAAGAAACATTTAACCCAGGCTCATTTTCTAACTGCACGAATTTCCCCATCACAAAGCATCTAAAATGAAATCAAGATTACCAAGACTAGCAGCAGCTATTGGCTCATAGTCAAACCGATCAAAGATATCATCCACAGGAGCGCCAAGCTCTTCTTCAACTATAGATATAGCTGTTTCTGATGGGAAAGGAGGAACTTGATCCTGCATTAAAACAGCAATACAGCTAATGTCTTTGAGAACTGCCAGTATACAGAAGAGAGTTAACCATTTAACTGATGAGTTTTGCTTCTTTGAGAAAAAAGTGGTTACATTTACTTTCTGAAAAATGATGGCAAAGCAGTCGTAAAAGTTGGAGAAAAATATATGCAATATGGATAATCAGGAACAATATACTAACATAGTTTTTTGCAACATGAAACCAACTGGATAATAAACTAGTTTTCTGTCTACTTGACATGTTCTAATCTGAAAGGACACTACCATATTAGCCAGCATATAATTTCATTTATGATTAGTTACAATTTGATACTGTATCCCCATATAACCAAGAAAAATGCACATCTAGTTGCTCCAGTACCAAATTTAAGAATTGAAACTCTCTCTCTTTTGCAAAGGCATTTTGTTTATTCCAGAATCATATCCCAAGCGATAATTACAGAGACTCGGGTTCTATAGTTAATATTCATTTCACTCCACTACATGTAACTAGTTTTATTAAAATCTTACATCATTTTACTATATATATATATATATATATATATATATAGATATATATATATATATATCAGAGATCTAGTATCCTTCATTGTAGGTAATTTTAAAAAGTAACGCACTTAATAAAAAGGGATAAAGGAAGGTTGGGGTACGTAAACGGCCAATGTAAAACTTATAGTCACACCTTATGAAAATGAATCCAAATATGTGAAAAAAAGGATTCATGTAACCGATCCCATGTGGTTGGGATTAAGGCTGAGTTGAGAATGAACTTAATGAAAAAATTTCTAACAAGAAGCATTTCCAATATAAAAAATTAGTCAATCAACATGCCTTCAGAGTTTTGATGAGTATTGTTATACAAAAAAATATATACATATATCTACACACACACACACACACATGTATTTGTAAGATCTATACATCATTCAATGAATCAAGGCTCTTGTTCTTCATCTTGAAAATTACCTTTTCACTTTCCACCAGTATCCCCTTAGCAGGATTAAAAGGGTCTTAAATTCGGGTTAGCTAAAGAAAAGGATTCACGATATCACTACATTATTACACAGCAGCTTTTATGGTCTCCTAGATCTGCAAACTGTCTGTTGCTGACTTTTCAGCTAAAAGAGAAGCTTCTCTTTTGGAGTAATTCTGCTGGATGAACAACCCTCCTCAATTTTTGGTGTTTTTTTTTTTTTTTTTTTTTTTTTGGGGGGGGGGGGGTTGTGGTTTTTGTTGTCCTCACTTTGCATATCTCCCTTTCCAATATTTTTTTTTTTTTTTAAATTTAAAATTAAAAAAAAAAAAAAAAAAAGAATAAAGAATTGCATAGAATACAACTACATATCATAAAACATAAATATAAAAAAAAAATAAGAATAAAAGATACAATACTTGAAAATTTTGAAGGCTTTTGAAGATAAACAAACCTGGAAACACTACAACAACAAAACAAAAAAACCATTTTGAAAGCCATAGAATAATACAACTGTTGATGAAAAATAACTATTATATGTGGCAGCACACTGAAATAAGATAGTGACGGTAAAAGTGGAAGATTGAGGTGGCATGCTGCGAAGCTACTACTAAGATGATTGAGGTGGACGCCACACCCTATCCAATTTCCCACATAGGGAATAGCATGTAAAACATATCATATGACTAAGTTAGACTCTTTACTCTGCACCCTTTTGACTAGATTCATTATTGATAAAATAAGCTCAAAAGATATAGAAATAAGAAGAGCATAAGAACATAGTGTGAAGTGCTCATGAATAATATTTCCATAAAACAATTTTGACCTGAAGTTCTGACAACTGATCAACATATTCTTGAGCAAGAATATCCACTCTTGTGGAGAACTGCTGGCCAATTTTGATGAATGTAGGACCTAATCTCAAAATGCTTTCCTTTAACCACTTAGCAAGGGCCTTCCGCCTTAGGACTTTCTTCTCTTCCGTCATTCCTCCTGCATATTTATATCCTTATCATTAAATATAAATAAAATAAATTCTAACCATCTCAGATGATGTCCAAAGCGATTAAAACTAAGCTGTACAATGCTGGGGACCAATCATTCCAAAAAAAAAAAAAATTTAAAATATACGATACATGTTGAAAAAGGTTAGCTCTTATGATCCGAGAGAGAGAGAGAGAGAGAGAGGCATTTTTATGCAGCATATGCATTCATAGACCTGTTTATTAACCTCACTTCTGGCATAATAGTGTCCAATGATAGATATATATACACATATATAGAGAGAATGGCAAGTTAATAATAGTAACAATGATACTAATATAACAACAACAGACCATGCCAGCCAAAAACAACTAACCATTAACTACCTTGAACATTAGTTCTGTATCATTGTAATGTGCTCGAGTTATAAATTCAGTTGCAAAAGGAAAAGGTTCTTCCAGCGCTAACACTGTTCTTCTAACAAGATTTTCAAAAGCAAAACTAAACAATAAATAATAGAATAATAATGACAACGACGACAATGATGATGATGAGAAAATAAAGCACATAAAAATTATCCAATCCCTGTTACTGCATTATCAATCATTTTCAAAGGCTTTCCTCTCATGTTTAGGTCACATTGTCTGATGGGTCCTTGTTCCTGCAGGTGCTTTAAGACCAAACGTTGTCAGAAGCAATACATCTACAATTTCCTGACATATTTACCAGTCCTGTCACTGCATGACAAGATCATGAAGGTCTATATTACTTCTCAATTTTCCTCATAATCCTCTCTTTGGACATTTGCAACATGGACTATCTCACATGGTGAAGCTGGGGCTGCTACAGGTTCCTTCTTACATTCATGCTGTCCAGATCTGGTAGCGTGAACTAGTTGCAAACCAAGTATAATTGTTGGACTGGAAGAAATTCATACACAGGTTTGAAAAGCATAGGTTCTACAATCTGCCTATCTTTTAGGTTCCTATGAGTTGTCTTGGACACCAAATAGATTATGCAATCTTACAAATGCTCTAGCATTTAAGCTGAAAACATAGTTCATTCATGGGATCCTAAAAACAACGTCGAAGAGGGGATGAACAATTGCAGTGAAGTTATCAAGATTCATTTCAAATCTTGATAAGCAAGTGCACTAGCAAGAGAAATATATCTGAAACTGCCCAACAATATGCTTAAAAAAGAAATGAGACAGAGAACTCTGATGCAGTTCGCTAATCTTGACTCTGGGGGAAGCAATTGCTGAGTTTGTTCTTTCTGTCTTTTGTTCAAGCTGATGAGTTTAGTTATATACCTCCCTTCAGAGACACTATATCATTAAGAGAAGAAGGGGAGTGGGAGGGGGTTTAATCCTTCTTTGCCCTCTAAAGTGTCAATGTCATTTATCATTTTTGGTGTCCCCCACCTCTCTTTGCCACATTGAGTTGAATTTCAACAGTTGTTCACCTGAGAACTGGGGTACGATTGATTTTGGGGTCACTTACAATGATCACACCGAAAGTTTTGTGCTCATCTTCTCTTAACTGGTCATTTTGGGAAAATAATCCAAAGAAAAGGTGCTTGCCTTTCTTTGGGTCTAAAATAATGTAGAATAAAAAATCAACCTTGAGTGATAGTGACATGAGACTGTGAGAATGTTATGGGCTGCCAAAGGACCTTCCTGTCCTTTGCAATTTCAATTTTTTTTGCAGTCAAGTATTGGATATTGCAAAAATTCATTCCTTCAATCAGATTCCTTACTCCAGTGATGAAGCAGTGGGGCTTTTAGATAAAAGCAAAGAAACAAATTAAGAGTATTATTTCAGAAAATTTACAAACCCTTATGCTGCTCTTTTGTTCACTCCTCTGCTAGTATTACCCCTCGATTTCTCATTTAAGTTGGTTTCTTACCGCATAAAATAAGAGGATCTGTTTAGCGCATATCAAATTCAACCCAGGTCCAAAACAACCAGACATGAATCCAACCGTTTATTGGGATCAACCTGAAGCCAACCCACCAGCATGCCAGCCCTACTACAATACGACGGATTCCAAAAAACAAAAAAATAGAAGTATGTTAATTCATAACCTGAACCTCCATTGATTAGGCCAGTCACTCTAGATCAACCCATTTAACAAAATAGCCAACTTGAACCCCTTTATGTTGGGCAGTTTAAGGATCTTAATCAGATTTGTCCAGCCCTCCTTGATTCCAACTCTTCTTCTGGTTATGTTCGACTTAGGAAAACTAGAGTATTTCATCCTAAGAATCCATCCCCTGTTTCTATTTCCTGAAGGTCATCTCGGTGCTTTTTTACCTCCATGCTAGGAAGAAATGACAGCAAGTGCTCTCGTGATTCTTTTCCTGTTTCTATTTTCTTATGGTTTTTATCAATTTAACTTCTCCAACATCTATACAATCTTCTCTCGCCCTGGCTTGAAACAATTATGGTATTCATGAAAACCATCACAAAAAATAAGTGTGCTCTTTTATTATAGACAATTAAAATTAATCAGACATATTTTTGTTAATCTACATGGTTAATATGATAATCTTCTAACTTGAAGAATGAGAGCTTGTAAACTGAAAATATATTCAACTCCCATTGTTAGAATGACCAAAACCAAATTTTTCATATTTTTAAATGGTTGACCAAATCAAGTCTTACAAGACGTGACGACGTGACTGACCTCGATAAGAGAATTTCTGATTGTTCAACCAAACCTTAAAGATAAATGTTAGAACAGATCCCCATATTTCAAAAGTCCTTTGTATTGTTGAGTAGGTCTTGAATCTATTCCAACGGCCCCCTGGTGCAACAGAAACCTGCAAAACCCATATATTGCTATGAAATGATGGTATTTTAGTATACATGAATATTAAAGAACAATGTGTATACATGAATAATATAGCCTAAGGAAGTGGGTGACTATTTCATTGAGATAAATATACGCTGCTAACTCAACAAGGCCTGTGCCCAACCATATGGGTAGATGAATATAAGCAGCTGTGTATCGTTATTAGTGGACTCGACATTCTAGAAAAGACCTCAAATACTCTTCCTGAACCTTTCCCTTCTCAAGAGGTATCAGCTATTGTTTAATATCTAAAGGCTCAAACTGATCTTCTTAATCCCACCAACTCATAATTAACTTGAACTAGCCCTGTTATTCCATCAAAATACTCTTGTAATCATGCCAATCTGCAATGTGTATATTTATCACACATGGACTCCAAGCACAAACTCATAAGAAACTGACCGATCAATCTGTAAATCAATGCTACGTTCATATAAAACTATGTACTCCGTTTTTTTTTAATACTAACCCACCTCTAAAGATTATGAATTACTTCTCAAAAACCAATAAATGCACATAATAGTAAAATACTAACTATGGTAACTCCTCTCTTTATTAATGATAAATACATGGGCATATTAATAGTTTTTTTTTTGGGCAGCTCTATTAGTAAATTTGATAAACCTAGCCACTGGTACTTCATTAGCACTGAACTTGTGGCCAAGAGAGAAAACTATGAACTTGCAGTTAGCTATAATTCAACAGACTCCAAGGCCCAATTAGACAGCAACACATTAATGCAGTACCTAATTACTTTTACATTTATTTAAATTATCGCAAGACCCCTTAATTTCAATGTCTTCCTCATTCTCGGATAAGATAGCAGATCAAACAGAATAGCGAAAATGGCGAGCATTGAATAAAAGACAAAATACAAAACAATAATCAAAACTATGAGCTTATACCTCAACCTGATCTTGTCCACTTTGCTTAAACCACGCCTCTTCTTGACCAATCTCCTCTATACTCTTCTTCCCCTTAACCTCCGATTTTGGAACTTCTTCCGCCACCCCCCCTGCAACGCCATTTCCATTGACGTACTTTATCAAGCTCCCATTGCTCGCTCCGTTCTCACTCACCACCACACCAACACCACCATTCGTATAGCTCTCGACTGTCTGATTATAACTGTAACCGCTACTTCCATTACCATTCAACTCGAAACCATTCACTTCATTGATCGACAGATTCTCTTTCTCCTCGGCTACAACGCCTTCTTCTTTAACAGCTCTAATTCGAGTGGGAAGAATCAGACTAGTCCTAGGATTTCTAGAGAGAGAAACTCTAGAGAGAGGAAATTTAGAGAGAGAAAGTCGGAATTTGGGAGTGGTTTCTGGAGGGAGAAAGGCGACTTCGAGTAAACGAAGAGAAGCAGCCATCACTAGAGGTTTAATGCAGAGAGTGATATATAAGTTAAATTTCAACCCCAATTTTCATGGCGTCCGAGAGAATTGAAGGCTTTGTTGGGAGAGGGAGAGGGAGAGGGAGAAGAGGGGGTGTGAGAAGAAGAGAGAAGGGTACGACTGGACGAGACTGACGTAGGAGAAAAGAACAAAAAGGGTAGGGAAGGGAAAGGGGTGGAGGTAGGGGTGACACGTGGCGACTGAGAAGATGAGTGTAGGGGTGCTTCGTGGCTTTTCATTGGTTGAGAGACTCCCGGGAGTTGTTCTGGCCACAAGG
>JAESVK010000479.1:3742237-3759842 GCA_017140935.1 Hamamelis virginiana | reverse complement strand
TTTTTGTAAGTCTACAAAAAGTTTTTTTTTGTATAAAAAATTCATTTTCGGCTTAGTGAAAAGCGTTTTCTAGCGTAGCAAAATACATTTTCGACGTAGTGAAACAAGTTTATGACGTAGTAAAATGCGTTTTCCGACGTAGTAAAACGGATTTCCGACGTAGTGAAACAGATTTCCGGTGTAGTGAAATCCGGTGTCCGGCGTAGTGAAATGGGTTTCCGACATAGTGAAATCCGGTGTCCGGTGTAGTGAAACGGATTTCCGGTTTAGTGAAATCCGGCATCCGGCGTAGTGAAATTCAGGATTGGGGGTGGATGTGACATTGAAGGTTGTTGGGAAGGGGGGTATTTTTGTCCAATTTATGCCAAAATGACTTTTGGCATAAAGATCTTTTGGGAGGACTTTAAGCATGAAAAACTTTTAAAATAGGACCTTTGTCCAATTTCCCCATATTTTTAATTAATAAAATATTTCACATTTATACATGAAACAACTCTTAATCTTCAATCAATTTGGTACTTTACAAACATGATTTCTTCATAAAAAATTTCACTGAATAAACTCTCTCTTAATCTTCAATCTCTCTTAATCTTCAAACGATCTGATATTCAATGGACATAATATACAGAGGAACGACAATGATCCTGTTACTTTAATTAATTTAAGTCATTGCCCACTAATATGTTTAGTGGGTTTAGCTTGCAGCTATGCAAATTTTCTTTTTCTAAAATCGGGAAAAAAAAAATCCCTTATAATAGATTACTTGTGGGAATGCTTGGCCTTGTGGGTACATCTGAGTTAACCACATTGCATTTGTACAAGGGTTTGGGTTTAAAGTTAAAAGCCAAGGCAAAATTAGGGTTGGGAAGTTCAAGCTAGGTTCTGGTTGAACTTGGATTAAGCTCAGAGCCAAACTTGAACGTAAGGCACAAATACAAACAGGTACTTAAAAAACCTCATTCACAAGCCTGGCTGAGCATCTTCTTCATTTCCATACTCAGACATTCATATTGTCTTTGTTGAATTTTAGGGCATTACTAAGAGTCCCGAAACCATTCAAAACTCCACCTAGAAAAAACATTTACCTAGAACGATGACCAGAAATGCGGAAATTAAAGAGCCCTTGAGACTGTTCTGGGGAAACAAAAATACATTAGTCATATCTCACAATCTTTACAATGAAACAGCTTTGTCAAGATTACAAAATCAAAAGGGTGCATAAACACAGCGTACACTCATGTGTTCCCTTAGATCACCCAGGTCTCTTGGTTCTTCTGCCACCGGATCGAAAGAGGTTAAAAACAGCCGACCGTGTTTGAACATTACATTACAGCATCATCAAGAAATGTAGCAGAGAACAGAGCATACAAATTGGCCCCAGAAAGATTCATATGCACAGATTTATGATGAATGTTACTACCGAATACATATTGGACTTGCAGGCAAATGAAAGGACGGGTAATTAAATAAGCAAAAAAAAAAAAAAAAAAAAAAGAGGGTAAATAATTTACTTCTATACTTGTCCGTTAAGTGGTCATCTCGGACCAGACAATTCGACGGCATGGAGGTTCTCGGTAGAGTCAAGGATCCACTCAGAATTCCGGGGTGGGGCCAGTTCAACCTCCTGGCGGACTACCTCAACCTTCTGCCACTCCTCCCATTTTTCTGCCAAGCCATCACCTTCAAGCATTCGGACTACTTCTGACATCTTAGGCCGGTCCATTGGGGAGCCCTGTGTGCAGAGCAATGCCACTTGGATTAGCTGCTCAACTTCAGCTTCAATATAATTGCTCTGCAGGTCTGGATCAACCAGCATGTCCAACTTCTTCTCTTTCAGAAGTCCTTTTACCTGAAAAATTACAGAGACGTGTCAAATGGGAGTACCTATACATCAACCAATCATGAGCCTCCAAAGGTTAGCAGCTGAGAAATGAAACAATAGACCATATCTTGGAGCAAGACTTGAAAGAGAAAATGTTGGAGTCTCAGACTTCTCAAATTCAAAGTTCATGGGGCAGAGGGAACAACATTTAGCTTAGGACTGGAGGAAGAGTGCTCATTCAATCCTATGCACTTTCTAAAAGTAGGGCATTATTTGCAACTCCTCAAATGCCATTAAGAAAAATAATAATAATAATATTAAAAAAATTAACTGCCCTTTTCCTTTCATCTTATCTCCTTTTTCTGGTAATTGGTAATGAACTTCAAGAAAGTGTAAGGACGCCTAATTTCTTTTCATTATCTTAATGGTATTTCAAAAGGAATGGCATAGAACTCTATACTTCAGTGTGTAAAAGAAGCATCATTTCACTGAACAAGCACTCTCTTCCAACACAAAGCTAACTGCTGTTCCCTCTGCCTCCTGAACTTAAACTTTGAGAAGAAAGGGAATTGGGCCATTATAGCATATCAAATGAGGGACCACTTATCTGGTCCAAACCCTGAATTGCATGTAAACCTTGTAAGCTTAAACAAAATCAGCCCAATGCAGAAATGAATGAAAAATCTTAACCTCAAATATAATCAAGGAATGTGAAAGCTCTTGAGATGAACTTAGGTAGTGTCCTGGTGTTGGTAAAATTTGGAAAACGAGAACATATAATTGCGACTTCATAAATTATGAAATAAATCCATATTTCAATTAACAACTAACCACAAATCTTACTGATGTATATCGATTGGCAAAAAGAAAAACCTTGGATGAATTTGTGCCTCAAATTGCCATAGAAAAATCAAGATAAGATGATCTCATGACCATCAGAGATTCAAACACCGCTTAAGTAATGATTATATAAAGAGCCTTTACTGGCTTCAAATAATAAACTATTGATAAAAGAAGAATCTGAGAAACAATGTGTGTGAGAAGTGGCGTCTAGAAGATAGTGAGTGCATACCCAATCAAGCAGCATAACATCATCATCATTTGCAAGCCGAGCAAGATCAAACGCCCTCTGTCCAGTAATTAGCTCTAAAAGCATAATCCCATAACCAAAAACATCAGTCTTCTCTGATGACTTCCCTGTGGAGAGATACTCAGGGGCTATATGTCCAATAGTGCCACGTACTGCAGTTGTAACATGGGTATCCTTGTAGTCCATTAGTTTAGCCAGCCCAAAATCACCAACAACAGCCTCAAACTCCTCATCCAACAAAATATTTGCAGCTTTCACGTCACGATGAATAATCTTTGGGTCACAGTGATCATGTAAATAAGAAAGCCCCCTAGCAGATCCCAATGCAATTCTCTTCCTAGTTGGCCAATCAAGTGGAGGTTCTGATGGTGGACGTTCTGAAAAAATTATCAGCAAGATTATAAGTCACTGATTGCACAAAGCAAACAGAGTTAGATGCTGGAAATTAATAAACCCACTCCAAAGAGATAGTTGAACCACTAATGTAAAAAGGACAAGATGAAAGCAGTGGAGCCTTAAGGTTCAGTGTGTTAATATGGAAGAAAAATCATGGAACAGAATGTATCAATAAGCTTGGATGAGGTCTTCTATTATTATGATTGGGAATAATGAAATTTACTTGCGGTTAAAATAATGCCTAATGTGACAAATGAAATGCTATAACAAATCCATTACAAAAATCCTAACTTTTCTCCTAAAAGAAATTAAGGATTTGTTTTCAAGGAAGTAACAGTTTTCATATGCTCCAGACACAGGTAATGCATGTCTTCCAAAAATGTACGCCAATTGTGGGCCTGTCAAAAGGGCCAGGCTGAGTGGGGCTGAGGACACTCAAGCTCAGCCTGAATAACAAATCAGAACCTCAAACCCAAGCACAACCCAATTTCAGCTCATTCTCCGATACTCGAACTCAGCATAATCTCTTGAATGAGCTTTGGGCCAGCCTGAATGACCAATTCGCCAACACTTCATTTTAAAACTAACATAAAGATTTTAAATATATACATATCAACTTTGCACAAAATGACTTGAACCTAAGAATTAATTGTTGAACAAGCTCCTAACCATCTATGTAACATTAAATTTATAACACAGGCACAATATAAATATTATGTATACACTAAAACTATAAAATATAAATGACAAATTATTACTTATTAGCTAAGATAAGAATTAGCAACACTTCTCTGGAGGTGCCGTGACAGTGTCAGACATGTGCCATGCTGATACAACACTCCTCCAATATGCCTCTAACACAACATCCCTCTTTGCCTCCTTTTTGTTTTCCTTCTTCCTTTTCTTTTTTATCTCATCTTCTTTGTGAACAATTCAATAAAATTTAAAAAATAAAAATAAAAATTTTGTCTTGAACGATGTATATGTGTCTATGTGATACCACAAAATATAACGTAGTCAATGTAGGATGGATATTTTGAAAAACCGGCTGTTGGATTGAATATTCTTCCTATGTATGACATGCATGCCAAAAATCATAGTGATATGAGAGTCGGTTTGTAAAATATAGACGTTGAAAAATTACGATAGTATCTAACAGTCACAATTTTTCACCGTCTGTATTTTAGAAACCGACCGTTAGATCACTATAATTTTTGGTATGCATGACATACATTGGAAGAATATCTAATCCAACGGTCGATTTTCCAAAATTCCCATCTTACATTGACTAAAAAGCCAAGTCCTCGTAAGAAAATTACTATATGTGTGTGTGTGTGTGTGTGTGTGTGTGTGTGTATTTATTTATTTAGTAATAGTGTGTCCTCGTCGTGTCATATCATAGGCTTTTAAGGATTTGGTGTGTCGGTGTACCCATGTCATGTGGCAGCTGCGTCAAGTGTCTGTGTCCGTGCTTCTTAGCTTATTAGGCCAAGCCAGGAATAGCCCTAACTCAAGTCCAGGTCAGAAACTTTGACTGAGCTAGGCTGAGTCCAAACTCAAGAAAAGCTCATCCCATAAATCCTTAAGGAAACGAGCAGCCTTAGGGCCAGGTCAGTCCAATTGACAGTCCTAGCTAGTTGTTCTCCAACAAAGTAAGTGTCGTCCTCAAACATTCCTCACACATAGTTCACCCCAATTAAAAGTCCTAACTAGTTGATCTTCAACAGAGTAAGTGTAGTACTAAATATAGCCTTAATCGCATGTGGAAGAACCAACAAGCAGTACCTCTTAAACATGAGGCAACGCTTCCATTAGCCATGTATGGATAAACAAGTAGTCGTTCCGTTGGTGTCATGCAAAAACCACGTAATCGCAGCAGATTTCGATGCACGGCCATGCTGATCATTTCTACTTCTGTCTGAAACTGCAACTCCCCACCTGGTGTGCGCTCCTCTTTGAGTCTTTTTACAGCCACCAGCGTGCCATCAGCTAGACGTCCCTTGTAAACCTTACCAAATCCACCTCTGCCCAGAATGTTTTTGTTGCTGAAGCTATCTGTGGCAACTTGTAATTCTCGCAGAGAAAACCTTTTGAGCTGTCCCAAGTGGACTTCTGGATCCTCTTCGGCTGAGAGAGATGTAACAAGTGAAAGTAAATTCCAAATCCAATCTATAATTTAATCCAGTTTTGAGTTAAAGCACAAACCAGGTACATCAAAGAAATGTTCCTGTGGTTTCCTTCGGCGCCACCATGCAAACCCAATTGCTGGGGCAGCAAATAGTAAAGCAGCACCAGCAGCCACTCCTCCAGCAATCGCTCCAGTGGGGCTATTTCCTGAAATAACATTTTAAACAAATAAAATAATTCAATCCTCTCATGCAGATCTGGAAACAATCGGGCCACATAGTGCACATTTCAATAAAAGTAACCACAATACTATTTCAAGTGTATTTGACATTCCCAGAAAAAAGTTAGATTCCAAAAAAAATTATAATTCAATCAGTGCTCCTATTAAACCAAAGTTGAACCAGGATGCAATTCCTTACAACTTTGGGGCTCTTTGGAAGCAGTAAAAGGTTGGTAACAGAAAAATCACAGCACAGGTATTAACCAACGAGAAAATCTCCACAACACTCCATGTAAATTCAGTTACTATTCTCATTGGCTCAAATATTATAGGCATAAACCACAATTCCTCTTGAAAGATATGATGTTTCGTATGGCCAGGATTAAAAAACACACACACACACACACATGTGCACACACGTAGCAGTGGGGTGGGGATGGATGAAAGGGAGGAAGAGATGGAGATAAAACCAAATGGTGGCGGCAGTAGTAGTAGAAGTAGTACTAACAATTATTAATTGGAATTAAAGATTACCAGGAGAAGAAACTGTTGAAGGTGGCACAAATGGGGGAGGTGGAGAAAATGGAGGAGATCCAGGGCAGGGCTTCCCAGTAACCGGGCCACATAGACCCATATTATTTGCAAAACTGCAAATGGCAAAACCAGCAATTAGCATAATATTTTATATCAGTCATTCAAGAATACAACAGTTGCATCATTTATCAACACAAAACCTTATAGGAGTAAAAAGTGAAAACGAGCCATTGACTGGAACGGGCCCTGATAGATGGTTGTTTGATAGATCCCTGCAGCCCACATTGCAATATTATGATTAGATCATTGCAACCAATAGAATGCTGATTGGGAAAAAGAACAGAAGGATAAGAAGAAGAGAAAACCGAGATTTCATCAAGAAAGAAATAGAATATTATCTAGACACTTACAAGACTTGCAAGGTTGTAATATTAGTCAAGGACATAGGAATGGTCCCAGACAGGCTGTTGTTGTTAAGCCGGCTATCCTCACAAAAACATACCAAAAAACAAAGAAGATAACATTGAGTGCCAGGCTGTTAAGATGACAGTACCAAGATCAAGTCTCACACACATGCACATGCACATTCTTATGCTTAAGCTACTACATACGTGACAAGGATATAGGAATAATGCATCCATCAGTGTGGCCATAAGGATGTTTGAAATGTTTCTCTTGGCATGCCATGGTTGTATCATATTGACAGCTTGTAATTTGTAGAAACATTGAATGAAAGTGAACTTGCTTTTACCATATCCCTCGATGGGAGTAACAAGATTGCATTATGGTTTCATAATTTATTTCCATTATGTATTTTTTATTTTGCTTTTATTTCCCAGTTTTATGCTTAGATGAATAATAAACTTGTCTATAATGATAAGCACAACCTGTGCATTGACACTTACAGTGTCCTCATTGGAGACAAAAAGCTACACCTCAACCTCTATTCTTTTAAAATCATGATCTAGACAACCACTGCAAACTTCTTTTTTTGTAAGAAGAACGACCCCAAACACCCCCCCCCCACCCTGGCGAGCGTGCAAAGGGGTGTGCGCCATGTAAAGGATTATCTTCAGAGTTCACGAACGATTTGAAATAATTTTAGAATCAACAGCTCAGCAATACTTAAAAGCAGTGTGAAAATAACTATATTGACCTTATTGCAGAATTAGAATAAACACATCAGAGTTATTTTTAAATAGTTCTCCTACCTTAATAAATAAATTCAATGTTTACACAGTAAAGTATCCATACATAATATTACCTGCTTCCGTTTAAAGTAAAACACTCTATGATGGATGACTAAAATAAAAACAAAAAGAAATAAGATAAAACAGAAATGGAAAAAATAAAATAAATAATTAATTAATTAATTTAAATTAAAACAAGTAAGGAAAATATGGTATAGGATGTGTATTCATACAGGAAACGCAGTTTTGTCAGCTTGCCCAAAGTGTCTGGAATGGGACCGGTGAAACTGTTTAAGTAGAGATCCAAGCTCACCAAGCTTGTCAGATTCCCAAGATCGCTAGGGATTGGTCCACTTATGTTGTTACTATAAAGTTCCCTGTATGGATCAATTTAATAATTAACACAAAGATAAGATTCATATTAGTATAAAATTGTTGGTACAAAAGAACAAAACAGCACCACAGAAAAACCAGCAAATTTTACCACATGTAAACTTTTCCTTATGAAGCATACATTTCAGGCTAGAAGTAGGAAGTTCCCCCTGGGATAAACATTTAAATTCTAAAAAATGGAAGGTTTCAATGTCTAATTATCAAGTTCAGAGTTCAAAAGCAGAGTGTGACATATTTTCTTTCTAACATGTCATGTTCAAGTTTGATAATGTAACAATATTTTTAAAGGTGCAACCATGCATGGCTATATGATTAGGAGAGGGGTTGAGGCATAAACCTCAAGGCAAGAGACCTGAGGTCTATATGAGGTGTAAGACTCACTACTTACTCAAACCAACCAATTAAACCTCACAATTATTTGGTTTTTAACTTTAAATCTTAGAATTGGACTACTTCAAACACTTGCATTGGCCATTATGTTACACTAAACCTTATGATAAAACAGGCTTCATTCTATTATTCCAAGGGTCTCTTCAAAAACAACATACTTCGTGCAAGTTTTTTACATTTTTAGGGGCTTATTCCAGCAAGTTAATTGACCCCTTAGTTGCTGGGGCTACAACTCCAGTCATTGGAATTGTTTTGAGGCCAACACTAAACCCAATCACTAAGGGTCGCACAGTTTACAAACAGCCCAACACAACTTTAGCTTGAGGCGGTGCTCAACTCAAACTTGGGTTAGCCAAGGTCAGGCGCATATCTATACCCTTTTGTAGATTTTTTACACATAAGGCCACTACTTGAGCAAGTTGACTACAAACTAAATTGATAGTGATCAAAAAGTGTCAAGTTGTGCAGTATATGCATGGAACGGTTCACTGTCAGGCATAATGTTAATTAAGGTAAGTTGGTACTTGGTTTAACATTGCACTGGCCAGTCGAGATTGAGTGCAGACACGGCTGGCGCATTTTGTGAGTTCCCAAAGGCCAGAATTGATCAAATGCTCCACAGTTTAAATAAAAGAAATAAAAAACAGTCCATTTAAAGCAATAATAGCCAAGTGTTCTATTGAAAACTCCACATCAATTCATCAGTCATGTAATACTTTTACTATAACTGTTAGAGCGAACAAACTATTAGAATCACCGAACTCTTTACCATACGAACAAACACTGTAAATGTAAGCAAACATTCAACCAGGAAACATTAAATGACACCGTCATGGAAAAATGAAAAGAAGTATGCAACTCGGGATTGTTAGATGCAATAGGAAAGAATAGCTTGCAGCAAATAAAATACACAAGAGATCCAAGGGGACAATTTTTATTGTATAAATATTGACTTACAGGTACTGTAAATTTTTTAGCTGGCCAAGCTGTGGGACCATTTGACCAGATAACGCTGCATTTCCAAGATCACTGAGGAATATACAGAAATGAAACCATCATATAATGCAACAGCTTTAATATGAGAGATTTTACATTCCTCGTGGACAAGTCCAGCATTCGATTGTATACACAAATGCTATTAACAAGGGCAGTTGCTTACACTCTTATAACACTATTTTCGTTGTTGCATGTGACATGAAACCATGTGCATGGGTTCACTAGCGTAGGATCCCAACTCTGCAGGACATTGTTAGGATCTAATAAATTGGTCCGTAGGCTGTGCAATGCATCACCTGTTGACAGACACAATCAAAAAGCATCGGCATCTGATTGGAAACACCAATAACATCAATTCAAAAATATTATGTAGTGAAGGCCAATACTGTAAAATTCAAAGCAACAGAACAATTAAGGGGAGAACTGCATAATTTGCCATAATCGGTACCAGCAATCAAATTGGGTGACTGAACTATGAATGGGAGAATGCATTTACCCATGTCGGAACCACATAGCTCACCCATAGAATTTTTGTGGGGATATGTTGGCAGAAGAATACAAAATTCTGATAATCCCCATTTACATAAAAAAATTTATAGTTAATCCAAATAGCTCCCTCACACAGTCACATGAGACAATTATGCTTTTTGAAAAACTGTGTTTCCCTGGAGCATATCTGGATGGCTCTGGGAAATTAAACATCCCAATTGTGTCTTGCATATAATTTCATGTACAAAGCAACAGTCATTAATATGGGGTCTTTACAGAATGTGGCTGCGATCAAGGCAAAGATAGTAAAAATATATAATGATAGCATTTGATGAACTCTTAAAAATGAACCTGTACCATAATGGTCCCATTGTAGAAGCTAATGCCACAAAAGATACAGTGAAGCCATTTAGTTTCTTGAACAACCAACAAGTCCTTAATGAACTACAAGGTATAAGGCCCTAAGAACTGGATTGAACACATTTTATCACAATTCCTCCCCTAATTCTACAGCCATCCACTCTCACTAAATATAGTGAGCATCCAAGCTCGCTGCAACCCATTGCAGTGCTGCACTGTATAGTAGTTGACAAACAGAAACTTGAGATTATTACATTAAATAATCCAAATAACAGAGAGCTAAACCAAACAAATCAGTCACCATCTTGCCAAATCCATTCAGTAACCATGTCCATCACATTAATTTCACAATCGAAAAACTCATTTAAATAATACAAAAACTCTTCTAACATAACATTTCATGAAAATCTCAGCCATTTTATTTGAATTTGACCTCACAACAGTCCAAAATAAACTATAATAAACCAAAAAAAAAAAAATCAAGTAAAAACATTTCTCCACAAAAGCAAAGATCTAACTCATACAAAACAGCTATATATCATTACAAACCTTCCATATTGGCAGAGATCCTCATCAAAGGATGAACCACCAGAACCAACCATAACAGAAACGAAGCAGCGATCTCTCGCTCCATCACTACCATTTCTCTCTCTACACTCCACACCTACGGATCCACACTCACCAAGCCGCATCACCAAAACCCTAACTCCCCCCCCCCCACACACACACACACAAAAAACCCTAGCTCATTCAAACACAAACAATGTCCACAAAACCTCCACCATTTCCAGCAAAAATTACATCAAACGAATCGAAATCCAAACCCGATTTCATCTAAAAACACAGAGTAAAACTCCGAGAACACAGATGGATACGAGCAGAGAGTGGATTGTTTTGTCTGCAACTTTTACGTGCTCTCTTTCTCTCTCTACTTTCTCTCTCTTTGAGAAGGGATTTTTAATTTTAATTTTTTCTGATTATCTTTTTGTTTGTCTTTCCGAGTGTGATCTTTAAGTGAGGGAGAAGCTGGCGTGCAGGTTTTCAGCTGACCCAAGGGAGGTGCCCGCTGCCCGTACTCAGTCAAAACACACACTACAATATATAATAAGATATGTATACACACTGGGTGGCTCAGAAAGGGACCTAACTCCGTTTTGGTCAAAGACACAAACGTGGGTCCCACGCTGTCAGCTCAGATGCAGTCAAAAGTCTCATGCTTCACTTGATTATAGTTTTTGAATTTCGATTGTGCATGTTCTTGTTTGTCCACTAAGATTGTGCCACGTAAGCATAATAAAGAATGATAAAGTATTAGTCCTACTTAATTGATATTTTACATGACTGAATTTGTTCCTTGATTTTATAATTAGGCCCTATTGGAATAATTTTGCTTATATTTATTTTTAAGGTTAAAATCCCATCTTAGCTAAAACAAATTTTGTGACGATTCCATCAGATAATTATATACATTTGCTTATCATTCATTTACTTTTGGTACATGTTTGGATAGACAGATAGAATGCTGGAAATAGTTATAGAATTTCTATCCAACATAGGTAGTGGTGGTTGAGATCGGTGGTGATGTGTGGGTGATGCTTTTCTATGGTGGTGGAGGTGGTTGTGGTGGCGGTTACAGTTGGTGGTGATGGTGGGTGTGGTGATGGTTTTATCCTGCGATAAAATAACACAATCCTATCTTTGGGATTATTAAATCATTCATATAGATGATATAATAATCCAATGGATAACTTATCCCGTTCTTAAGTAATGTCACCAAAAATGGGATAGGAACATAATTATCCTATCCAAACCCCGTATCCTGTGTACCAAACATAGCCTAAGTGTTACACGATGGTTAGTCAAATTTATTATACCTTCTAACTCTAACTACATTAACTTCTACTATGAGAATATCGGAGTGTTAAAAATTGATTTGGATACGATTCCAAAGAGATATTAAGAGTGATAGTTCCTCAAAAATTATTTTAGACAAAACTAATGAAAACGAATCTCTTTAAATAAGTATATTAGAAATCTAAAATTAAATTATGCTTTTATGAGTGTTTAGAGGGGAAGACAAACAACAACTTTTATTATATATATAATTCATAGGTTTGGCTATACCTTTTTTAAAGATCATAAAATATAGTTTATTATAAATTTGATAAAATTCTTTTTTAGGAAATTTATTTAATTTTGTATGAGAAATGATGAATAAATACAATTTTTTTTTTATTGATTATGAGTTAATTTATTAAAAACTTAGATAGTACTAAGAGAGTGGACTAAGTCTCATCAAATTTTCAAAATTTTACCCGGCTAAAGTAGTTCAACCGTGCATTATGAAATAGGGATCGTGAATTGAATCTTAGCACCATGATTACAAGATGGATACAATTGTAAATGATAACATGCGTCTATAGGGATTAGTTTTGACCCAAACCTCAATATGACTAAAAAGAAATTTCAAAATTTTCAAATAGGCCTCAAAGTGTACAATATATCAGCTTTGATGAGTAAAGTTTAGGCTTTATATCTGGAGTATAGAACTATGACAAATGCCGCATTCTCTTAAACGCATGAACATATGTTCAATAGTAACTAGTAAGCTCCTTTTATAGAAAAAAAAAAAAAATGCTCTCGAGTTCATATGTGAAAAATTTTCATCATGATAAAAAGCAATGACACACAATTGTGTAAGCATTTATCTCATGTTTATATTGTATTTGAATGTAAAAATTTCAAAACGACGACAAAAATTTTAGAGCGTTTTAAACAAAGCAAATTTTCATATCAAATCCTCAAAGCTCTTTAGTAATACCTTTGATCCCAATTCCCTCCAAATGTTGGTACCTTTTTTAAAAGTGATGTATAAATAAAAAATTATGTGCGCTAATAGTCTTATAATCCGGTAACATATATTCTCACATTTGTGAAAGAGATCTCGAGTTTGAACACATATAAGTACATCGATATCCATTTATTAATATTAAAAATTTGGGAATATAGATAGTTTCTATTATTTATAAAATTAAGCCTATGTATAATTTAATATATACGAGTTATTTTTTTATTTAAAAAAAAAAAAACTACTATTCATCCAATCATCCCAACTCACTTACTTATACATTCACCCATGTGGGTGTCGACAAAATGCAAATCCAATAGCATGCTTGAAAGTGAAATGGGAAAATTCTTCATTCACAAACCCATTTAATAATTATGTGATGAAATGAAAACCAAAAATAATTAACATATAATATACCTATACATATTTTGAGAGAGAGAGAGACAGAGATTGGTGACTAGATAGTGACCATGAGCCTTAATGGGAATACTGTTATTGTTCTTGGATAAAATGATGGAGCCTAGTGGTGGCTATTGGGACCCACTACTATTTCTAGTGTGTGCTTAAACGGGCAGCCCCGAAATTTAGTGAAGTCCTCCTTCACATTTTGTGTCCCTAAATCTAGAAAGGTGACAAACTTCTTTTGATTTCAGGCACTTCCCCGCTGCAGTCAACCGGTTATAGCCGGTAACTCACCGGGAGTTTCCAACTCGAACCACCCAAACCCCAGTGGTCGTAATCTACGGACATTCTATGGTGCGTGGGGCCCCACTCGTAAAAAGGTCTCGCCCTTTTTCACTTGAGAAGATGCCTTAAGCGTGCGTTCGCTACATGACCGACACGTGTCCGCCAATTTAGGGTTTTTATCCCTTTTGCTTGTGATGTGATTATTTGTTTATTATGTGTTTAATTATTTTGGAAAAATTATTCAATACTCCTATTTTGAGTTTTTTTTTTTTTTTTTTTTTTTTATTTTTACTTATTATCCAGGAGTTCTATGATTCTACATCTTTTTATATTATTCAAAAGTTCAAACACTTCCAAAAAATTTATCTATTTATTTTATCAAGTACTTCTAAAAAATTTATCTATGCATCGGCTTTCTGTAAAATAATTAGTTTATGCAAAATCAAATAACAAACTGATATATTTTTCATTAAAAAATATTTTTGGATAAAGTAAAAAATGACAGAATTTTTTAATAGACAAAACTTATAAATAGAACTTATGATTAAATAATCCAATTATTTTTCTAAAACTATTCCTCTAAAAATCTACTCACGTGATATGTGTGTGCGCAGGAGTGCCAGAACTAATTAAAGTCCGAAGATCGTTGAACACGACCCCAAGCACCTTACTGGACAGAGAATTTAAGATCGAGAATCTCAAGGCCTAGAAGATCACTGTTTATGTGATCAGGCGATTGGATGGAAGTAAAGGGTACTACTTCCTATGGGTCTTTAAAGTGAATGATTTATACAAGAAATCACTATCAATAAATAAAAGCAAAGATATGAGAATGAAATCAAATTGAAATGAACTTAAATTCCATTGATGAAATTAAAATACTTACAAATGATGAACTTACCAATCCCTTGCAAGTCATGATAAATGCTTGAAAAAAAATGTTACTGAATGCAGAATTAAATACAATGCTGGACGAAATTAAAAGCTTGAACGAAATTGATTGAAGGAAAGAAAATTGCAAGGCATTAGATGCTTGTAGTTTGATTGTTGAAGTTATTGGGGGTTGGAACGTTGCACTCCATCTCGATTATATAGCTTCATGACTGAAAAACTGCTCCTCCATTCTCCGATAATGGCTTCCCCATGATCTCCTTGATTCATCAATTATTTTGATTGTGGTTGCTCCATGATGAGTAGAATTTGGTTTTGAGGTTTTCCGCCCAAACGTGGTATCTTAACATGGCTAGAATTTCTCAGCCATTATCTCTAATGTAACCAACTTTCAATTAACTTCCTCTAATAACTTGCCACATGTCCCACTTCTATCTCCTGTTTGACTTGGTCTCTAATTAACTGAGACTTCTATTAACAGTTTGCCATGTGTCCGATCAAATCTATTTAGCTGATAAATCCCAATTAAATCCACACGTTCAATTGTAATTGGCCGACATTTTTTAGCATGAACAAAAATGAACACATTTTCTTTAGTTTTTAAAGAGGTAAAATAATGACACCCTTGTGAGTATTGCGTAATCCCTCTTACTTTAAGAATGTTAAATGAATTCCAAAATATGTACCTTATTAAGTCGTTGGAGCAAACTCAATTGGGGAGGATGTATGGAAAAATGATTAATATTTGGGTAGACCTAGGGTTTGTATCATCTCCAATGGAATAAAAAAATGCACATTATTGTTGAATAAAAGTCCTTATAAGAGTACCACATATAAGATTTTATTATAAAAAATAAGCTATTTAATGATACACACATATTAACACATATTTAATGAGTTAAATATAATGATACAGCATGTATCTTGAAATGTTCAAAATAATTTAAAAAGTGTAAGAGCTTGTTAAGGATGAGAACATACTCATTGTGGGTGAACTCTTCTTTTATTTTATTTTATTTTATTTTTTAATTTGGAAAGTTTTCTATAAACCTTTTAATGTGCTAATTAATCCTACACATCTTTTTCCATAGCATCTAATTTCTCTAAGCCGGGCGTTAAATTAGATATTTTTTCTATACATGTTATGCATATCCTATTAATTTGATAAGCATGACGGATAAGAGAGAAATACAAAATATAATGGTGGATCTAATAATATATGAATCCTAGAAGAAAAAATCAATTAATAAAAACACCATAGGTGATATCTCATCCCAACTCTACAAAGATTTAAAATAAGTATTTGGGGAGAAATGATATTATCAGCATATGCTGAGTTTTGCGAAAGCCAGTATAAAATTGGTAGGAAATTATCGAATAGGTATTTTTAAAAATTGATCATTGAATTAGATACTATGTATATGTGTATGTCACGCATGCCAAAATTACAGTAATCCAACAGTCGATTTCTCAACTGTCACTGAAAAAAATTGTAACAATTTTCGGTAGTCAAAATTTGTTACCGTATGTATTTTGAGATGCTGACATTAGATCACTGTGATTTTTGGCATATGTGACATTCATAGCAAGAGTATCTAATCTAATTGACGGTCAATTTTTTAAAATACATATTTCATAACTAATTGAAAACTCTATGCTGTCTTTCGTGAAAGTCAATATATATAGATAGAATTGGGATTAAGTATTCGGAAGATGAGAAAACACGTGCATAGAGAGATATTTGTGTGGTGCCATCTCTTTGGGTTTGCTCCGGCCACCTTTTTCATGTTTGTGCTCCACGTCTGATGTTGGTGCTCCACATTCTCTAAAGAATGAGAGAGTGACATATTCTTGGAAATTTAAGTGGATGCCAATATCCTTCTGAGTCTCCTGGCCCACTTTCCTTCCCAAATTTCATTTTTATTATTTATTGAAAAAATTACTGTTTGACCCTCTTAATTATCACTGATTTATATTTAATTTGCATCCTTGTATTTTTAATTTGGGTTTGCTCGTGGAGGAAAGAATTTTCAGAGAGATTAACATCAGTATATGTAAGTTGAAAATTTTAAGGTTTCACGAAGAGCAGTACGTGCCATAGCTTCCTTCGGTTTTTTCAATTTTGTTTTAAAGTTTTATATTATAATTGACATGACACGCTAAGAGCATCTTTAATGGGAAGCCAAATGAGGCTGTCATTATTAAATTTGGTAGCTATGACAAGGAAACATGCTCCAATGGACTGCCAAATATGCTCCCAAATTGTCAATAGCCGTCAAGACTGTCAAAGATAACAAAAAAGAAGATATTAGTGCCAGATATGAAAATGGGAGGAATCAGTTAGAGCACATTAGTGTGCAAATGTGGGAGGAGCTCTCATTTTGGCACTGTAGGAGTGCCAACTATGAAAATAGGAGCTCCTCATTGGAGATGCTCTAACAAGTTATATAACCCGACTCTAAATATGAAATTGTAACGTCAACTCCATATCATCAATTGTATTTTTAAAAATAAAAAAATTGTAATTTTTCCTTCAATTTAAACTTATTTTTACATATAAGCATCTCTATAAGACTATAATTATTTATTTTTGTAGTAGAAGGATTCAAATACTACTTAAAAAGTAGGAATACAACAAGGATAGGAGATGCCACTAGCTAGCATCATAGAACAGTTGCAAAGAAATACAAGCAAGAGGGGCAATTAACAAAATAAGAACATCTTCAGACAAACAGCCTTCTTTTGCCAATTCCCTGTACACATGCTTGATTGAACACATCTGAAATGTTCCATCAAGTGATTGCAAGTATTTGCAATCATGAATGATAGGGCTGAGGGGGGTGTCCATCCAAAAGTCTTCGTGGTATTTTGTTTCAGTAAGGTTATAATTTTGTTTCAAACATATTGATTTTTTATAGTTTTAATTTGTCCAATTTTTTTAATATTCTATCAGTCCGTGAATTTAATATGTAATATTACCTATGTTAAATTGATTGTTCTTGGGTAATTTTTTTTTTTTTATAGGATTTTAATAAGACAAAATAATTTCCAATAAAATTTATTATGACACCGTTTGGTTGAACTTTTTAAAAGTGTTTTTTTGCTTTCATAAAATTAGTAATATTTGATTTTTTGTAAAAAAATCAAACATTACATTGGTTTTTTTTTTTTT